>VXBH01002955.1:279171-422073 GCA_013400035.1 Rynchops niger | reverse complement strand
GGATCCCTCGCAGGGGGGGGAGCTTCCCCGTAGCCGCCTGTCCGGACTCCGAGCGCCCTCCCGAGCCTTCCTTCCCCCTCCCTTCCCCCCCTCGGCCAGCGCCCAGAGATGCGGGGCCGGCGAGGCAGGCCGCCCAAGCAGCAGCAGCCGGCGGCGGCCACCGCTCAGGCGAGCTCCCCGGCTCCGCCCGCCCCGGCGGGCCCCATCGGGGGGCTGAGGTCCCGGCAGCGGGGCAGCAGCCGCGGCAGGTGGGCGACCTCGGCCCAGGCGGAGACGGCGGGGCCCAAGCAGAAGGGAGCCGGGGCTGCCCAGGCCTCTTCCCCCGCCACCGCCTCCCCCAGGGGGGGCAGCAAGAGGAAGGGAGGCAGCGGCAGCAGCAGCACCCCTGGTGGGGGAGGCAGCAGCGGTAAGGGTAGGGGCAGGGCTGGGGCTGGAGGAGCAGGGGGAGGAGGCGGAGGAGGCAGCTGCAACAGCCACGGCAGGGCTGCCTCGTCCAGGAGGAGCATCAGCAAAGTGGTGTACGATGATCATGAGAGTGAAGAGGAGGAGGAGAGCATGGTGTCCGAGGAGGAAGAGGAGGGAGACCCCGAGGATAACCAGGACTCCGAGGAGGAAGAGGAGGAGGAGATAATGGAGGAGGAGGACGACGACGACGACTCCGACTACCCAGAAGAGATGGAGGATGAAGATGATGCCAGTTATTGCACTGAGAGCAGCTTCAGGAGCCACAGCACCTACAGCAGCACCCCAGGTAGAGAGTCAGTGGGATGAACTAAAACAAGTCGAGGGCACCCCACATGCTCCCTCTAGGTTTGCAAATACAGTCCGCACGCATTCTTCCTCCCATGCGTGTCTGTAAGGGATGCCTGCAAGCACTCACAGGGAGAGAGGGGTATGCAAATTAACGACTGCAGCCCCACGGATGCAGGGAACATTAGAGGATGCTTACAAACACATGCACTAGAGGAGGGAGGGAGGGAGGGCAGTACATGCTGTAACAAGGGGATGCTTTGCAAATATGCATGGAGATTCTGGTGACTGCAGAAATGCATCGTACACCAGAACACGTTGCAAACGATGTCAAAAGTGCATGGAGCATTCACTTAATATTTAAAAACAAGGGAAACGAGATGCATGTCTTGCAAAGAGGTCCTTTCAAATATATACAGGAAAGGATGGCTTGTGCTTGCAAATATAACTTGATGTTAAAAGGAAAGGAAGCACATGCGACTTGAAGTGGCCTAAAAAAAAAACCCCCAAACAACCATAAACACTGAAAAATTTCAGGCTCTTGAAATCAGAGGTATAACTGGATCCAACATTTACTGGCTCTAAGACAAAACTAGCTTTCCAAGGAGGGAAATGAGGTGCATTGTTCAAAATGGAGATTGCATTGTTATAGTTTGGGGAAAAGTGCACAGGGCCTCATTGCAAGGGTGTAAACCTAGTTTTAGTTAAACACAGATTAAAAGGTGGAGGTTGAGTCAAAAGTCTTTGGTTTAAATGCTGCATTTATCTTAAGATATGGCAACCTTTAAAACTCATGTAGGGGTTAAAACTCATTAAACATCATTGTGATTATTTTTTTGTTTTAACCTCTAGTGGCAAATTTGGGCTCAAATTTTTAAGGCCTGCACTTCTATTTGTCCTTAATTAGTTCATTAACCATGTGGGTTTCAAGCTTCAAAAATTCTTTATCTAAACTTAAGCACTTTGGATTCATTTCAGTTCATTCCAGAATGGAATTCAAGCTTAGAATTATTTTTTTTTTTTAATTGTCTGAACCAGGAGAGTAGTTAAACTTAGGGATGACCTAGGAGTCTTGCTGAATTGGGCTGCGGGATAACAAACCCTGCTGCTGTACAAGTATTTGGCCAAATTGGAATGGGGGAGGAACAGGTTGTTGGTGAAAAGGCATTGCGTCTTAATTAAAAAAGGGGTGTAGTTTTAAGTAGTTAGCTGACGACTTTTAAAAAGGGGGAAGTACTGGCTACTAAATGTGTCATTTGTTTTTATTTTGGTTAGTTAATGGTATCAGCTCATTATGTGACTTCATAATAGTCCTTTAAAAAACTCTGTTTATATGTGTATATATTTTAATCTGTATCCATATGCTCAGGAACTTAAATGAATCAAAATAAGTACATGCTTTACTAAACGAATTTAATTTAGAGATTTATTTTTTTTTAAGATGTTAGGTTACCTGTTGCAGGGATGTCCTGCAATCAAATCGAGATTTTAGAATATTTATTAGTTTAAAGATTGAGGTCTAACTTCACAGAAGAAGAAAACTTTCAAGTATTCTCTTGACTTTTAACTCTTCATTTTCTGCTTAGTTGTGGTAACTTTGATTTTTATGACTTTTTGGGGGAGATGCTTTTGTCAGGGAAAGAATATTTTTATGATTTTACTTGGCTAGATCAGAGAACATATTTTTTACATAAGCATCCAGGTTTAAAATGAGTTCTACAGAATATGGGTGTATTCAATTTTTGAAATGTTCTTAAGTGTTTTGGCAAATAACAAGATAGCTCTGTGTGCATTGTTCTGCAAGTGTAGACAGGTTTTATGTGGTATTTAGGTGTATCAGAAACCACTTTGATAATTTATATGTTTATTTCTCGCTTAGGGTAGCTTCAGTTAACTTTAACATAATTTTTAAGTGTAAGCATTTTCATCCTTAAGTGCTTTTTTTTTTTTTTTATACCGAGTGTTTGATAGTTAAAACATCTCAGTTGTTATTTTGGCAATTTACTGGTAGTTCTCATTAGTTCAGTATTTGCCTAAAGGTCTCCTTCCCTGTCTCCCAGATACGCTGTTGCCCTTTTGCAAAGAAAGTAGGAACTTTTAATTCGATCAGCTTAGTCTGTGTCTTGTTTCTGATGAACAAGTCCCGACGTTGTGAGTGTTGCTGCACACTGGTGGCACTCATTGAAATCTTAGTCTTATCATAATCCAGGAAGAGATACTTGACATTAGAACAGCATTAATAGGCAAGGAAAAGATTCACCTAACCTCAGTATCTCTTTATCTGACGGCGGCCAGTGCAGAGAAGGGTGTTAAGAATTGGGCAAGCATACAGTGATATGTCTTCAGAGTTCCTTCAGGGGCTCCAGCGCTCTCCGACTCAGGTGCATGCTGAGCCAGAACTAGTCTTTAGCCATGTTTAGATATGGGTCCTTTTCTTTCCTATATTTGTCTGCAAAACAGACAAAGTGTAATATACAGTGACAAAGTTCCTGTGGCTAACTGGAGGACTTGAAGGAGTGTCTCATCTATTGTTTTAAACTGGTCTCTGAAAGAATGCTGTGGTGCCTGATAGTGGGTTTTTTTTCTGCTAGAAGAGATGCTGAACAATGGTTCTGCACTTATCTTCCCTCAGTCACGTGCAGCCTGAATTACTACCACTTTCAGGATATAGTATTGAGGGCTGAAGAGTTTATGTTTTGAGAGCAGGACATTGGAAAATTGCAATCCCAATCAAACTCTCCTTTCAGCCAAGATTTTACATGTAAGTCGCATCCCGTTTAAATGGGTGACAGACTTTTTACATTTTTTTCAAACTTACATCAATGAATTAAAAGATCACAGTGCAACGTCTCTAGACAAGGAAGCTCCATTTTTGTGCTCTGCTGGCGAGTTTATGCTGTATCTTGAACTTGGATGTAGAAGTACTTCTGTTACTGTATTGTTATTCGATTATTTAAAGAAGTGAAATCTTAGGAATGATAAATGCCTTCGATGTAGCGCTTAATCGTGGTACAGTGAAATCTTATTGTGTGTTTGCATATGACATTTATCATTGCTTTGTCTTCTGCTGGATGGACTTCTGGTAGAAGGATTTTGTGTGCGTGTGACGTTCTTTCTCTTCTACCTTCTGGGGATACAAAGGTAGAGGTACTTTTAGGATAGTTATCCTACGTATCTTGTATCGCTAAAGATTCTCGCCGTTACCTGTCCACTCTAAGTTCTACTTCAGGCTTGTCACAATTGCATTATAGATATGAAGTATTTTCCGTATGTTGCAGAATTTTAAAAAGGATTTAATCAAGATGCCTCGAAGTCCTTCATTTTTTTCCATTTCTTGATTTTCTTTGTCAAAACTTGGAAAGTTAGCTTTAGGAGGAGCTATACATCTGGATTTTGGCTGAGATAATAGTCATCAGTTGCCTTAACAAGCAAGTACACAACAGTGGAGTTGTGAGCCAAAAGATTTGTCTTAAAATACATTAAATAAATTTTTTAGCTGGATTTTGCTAGTCTGAGCATTTACAGTGATTGACCATCACTTCTGTTAACCAGTTACTTCACCAGTGTACTTTTATCTTCCAAGTGAAAGAATTTAGCTGGAAACGAGGTGTTGCATTTTGTGTGTCTGTAGTCATTTTATATCTTAACACGTTTTCATGCTCTTGAAGAATTGTTTAAGTGGAGACATTGAGATACAACAGTAAGATACGCAGCCTCTTTTGTCTGTCCTGAGATTTACCAGCCTCCCAAACACCTTACCTAGGGTACCCTGTTCTCGGAATTAAATCTGGCATGCTCTTATTTTACCACTTAGTAATCCGAACTTTCATTTGTAGTCTAGAGGAACCTCGCTAGTTCATCACGCCGGTCATGAAAAATGTAAGAAGATGAGCTCTAGCACAGGAATTGTGTAGAAGGCCAAACGAGTAAAACGGTGGCCGATTCTGTTGTATTGACATGCAAATTTGCAGTTTATCTAAAGAGGGCATTTGTCGGAGCTGTGTACAGCAAATACCGTACCATTATCAAAGTACCTTTGTTATAGAAGGCAGAATAATTTGATGTACTGCAGATGAGTTTATTGTGCAAACTTTTTCTGTAGGTCTGCAGTAAAATTCCGTGGCTGACCGTTGTGTTGCATAGAATTGGTGTAAGGTGAATAAACGTGGATTTTAATAGAGCGGGGCTGGCTCTCAGGGCTCACTAACTTCTGAAATTAGTTACAATTTATCCTGAGTGTGTGCCAGCTAAGAAATTGTCTGTCAGAATGTTACTGAAAATCGNTTTTTTTTCTTTTTTCCCCCCCTGGCTTTCTAGGCACAAAAGGGTGTGACTCTGAGTACTTCTCAGAATGACGGTGTGGGATCTCATCTGCTACTTGGATAGTTATCCACATGTTAAAGTGATGCCTTAGAATTTAGGGGGGTTGTATCCAGGCTCCTACTAAGAGAGTACCAATGGCCATAAGGTTGAGAAACGAAATTCTTAATGTAAAATGAATTGAGAGCCCTGGTTTGATTTAGAATTGTACTACTGACAGATGTATAAACTGAACAAGTAAACAACCAAAAGTTTTACTGTTCTAAGATGAGATTTAAAGAACATAAAGACCTATTTTTGTACAACTTGTGGCAGTAGTCAAACTTAATTTGGGAGCACGTGTTGAGAACTGCGATATGAGTGTTCTCAGGAAGAAGCTCTCAGGATCTAGTCTAGTAACTGGTTATTTTTTTCATTTGTGCTTCCAACTCTAAAGCTTTTGTGGTGCTTGGAATGTCTCGTTTTTAATGTCGATTTAGATATTAAGCTTAATCTTGTTTGTGGTTGTTTCTTTTTCTTTTTCCAGGCAAAAGAAATAAATTTGGGTTAGGTATGATTGTTGCAGAGCAATATTCAAATTGGAGCTGCACTTACAAGTAGTTACAAATGCATCTTACTCCTTCAGAAATTTTTTCTGGAAGAGATTATTTGACTTGTGAATATTAGAAACATGTTTACTGTCATGTCGGCATTTTTAAAAGGGAAAAAAGTGTTTTGTATAAGTCAAAGCCTTTAATTCTGGCTCATCCCAAGAAAAAGATTTAGATTTTTCTATTTTGGTACTGCTTTTCATAATATATTCTTATTTTATGTTAAACTGATTCATTTTAGTGCTTTTTCTTCTTTGGTGTAAGCTGAGCAAATGTTCTCCCAAGAGGTTGGCTTTTAATTAAGGAACCGGTTTGGATATTGCTGTGACAAACCTGTAGCTATATCCAGTTTATGTATTCTGCTGCGAGGGGAAAAAAAAAAAAAGAAAAGAAAAATCACAAAAAATGTTCTCTTACGGATTTTCATTAACTACTTTCAGTTTTCGCAGTGATATCTAACAAGAACTTGTGTGTTGCTGTACATTCTCATTTGAAACCTGACTGGTGCATAGTAGTAATACAAAGTAGTACTCAGACAGCAAATGTCTGATTCTTGTATGTTTATTAAAACCAAGCAAAGATAGGACAGTCCTAGTGAGTTTAGGAGCGTAGTCAAAAGCCAAAATTTCCAGAAGGAAGGAAAACATAGGAGAGGGGCATCTTTTCTAAGGAGTACTCGTGCTTCCAGGACATCATATAACTGCCAATTGGTCTTTATGTTGAGAAGTTTCTGTAGTGACTCATGATCTGGAAAACAAAACCAACCCAGTTCTATTTTACTAAAGATGGGCTTTTATGTAAGAGTAGCGTAGTTTGACTTGACTCGTGGAACTTGAAGCCAAAAATTAATCTCTTATTGGGGGAAAATGGAAAGTCTTTTCACTTGCTGGGGTCAATTTTGTGGAGTGTGGTGGGGTGGTGGTGTGTTCTATTTTTTTTTTTTTATTTCCCCCCCGCCCCCCTCCCGTGATAGATTACTGAAGCCTCTGAAACTCCTTGGTCTGTCTTTTCTCTCCCCTATACTCTATCAAGTTTATCCTTTCCGCTGCAACTCTTGAACAGGAGCTCTAAGCTGCAGTCTTAGTGCCCAAGTGCTGAGAAATTATGAGGAAGGGGAAGTTTTTAGAGAAGAAAAATGAGACCAATTGTCAGCTTTCTAATCAAGAAATGCTGGAACCAGTGTTTATTTTTTAGGTCATACCGGTGTCATTCTACTCTCCCTGTTTAAACAAGACAGTGGTTCTGGCAGAATATTTGTTATGTAGGACCTCCATCCACCAGTCCATTACTTGAAATATATTGGGCTGAAACGCTATGTTTACTAGTGCTGTGCAACCGGAGTGAAGGGATATGTAACATAAGTGAGACAAGGAAGAACTGGATTTTTGTGATTTTTGTTAGGCTACATGTGTGCGGTAATTGAAGCACAAAGAGCATGTAAGTCATTATTTAGTCATGGTACAACCTTTCTGTATTCTGGACACTGATGTAAATAGTTCATCCAAATACTCTGTTTTAAAACAACCTATATAAACCAGAAGATATGTTAAAGATGGTTAAAGTATTTTTAATTTCCATATCCGCCTGTGGTAAAGAGTTAGACTTTCTCTTTTCTTCTTTCAGTCTGTGAATGAAAATGGAGATGTGCTTTTTGGTCCTTTTAAACTCCACTTAATTTCTAAATTTTGAAGGTGTCAGCATTTGAACCAAATAGGTTGAATAAATGGAAATTAAAAAAAAATAATCAATAAAGCAAGGGTTGGGGCTTTTTAAAGTGCTTCAGAAAATCTGGTTTTGGGTGCTCAGCCTGTTCAAGTAATTTCATTTTCTTCCAAATATCGTTAGGGTGTTTTGCTTAAATATTTGTAATATGAATTATTTTAATAGATTATGGTAAGTGTAGGCTATAATTATCAATATCTATAATTATATGTGCCATATGAATAAAATTGTTTACTCTTTAATCTTAATTACAGGCAGCTCTTCAACTAGAGAATTCAAAATAGGGAGAGGCAACCATTGCAGACTACTTCATCACTTTTGGAGACAACTAGTGAAGGAATGCGATTTAAGAGAAGTTTATGCTAGATAGAAGTATAATGCTGAGACACTCAAGATGCTCTGGATCCTGTAAATAGTCCAATCGTGGCAGCAGGAGGCTATTGGCAGATCAGTTTAACCTTCCAAATAAAGCTATGGAATTTGAATGGCATG
Organism: Rynchops niger; assembly: GCA_013400035.1. Taxonomy (NCBI): domain Eukaryota; kingdom Metazoa; phylum Chordata; class Aves; order Charadriiformes; family Laridae; genus Rynchops; species Rynchops niger. Next base: position 414,199 of record VXBH01002955.1, on the reverse strand, counting down.
GAAGTGGACATTTTCTCTCTTTGTACTGGCTCAAACTTGAAGGTGGAGTTTGATCTAGGGATTTGGTTAATATGCAGAAATTATCTCGGAAGTATACAATTTACATGTAACAAAAACGTAGTTTTGGGAAAATTCAGTGTGAGTAAATTGACTTTGTTTAACTTAGAGTAGATACATCTGGATTCAGTTTAAAAGTCTGGCCGGTCAGGTGGTGCTTAAAGGAGACGTAACTTCGGCTGGTACACCTGTGCTGGAGTCCTCTGGGTGTTTTTTGTTTTAGACAAAGTAGTACATATTGCATTTTCTACTCAAAACAAAAAAACCTGCTGCTACAAGAAGACATTTCCATAGATGGGAAATTATTCAAGGCAAATAATGAAAATTATTTACCCAAAGTTATTTAATAACCAAGATAAATTGAAAAACATTAATGGCAGTAGGTGATGTAGTAATGTAAAGTTAAGAAGAGAGCAACAGTGTAGTTATGTTGACTGCTTAATGTGGTCATTGCACTGAATTTGCTATATTATTTCACTTCCAAATATTATTTAAAATGCATATTAATATAATGCACACATGTAGTGTCCCAAATCAAAATATTTTTTTGTGTTATTGTTTAATCATCAATTGCATAGTCTAGACAAGCTTACACTTCTCTCTTAAATATTTAAATTGATTGTTTTTTAATCATTTTTCTCACAGATAGTACTCAGAATTCCCCAGGGAGGGCAAAATACATGACAAATGACAAAAAAAATAGTTGTTGTCAAATCCCAGAGTCTCTAAAATAATGAAAAGTACAGTAAAGTAATTTGAATGTACAAATGTTTGAGGAGACCAAAGTTGGATTTTTCTGTTTGTTTTTTTTTTTGCCTGCCAGTGAATGTCAAAATCAAGCCTTGGGCAATTTGCCTTATGGAAAAGAGAAGATTTTCCTTGAAGGTGAAGAGCTTGAAAAGTTGGATATGGTTATTGTAGGAAAACTTTTTTCAAAATTTAAGGGATTTTTTTTTTTTTGAACAGTTGTAAACATGAACTGTGATCTTCCAAAAACCTTCACAGAACTTGAAACTGCTTCCGAGGAGTGTGAGCTGTATTGGGGTGTCATCATGCTGCAGATAATTAGCAATGAAGAAGTTGTTGTTATCAGAATTGCAAACAAGCCTAGAGTCCTTATTGGGAGTTCAAAACTGCCTTTCTTCCGCTGTCTGAGCGGGTGGAAGGGAGGGGGTTATCCACCCAACCAGCACAATACAAAAAAAATACAGCTCAAAAGAGAGACTCCAGCACTTTGACACCATTATATCATACTCCATTACCCTACACTTTTGTTTTAAGTTCAGCGGCCACTTAGAATGCTTCAAGATTTATGAGCATCTTGGCAGAGAATGTCCATCTTTTGCACTGGAGATTAAACTGCTTGGTTTTGTTGGTTTGGTTTGGGGTTTTTTTTGTTTGTTTGTTTTTTAAAGGTATCTGGAGTGTTTCTTGAGATTGCCGTTGATGCATTAACCAGTAATATGTTTAAGCACAAATTGTTAGGAATTCCTGAATTTCCAAATCACACTCCGAGCATCTTTTCAACTTCAAGTTCAACCCGGGTACAGCAAGTTATCAGTAACAAATTTTAAGTGAAATTGGAAAGAAAAAAAAAATAAATATTTGAAATACTATGCCAACAAAGCATTCAATAAAAACGTGTCTGGGATATTCTGCATCTTCAAATACTTTTCTTTTTTAGCTCTGGCAACCAGATATATGCAGTGCAGAATTGCTCAAAGCAGTTCAGCGTCTGAAAAGAGAAAAGATTTGAGCTCTTGAGATGCGGAGTGTGTTTACGGTGTGGATCAGGAGCGTGGAGTGGTACGACGGTAGCTGTGCTGCGTACCGCCAGGCATAACACAAAGTAATGGGCAGATGCAGCAGGCGTTTTATAACGCAATATGTTTTTCCTCGTTGTCTGAACTATTAGTTTTACAATTACTTTTGAAATTTTTGTGCTTTATACCAGAGCAAACATGAAAATATGTAAATCAGTTTAAATACAAGATGAAGAGTGGTGTGAATAATGCAACCACATTGGTTACATTGTACTTGCACCAAAGTAGAAATATTCTTTTTATGGTATTGCGACATACTTTGTGTCCTGTTAACACCTTTATTCTAAACCTCTAATTGTACCAATATGCTTCCTTTTTAAGAGGAAGTGTTAGAGAACTTTTTTAAGTTTTTCAGAAAATATTAGGAATGCCTCGTTTTGAGGTTTTTGCATCTCCTGTTAGTTTGATGTAACAAATATACCAGTGTTTATCTCTTGTAAAAGAGACATCAACAAAGATGGTGTATGGGGAGTCTGTTTTTCAGTGAAGGATGAAAATAACGCATAGGACAATTATAATTTTGTTCTCGGAGTGGAAAATCTCAACAAATGAGAGGCAATAAGGAGTCTTTGGTTTTTGCGGCAGCATTCCTTCCTTGTAGTTTATCTTTGCCTGAACTCACTGGGGTGGGGTGTGGGGGGGGTGTCGCTTCTGATTAATTTAGCTAAACCGGGGTTATCGTTCTTGCCGCTTTCTTTCTTGAAGTGCAGTTTCTTTTATGGCTTTACTGTGTGACAGACGCCTTTTTCTGCTACAATTGCAAACACGGAAAAGAATCCTAGTTTCTAGCTCTGCTGGCTTTTTGTGATACTTGGACTCCGTGAAGGCCGTTAGTGATTCCAGAATATCTGTTCTGCATCGCTGTTGTCTTGCATGACCAGCTGCTAGGACTGTTCCTACACCGTCCTGCAATGTCGAGGGAAGCTTCAGGACCCTAAAGTAATTTAATCTGTGAGTGTGCACGTGTGTGTGTTTTTCTTTGGGGTCCTTTCGTTAAACCAACTCTGTTCTATGCGTACATGATTTTTGGATCATCATGGTAGAAGAGTTGGGTTTAATGTAGATATTTCTTGCTGTAAGAACGCTTGCTTTGTGCCTGGCTGCGAAACTCCTGTGTTTTTCTGTGTTTGCCACGATTAAACATTTTCCACTGATTTATGCAGAGGCATATTGGAAGACAGTCATACAAGCATTCTTGCATTTTCCACAGTCAGAACTCAAGCTTAACTAAACTTGGAAATTTATTTTTATACGCAGATGATGTTGACCCATTACTTCTGTAATGGAAACATCTGGCAGTTCATCTTCTATATTGTTTCAGAGTGTCTAATTTGTTGCATAAGATTTCATTCTTTAAAGTTAGAGAGGGAGAGATGTATCTGGTGTCATCTTGCCATACTGCCTCAAAGACTGATTTATTTTTCTTCTGGAAACATTTGGCAAACTGTCAATTACGCATCGAGATGTTTCTTAAAGGTAGCTCCTCTTTTTGGGAACTTTTTTTGCCTTTTCAGTGCATTAAAGTTTTAATGATGGTGTTTTCAGATTCAGCAGAAACTGTCTTTGAGTATGCACTTGCCTCAGTAGGTCATTTGTTTAGGGTTTTATTTTCCCCCTCGCTCCCCATTAGACTTATTTCCTGTATTTATGGGAGCGTTGGAGGGAGTAGGGTGAGTTGAACAAATGCCCCAGAGAACCTTTTCCCCCTAATAGTAACATCCAGGATGACTAGAACTTACTTTATCTCTTAATTTTCTTGAACCGCTTATTTGGAGAGTCTGATATTCACAGAATTTGATCAAGAAATTATTGGTGTGAAGTGTAATATTCCAGAACACTTGTGGTATCACTCTTGAGTCTCAGATCACACAGTGGGTAATACATGTCACTTTTTATTACAGTGTGCCTATGAAGTTGCTGTTATGGACAACTTCATTTTTCCTTTCGATTTTCTCTGTGAATAAAATGTGTCCTGCTGACCACTTGTCTGTCTAGAATTGATAATTATGAAATTTAGTTGTTGACCAGAATCTTAGAGGACCTAAAGCCAGTTTTCATCTCAGTTCTTGGTTTTAAACCAAGGTGATGGTTTTATGATTAGTTTATGAGATTGTCTAAACTTCAAGGTTGTGGTTTGTTTTTTTTTTTAAAAAAGGAAGTAGGTTTAATGTCTGCATCCTAGTACTTTAACTGATGGTTGCAAAACAGTTGTGTGTAGCTGGATACTCTTCCGTCCTTTCGATAGAAGATTGAAAGATTTCGTCTCTCTAGTAGTGCTGTGTACAGAAACTTCCCTCTTGTTTTTCCTTCTGCTTGGCTTCACGGATAGTGGAATTAAAGGGAAGGAAGTGTAGCATCTCATCTGAATAAGCATCTGAGATGGAATTAATTATGCTCAGTGTCTTGTCTTTTAGGTAGTGAAACAGCTCTTCAGGTTAGCTTTTTGTGTTAGGCTTGTCTTCCCATAATTCTATCTCCTTCTTATCCTGTGGGTATCTCTCCTGTTTTATTGAAGCATGAGGACAGTTGTTTTGGGGGTTTTATTGTTGTTTTTAAATTGGGAGTTTCTGAAGCATTTTCATAAAACATATATCACTCTTATTTCTGGCTCGTAGGTATCCAGGAGAAATATTCTGGTTAGAAAGCAGTGGACAAAGTGATTTAGGTTCTCTTTTGCATTTTAATTTGTTTGAAAATGGTGTCCTAAGACATCTGCTTGAAATGATCTTTCCTGTATACTCTTGCTGGGTAGGAGAATAGCTTGCAGTATTTTAATACAAAGTATCTGTTGTTTGAAGCTTGATTCTTCAAGTTTAAAATTAAAATTCCAAGAAGGAATGATAAACTAGTCATGCTGAATAAAAATAACAAAATTTTCTAAATATTTTGGCTAAGGGAAATGTGTTTCTCTTTAACTAATTTAAACAATTAAAATTCTAGACATGATTTTAGAGGTTCAGTAGATGTATATTATATGGGAAATGCAACCGCCCTAAGTGTCTAAAGCAAAACTTCAGATAGGTTGTATGTTTTATTTTCATGCTGTTAATTAAACTATAAGATTATTTGCTGAATTACCACATTAACGTAACCGTGAAGGTGTGAATCCTTAGAAAGTTTGACACCGTCACTGATGATAGATGTTTAAACATGTTGATGTGTGAATGGCGAAGTTCTTATTGTTGTTGTTTGTTCCAGGTAGGAGAAGACAAAGAGTGCATCGTCCTCGTTCTCCAATATTGGAAGAAAAAGATATCCCACCCTTGGAGTTTCCTAAATCCTCGGAGGACTTAATGGTGCCTAGTGAGCATATAATGAATGTTATTGCCATCTATGAGGTACTAAGGAACTTTGGCACTGTTTTACGCCTCTCTCCTTTTCGTTTTGAGGACTTCTGTGCTGCTCTGGTAAGTCAAGAGCAGTGCACACTTATGGCAGAGATGCATATAGTGCTTTTAAAAGCAGTTTTACGTGAAGAAGACACTTCAAATACTACCTTTGGACCTGCTGACCTCAAAGATAGCGTTAATTCCACTTTGTATTTCATAGATGGAATGACGTGGCCAGAGGTTCTGCGGGTGTATTGTGAGAGTGACAAGGAATACCATCATGTTCTTCCTTACCAAGAGACAGAGGACTATCCTTATGGACCAGTAGAGAATAAAATCAAAGTTCTGCAGTTCTTAGTGGATCAGTTTCTTACAACAAACATTGCACGTGAAGAGTTAATGTCAGAAGGTGTTATTCAGTATGATGATCATTGTAGGGTTTGTCACAAACTTGGGGATTTGCTTTGCTGTGAAACTTGTTCAGCTGTGTACCATTTGGAGTGCGTGAAACCACCTCTTGAGGAGGTGCCAGAAGATGAATGGCAGTGTGAGGTCTGCGTAGCACATAAGGTGCCTGGAGTAACTGACTGTGTTGCTGAAATCCAAAAAAATAAACCGTACATTCGACATGAACCTATTGGATATGACAGGCACAGACGAAAATACTGGTTCCTGAACAGAAGAATCATTGTGTAAGTAAACTAATAATTGAGTATTTTCCCAACAATAATACTGTATTGTATGTATTTTTAATATGTACTGTAAGTTGCTGTTGCCATTTAAATAATTCTTTCTTTAGTTAAGACCGTTGCTTGCCGTTTTGTAAGTAGATTTCTAAAGACCGTGTAATTAATCCATCAGTTTTCTCCACAATAAATATTCTCATAATCTATATAAAAAGGGGGGAAAATGCCAGGGCCTCCAGCTTAATTTTAATTTGCCTAAAACACACAAATGTGAGGGGGAAAAAAAAAGGGAATTTTAATGAGAACTCTGCAGTTTCTTGTAAAAGTTACCGAAAAGTAGTTTAACTCTCTTTGTGATCAGAAGGTGTGTAGGAGACTAGTTTTGGTGTACTGTCACTGGCTTAGACGGTATTTGGCTGGTAGATGCTGGTGCCGGTGTGATGGTCTGCCGTTGTCGCTAAGACTTTCAGAGGCACTCAAAGGTATTCCCCATAGCTATTAACTAGAAATGCAGAAAATATTGCACGTGAACCCTTCTGTAGGTGAAAACAAAGTCAAGATAGCAAGAAATGCCTGTCTTCAAGCGATCTACTTTGTATGTTTAATACAATTTCCTGTTACTGGTTGGTCTTGAGGTACTAACGTATCTCAAAACATTAATAATAATCAAACCCATGTTAGTGAGGGCTTTCTGCTCAATTTTTTTTACCTGAAAAGTTGAATCTGAAATCTTAAAAATTCTTCAAAATTTTTCACAAGAAAGTAGCTGAAGCCTCTTTTTTCTTACACGAGAATGTTCTCATAACAGAAGAGAAATAGTATTTAAGTGAAATTAACGATATTGTTAATTTAGGGAAAATAAAGAGGTTTTACTAGATTTCTTGAAATACAATTTTCCATTCAGTTTTATGGAGGAAAAAAGCCACAGCTGAATGAATTTAGCAGAATTTCATACAAAACAGTTTACAGTGAATATTAAGATCTTAGCCGGCGTCTTTAAAAGGGGTTGTAAGGACTGTCGATGGCGTTAGGTCTTGCAAACAAGACACTTCTAAGGACTCGTTTTAGTCCTGTAAAATATAGTGCCCTTTCTCCAGTGTATAGTTACCTGATGCCGTAAGTATTAATTACTTCTGCTCTTTGTTTCCCGTGTTCTTCTTTCACACTTGTGGGAAAGAAAAAAAAAAAAAGAGTCCATGTTTGATTATGTTTAGTTATAAATGCCACAGTAGTGTCAAGTAATCTTTTTAAAAGATACAGATGCTCTTTTATACTCTTATTATTTTTTTATATTCTATGTTTATACTCAGTCACGTGCAGTATGTGGTGTGTATCGTTCAGAGGCTTCAGCAGGATCTGGTGGTCAGCCTGAAGTTGTTGATATCCTGATTTTTCCATTGCCTCACACGTAATTTTCTACCTTCTTTTTCCAGAAGATGAGTTGAAAGTTTGATTTTTCATGAAAAGCCTGGTTGTGAAGGGCATGTGGCCGATACTCGTTTTGCTCTAGTTACCTGTGCTTTAGTAACTTACAGTCTCTTCTGTGCAGGGGTTTTATATCTTTTCTTTCAAACTGTCGAGGAGAAGGTTGTTTAAAGATGGGTTTGTCTCACTGCTCGACTGCACTGACTGAACAATTATATTCTGCTTGCCAATAGAGGCCTGGGAATTAACGTAAAAAACCCAGAGTGCCACTTGGGAGGTGATTTTAAGACAAATCGGTAAATAAGAGGTAAATAGGCACACACACACCCCCAGTATGTAGGCAGGTTGGTAATTATTTTTGACTGAACTTGATCTATGAAACAATGTATTTTTCCCAGTGAAGTAGAATGTTTGATGTTCAGAAGGTTTTGATACAGGCAGTATTTCAGTGTATTTTAAATGAAAATAAATCAGGCAGGTGCTTCTTGATCCTTTGAAATCTACACAGCTGAAAGTTATTTACACATTGGTAGTGACTTTAGCTGCACTAGAGAAGACATCTTCAAAGGTTAAATGTATGGAATATTTTTTTAATGATATTGCATTCCTGTTAGAAGTTCGGTGGGCGAATAATTTGTTTAAAAAATCATAAATCAAGTTTTATGAGTGAAAGTTTTGTGTCCTAATTGGGATTTATTTAAATAGAATATACATTAGTATTCCATTTCAAATCAAAATAGAAGAGAACTGTAAACAATACAGCAAAAGGAAAATTTTTATGGGATTTTCCATTTTACTGATTTTTTGTTAGCGATTAAAATAATTTAAAACATAAATAGAAAAGTATTTTTAGGTTTACAAAGACAAGAAGAAATGCCATTTATCCATAATGGTTTCCTGACTGTCTTTCATATTCTCACGTGGATCATCTAGGCTGAGAGATTCTTTCCCCACTCATCCCTGTTGCCATTAGAAATCATGCCTTCTGCTAGTGTCAATGTCCCCGTGCATGCTTCCAGAACAACTTCTTTCTGAAGTATGTGGTTTGGGTTAAAAATTTTTGAAATCCTCCTGATGGAATTGGAAGAAAAAGCGGACAGGCCGTTGTTCTGGTAGGCCCGCAGCAGTAGCGCTCTTCAGCAGTGCAGTGGGGGATGTACAGAATCTATTCCACTAGACTTTTCAGAGAACTTTGCCATAACTAAATTTATGCATAATGTACCTTAAAACTTTGTGCTAAAGCCGCTTCATAAGGGGACAAATGTATTTACTTTAGAACTAAAGTCCAAGGAAATCCAGCTTTAATAATTTACATAGATATTAAGCTCTGTACTTTCATTTTTAATGTCCTTTAGATTCAGTAAGCTTGCTGTATTGCAAAACCAACCTTTTCGCATATATATACTGACCAAGATCAAACCACACCTGATAACTGAAGAATAACTTAAAGGGTAACTGTCAAATGTTAAAACCTGAGGTTCATGAAATGATATCATATCAGCTGTATTAAAATTACTAGACTGTATTCACCAATGCCCTGTGATCAAATATATCAGATCTAAAATATAATAGATCTAAAAATAATCTGCACAAACACCGATTTGAAATCTTGCCCAGGGGGATTAGAGAATTGAAATCCTAAATTCTTGCATTTTTTTATTTTTCAAAGGGCTTTTTACTACTTCCCCCCCCCCCTTATAAATGTTATAAATCTGTCACACCACTGGTTTTCCCGTCTTTTAAAGGGTTTTGTAGTCCTGTTGTTCACTAATACTTTTATTTCCACACTCACCGCGTCCTGAGGGTAATAAGCCTTGTTTAAGCCCATCACTGTGGTTTGTGTCTCTTTTCCACCTCTTCTGTTTTACAAAGATGGAAAAGTGGACACTGAGGAGGTCTCCTTCCGTATATCCCCATGAGCAAATATCAACAAGATTCAAAATGAAAAAAAAAAAAAAAAAAGAGAGACAAGAGAAAATAAATTCCTGAGGCTTTGTTTCAAGCTGTTAGCAAATATAGTATGATGTCTCCGGGTCAGTTGCATTTGTTTTGCATGTGAAGGTTATTTCTGCAAGTTAATGGGTCAGGAAATGTAGGACTTTGACTTGCATTCTCCTAGAAAACTGCTGCAGTGTTTTCACAAGTTACCTTTCTAGAAATACTGAGATGCACTGGATTTGTCATATGTCTATCAAAGAAGATAATGAAACATTGTTTGGCTTTCATTTTGAAAGCAGAAATAAGACACAAACTGTTATTCCTGAGTTGAACGTATCATCCGTGAAGGTCAAAAATAGCTTCAACTTTTTTTCTGCAAGATTTGTCATGCTGATTATGTGCTTATTGGATCCTCGTCTGTTTTCTCCAATTAACTGAAAAGGTTTTGGATCGTCACTTGAATAGATTACTTCAAACGTTTTGCTCAATTCTTCAGTTTCTAACTATATCAGCGTGGAATTCAGGAAGGGTTGTGTCCACTTCACTGTTACTTTACTTGACATTTTCTAGCGTCTTCTGTGTTGTCGTTTTTATCAGTTTTAAAACTTGCCTCTAAAGCCTGCCAGTGAATAGTTCCTGGCAGCAAAGGAGGCTGAAAGAGGTAGGAAATATTCGTGTGATTCTTTTCTCCCTTGCTTTGGCCTCACGTAATGAATGTGACTCAGGGGCGTCCCTGGAGAGGAAGCAGACCTGTCCCAGCAGCGGGCTGGCAGCGCTGCCTGCCTCCTCGGAGAACACTGGGAACCGCTCCTTGGGTAGATTCGCATCTTTCCATCTTCGTTTTATGATAGTCTCTCTGATTGCTTCAAAGGGTAAAAGTAACGTCCCTTTAGCCCATCCAAGAAGGTGTTCAGGGAAAGTGAGCTTAAATCTCTTAATTTTTAATTTAAGTCTTAACTAACTGCCAAAAAGGATTGTGTAGAATGATTTCTGCTGTAGTTCTTTGACAGTTAGTGAGTTGGTAACGAGCACTCCAAGGCTTCCACTGGCACACACCTCAATCTTGAAAAGAAGTCTGACCAAACACGAGTTTCATGTCAGCGTACGTAACAGCAAGCTTGCGCTGTTCCATTTTCTGTCTGTGCTTTTGTCAAAACTAATCGCTGAACTTCTGTTACTAAGGCTGTGATAGCCTTCAGTTCAAGAGAAATTCTGTGCTCAAAACCCTTTATAAATTAAGGAGAAGGGAAATAAAGTACTCCTGGATAACCTCATTGTCCGCTTCTAGAATATTATCTGAGCAGTTCTTTAATGGGTAGGTCTCCAATCACACATGGGAAGATGAGCTCTAGGTGCCTTCTGCAGAATGTTCTCCGTGGCCTGGTGTTTTAGTTCTTCACAGGGTCCCTCTGGCTTTTATGGGCCTGTAATATAGCATACCTTTACTGGTACTGAAGGCTTTTGCTTGAGTTATATAGGGAAATTGAAGGTAACAGCTAATTGCTTTTCAGTCTGATGGAACACTAGAATAGAAAGAGCTAATGGGAAGGGAAAAGACAGATGCTTCTTGGGATTTTCAGGTGACATACAAACGCATCCTAGATGCTTTGGCGTAGCCGTAGCAGTTTCAGACTTGCTAAATGGGCAGAGAAAGTGGAAAAAGAAGAAAACACTTGGATGATCACTGTCAAAATTTAATCAAGGTGTACAAGCCTCTGTGCCTTTGTGCTTGTCTGGACGTGGGTACTAGCACAGCCTGACTTCATGGAGTGATGAGATGATATAAAGCCTTCATGTTGTTGCATATAATGTCATATAAGATGATGTATAAATGGCATATCTGTCTAGCAAATAATCATGTAATGAGCTAGGGGTTCAAAACGAAAGGTTAAAGTTCCCTCTTTGGTGAGTTAAGAAGTAATTAAAGTATCAACTTAGCAACAGCATGTTATTCTACAGTCCTGTTTGTAAGGAGTGTCTTGCTCTCGCCACTTCGTTGGACATTTGCCAGGGAAATGCAGAAGGCATCCTTTCCCTCTGCTTTTTACTGAAGCATTTTGTTTCATCCTTTTCTTTCCTCTTGCTGTATAAAGCTGTATTTCCTGCATTCTCATCTCCCCTTCCATCTTAGGTTTTGGGTGTTTGCCTTTATCTTCCTTTTCTGTGGCTTTTGTTCACAAAGAATAAAGGTGCTGCCCTTCCTATTGTTGTTAGTAAATAAGTTTCTTGGTTTAGAGGAAACATGGTTTAAATAACATTTTTTCTTTAACATACAAAGCTACAGGCATAGAATATCCCATAGAGTCAAATGATTGTCAACGTTCATCTGTTACTTTTTGATGTGTAGTATGTGGGCAGTCTTCCTGAAATGAGCTGTTTTCCGAGAAAACTTGTCAAACTTAACAATGCTAACTTGTTAAAACTAATGGAAAGTTACTGGTAGCCTAGAGGAGGAAATGGGTAAAGTAGAATTAGTTGCCTTTTATGAGCAAAGTCCTTTGAGACAAATTATATTATTTCTTTGCAATTGGTTTTATCATAAAAACCAAAGTCTGTTTTGTAGTAATGGTTGTGATAAATTAGCAGTTGAATTTTGAGTAATGTTGCCATTATATACTTCATAACCACCTTATTTTAGCAGTATTCTGATTAAGTTGCGGATATTACAGTTGTTTCATAAACAGAACGTGGAAAGTAGTAGATAGATGACGATCAAGTTGCCTTAGTGGTGGTTTGGCTTTCTGAATATCTGAGGCTGGTTTTTACCATCTTTAACGTCCATTTTAACTCCTTTAACTCCAGCCATGTGGAGGCAGCCAGTCGAGAGGAACACAAAAGAAACCTTGTAAGGGCAGACCTTTGAAATGACAATCAGTTTTCCATTACTATTGAGAATTTTGTTTAGGATTATTAGTGGGCCTGAGGCCTGTAATGCTTTTACAGGTAGTGCAAGTGTAGCAATAGTTATCTCCTCTTCCACCTGTGAAGGCCAGGCTGATAAACCGTTGTGTCACCTCGTACGATGTTGCGGAAATGAGTGGTCCTGCCCACAGCCAGCCTGGATCCGGTGGCTGCTGCTCAGCAGGACCCAACAAGCCAAGCTGAAGTCAAGCAGCCTTCTGCGGAACGGCTTGGAGCGTCCTCCTTACGCTCTCCAGCCCTCTGGGAGAGCCTGTTACCGGAGACATTTATGGAGTTCACGTGGGTCTGGTGGCCCTGTTGAGGTGCTTTTGACACTGTGGTCCTTCAGTAGTTTTGTCTCAGCTTGTGGTGCTATGGAGTACCCCAGATAAAAAAGTGGGAAAAACCCTTGATCTTTTCATAGGATCGTATTGTGACTCTGTTGTCCCCTGCTGACCCTCTCACAGGTGAATGCCATAGAGATACTAATATAAACTGTTTTATGAACGTGACATTCTACACTTTGAATTTCCTAACTGCTATTTCCTGAAAGTGCAGTCAGAAACACTAACCTTTATGGATTCTGGAGCCATACCCTCTCTCATTGCAAATTGTTTGAGACTTAGTAGATTACTAGTTACACTAATGGTAAATATAATGAGAATAAACCCTGTTGCCAGATTGGACAAACCAGTTTTAAGGAGATTCTTCGAAAGTTTTCCTGAGGAAGTTGTCATGAGAACTTCTGAGGGGTTAAAAAAAAGGGAGGGAAGCGAGAAAGGACTATTTGGGTGCTAAACTGAGTATATATAAGTGTCCTCCTGCGATTTGTTTATTCACATTCAGGTATTGTCATTTAATAGTTTTCTACAAAAAAGTAGGCTGGTACTAATTTTTGTCATTTATCCAGATATTTTTAAATTTTTTTTTATACTCTTACAGAGAGGAAGATTCAGAAAGTGAGAAAGATAAGAAAATCTGGTACTATAGCACAAAGATACAGCTGGCAGAGTTAGTTGAATGCCTAGACAAAGATTACTGGGAAGCTGACCTATGTAAAACTCTGGAAGAGATGCGTGAGGAAATTCATCGGCACATGGATGTGACAGAAGACCTGACTAATAAAGCAAGGGGCAACAACAAGTCTTTCCTTTCTGCAGCAAATGGTAAGACTATTTTGTTTAATGGGAATAGATGTTGCACTTCGGATCAAATACCAGTGTATATGCATTTTATCGTAAGAAGTTTATAGAAGTTGATGGAGAATTTCCATGCAGGTGTACCGGCATGGCTGTGTAGTGCTGACTACTTGCAGCACTGTGTTTCACATATTCCAATGGGACGTGGAGTGGCAAAAGTATTAGAGCTCTAATATTTGCTCCAACATTATGGAACGCGTGGAAGAATGCATGTCTCCTCTGCAGCTCCCCACCAACTTAATTTATCTACCTTGCAGCAATAAATAGCAATATAAATCTGTGAAGGTTTGAACTTCGGTTCTAGGGAAGATGTGAAGATTAGATACTCAGGTTTAAAAATGGATTTAAGTCATCAATATATAAATGCATAACTGAGTAATCAATAATTAGATCTTTGGAATTGTTTCTTCCAAGTGGGGAAAAGTAGTAAGAAGTTGGATGTTATCTTTTATCTCATCGAAAAGAAGTAGTATTTATGTCACGTTATTTCTGCTCAGTGGCTCTGTAGGTGGTGGTGTGTTGTTTACTGATGGCAACATATGTTCTATTGTAGATGAAATTTTGGACGTTATCAGAGCAAGAAAAGGAGAAATAGTGGAAGATAAAAACACAGCAGATGATGAAGAAAAGGCCAAAAGTGATGTTGATAATGACCAGACGGATGCTGAGAGAGGCAAGGAAGAATCTGGAGACCACGATAAAATTGAGGAAACATCCACTGAGGAAGATGCAGAAAAAGTGAAAACAGAAGGTAAAGAAACTATGACTGTGCTTTAACAACTTCATTTAAGTAAAGGGAATTTTTAGTTAAGATCCTCACATTTATTTCTTTAAGTGTTAATGGGGTATTTATGTTTTTTAATGATTCTGTAAGTTATTTTTTAAGTAATAGGTGATATTTCTCCGTTTCTTTGTGGTTGTATATTTTAATTATTAAGTAATTTCAACAATTTTCCTACTTTTCAAGTTAGATACAGCTAGCTTGTCGATACCTTGGCTTGAGGTACAGGTGGCACTTACAGGTTGTGATCAACACATTTGTAGTAAGCAATATTACATCATTTTTAACATTGTTTTCCTCATCAGAATTAGTGTGTTCTTTGATTCTGAGACAATACTATCTCACAGAAAAAAAAAAAAAAAAAAAAAAGAGAAAAAGAAAGAGGAAAGGAGAAAGCTTGTTGGTTTTCAGCATTACCAAACAAACAAGCAAACAAACAAAGCTGCTGAAGTTGCTTTCTATGGATGATGCCAAACGACACCCTGAAACATACTAAAGAATATCCCTAAAGTTTTGTTGTGCATTTTACTATAGAGGCAACAGTCGTTGGGGATAAAAGTAACTCTGTGACATCAAGCGCTGATGACAGCAACACAAATCCTTCGGCAGGAGAGACTAGTTGCTCTGAAGGGAAGAACGCAATGGGGTGTCAGTCAGAAACCTTTGATAGCAACAACGTGGCAGAGAAGAAGGTGGCATCAGAGCTCCCTCAGGAACTCTCAGGTACAGAAGGCACTGTTACCGATGCCTCTGTAATTTGGGGAATCTGTTAAGTTTTTCTATCTGGTTTGTCCACTAAAACCATTCACAGTGCGTACCACTCATGCTGTTTGCTTGCAGTGCCATCCTTTACTGCTACGTTGTCATTAACATTTCAAAGTTAATTTTCTTGCAACTAGTGCTTGAAATTCGTGGTCCTCCGTGACATTAGCATTTGTTTCCATGCCTTCCAAAGATGACTATGGCTAAGCTTTTTATGTTCTATTTTCTGTATATTTTATTTTTCCATAGTGATCCATAATGATCGTTAGCATCCTATCAAAGTTTATTTCAAATTCTAATTTGCTGCTGGCTTGTTTATTATTTTAACCTCTCATTTACTGTATAAATTACTAACAAACAAAGTATTTTCATTCACGTGAGTAAACTGTTGCACTGAAATGTCAAGATTAAAATTGCCATGCTAGGAATTTTAAAGAGATTTCAGAACTGTAAGCACAGGGGCTCTTGTGGTATTTTAATGTGTTTTGTTCTGCCATGACAGTGATTCAAAAGTAGCAATATACACTAATGAAAAAAACCAGCCAATTTGTAGATTTAAGAATAAATGGTACCTGATTAGGTGTAACATAAATTATCAGTGTGGTATTTTAGAATGATATTCTATTGCATTTAGAATTACACCCTATTACAAGCTTTACTGCATAACCAGATGTTGTTCTAAACATCTGATTACTGTTAAAATAATCAGAACTTTATTTTCTGTTCTTAAAAATGCAAAAATACTCTAATCTGTGATGTAGCCATACTCAGTCTTTTATGTTTTAAAAAATGGTTGTAAACATTCCTCTCCTACGGAAATAGTTCTCCGTTCAGATACAGATTGCGCTTCTTGAACTTGCAGATGCGAATGCATCCAGACCTTGTAATAAACTTTGTTAACAGGAGGAGAAAATGAAAGTTAAGATTAATCCCTAATCTGGAAGCCTCATAATGCACTTTTTTTAATACAGAAAATGTCCTAGTGCTTGGGACAAAAAGCACACATTTTAGATATTTAAGCAAATTTTCTTGCCTGTTGTCATATTTTTTATTCCATTTTAAAGTTAAAATAACTGTACAGAGGAAAAGATACATATCCTATAACTTTGTTCCAGGCATATTTATGGGTTTGAACTTTATTTTCAAGATTCACTATCATTATTTCTTTATTATACTTTCACAGGCAGTTTTCTCCTTCCAAAGCTTCTAGTTTGTTTTCACGGTAGTGCGGTTTTTTTGTAGGAGAGTGTGTGTACGCAGAGGGTTCTTCCTCAAGTCTAACTTACTGTAGTCAGAGTGGTGTTTCTGTTGCTGTTGTGAAATTTCAGTTTGAGACCCCTTTCGGAGGGAGGGAGGGAGAGATACTGAACCAGTAGTGGTGAGGCAGCTGCCCCCAGGGAGGGGGAAATTAATAGTAAAACGCAAAGCTAGACGAGAACGTCCATCACCATTCTTGTCAAACGCAGTGCGGGTATGAGTCTGTTATTAAGAGTCTTGTTTGGGTGCTTCCCCTCTCCTCCGAACAGCAGGCACCACGAGTGGTTCTGCTTTTCCTCTTAGTCAAAAGGGAAAGGGATCGAGCAGTGGTGGCCACCCACTTGGCACAGCCAGAAATCAGGTTAGGGATCTTCTAAGAATCCCAGAATATTTATCTAATTGTCTTTTGCTGGGAGTGAATATGTCACAAGAAGGACGTTTTGTTCTGTCACGTTTATTAACAACAGAGTGCCTGATGTTTCGGAAGAATTCTAGAAATGGAAAAAATCTTGCATTTTTTAAACAACTAAGCCGTGTCTCTTGTGCACAAAACCAAGACAATGTTGTTTTGAGAGATTGTGGCTTGTTCTTACTGGGAACCTGAGTGATTTATTTCTAGGTAGCTGCAGTTTGCTGATGCCTTAGGTGGAAGATCAAACTCGGGCAGTACGCCGTGGCAATAATGTCCACAGCTGTCAGGCAGACGGTAACTGATGACCAAGAACATGTTTGCCCTACTGAGCTTGAAGCACCGTCTGGTCCCATCAGATTGTAAGAAAGAGGCTGATATTTTAAGTTCACAGAGGAGCAGTTAAGATACAGAGTGGTGCCAATTGAACTGAAATCTCTGGGATTCCTTAGAATTAATGTGCTGAAAAAAAGCCAGTCAAAGGCTCGGTGGAAAACTGGAGGGGAACTGAAAGGTGTATGCTTTGAAGAACAGCTAAAGCACAAGCACATTGAAAAAGATAAAATCATAGAAGCTGCAGGAATACCAAATTTCATGAAATCTGCAAAACAAAGTCTCAGTTAGAGGGTTCTCTGTGTGTGCATCTATAGAAAAAAATTGTCCTGTGTTTAAAATACATTCGTATTTCATCCAAATAGGAATTTCACTTCTTCAGAGCTGTTAAAGTTGAAACTGCTTGAAACGGAACGAAAAATACTTTCATGGATATAGTGCTCTACAGGAAACCAGTATTTTATGGGTATTTCTCTCCAGTCCAGCAGAAGATGTTCATCTGACTCTTTTTTTTTTCTTTTTAAATGAAAAATTTAAAGCTAGAAAAAATTGCATTGATCCAGTTTGAAAGGAAAACTAAAAATGAAGCTGTTCTTTTGTAGAAGAAACTGGTCAGATGATCCCTAGCAACAGTAGCAGTGCATCTGCTGCGCCTCTGCAGCCAGATGTTGAAAACAGCAACGGGAGTGAGCCGGGCGCGGGGCAGAACGACTCCATTAAGACGCCTGATGATGCTGAAAATGCAGAGAGGGGATCCCAGACTTCAGAAGACATAGGTAATAATAATAGCGTCTCTAACTTTCATTTTATGCATCTTTTCTTTTTATTTTATAACTCGCATACATCGGTAGAAAACTTCCAATTTTTAAGTTTGTTTTAAAAGCCTGTTTTTCCTGGGCAGGAGAGAAATCTAATGGTGAAAGAAGTGATTCTCCAGGCGCGGGAAAAGGCACGCCAGGTTCGACGCGAATGCTCACAAGATTACGAAATCCAGATAGCAAGTTGAGCCAGATGAAAAGCCAGCAGGTTGCTGCTGCAGCACACGAAGCAAATAAATTATATAAAGAAGGCAGAGAGGTTTGTGCACATCTTGGAAAACTCAAAGAAGTATGAAAACTGTTTTAAAAAACTGATAATCTTCTTAAAAATAACAGAAGTTATTTTGGCAGACTATGGAGGTACTTTAAAAAAAAAAAAAGAGTAAAAACAAATTAGCAAATGATGAAAGTGTGGTATCACAGGAACCTTTTTTTCCTCCTTCTCCGTTGCTGTTGCTCTCTGAGTTGCTGCCTAGAGAGTGGTTTGAGAGTGACCCAGTGCACTTCACCACAGTGGTCATAAAAGTTAGAGAATTGTTTACTGTATAGCCAGTAATAAGTTATGTGCATTTTCTTCCACTTCTGTCTTCAAATTTCTCAGAACTGGTGTGCCAAAACTACAACTTTGCAGTGGTTTGTGTTTGATTATTGTTTGAATACCTAGGTAATAGCCACATTTCCAGTTCATAACAAATCTGTACTGGCAGAGCTTGGCCATTTAAAGGCAATCATTGCAAAATTGTAGCACTGCTTGTTGCAGCCGAAAGTGAAATCTCTCTCTTAAATAAATGTCTGCCAGTTGGGATACATTTTTTTTTTTTTTTATGCATTGTTTGTATGGCTGTGGGTTGTTTGTTGGGTTTTTGGTGCTTTGTTTTGTGGTGTGGTTTTGTTGTTTGGGGGTTTTTTTAAGTAGCCCGGTTTCTTTGGGTATTCAAGAAGTGTTTAAATGCAAGGTTGTTTGGGGGGTTGTCTGCATATTGTTTGGTGCATTAATTTTATTTTTGTTAACTGGTTTGCCTTGTAAGTTAGCATTTAGCATATTCATTCATAAACCTCTCAAATTTGGAACTCAGTTATGAGTAATTAGACCAGTGATGTTATCCATGCCATGTTTTCAAAGTCAAAGATGTTTGTTTGCTTAGCTACATGTATGAATGCTGTGATTTTCCCAGGAGGGGTTCCACAGAAAGCTTACTCAGGTCTAGTGAAGCTGTTTTCCCACAGCTGTCTCCCTCAATGAGCATAATTCAGACCAGCAAACAGGGTTCCTGTTTGACTTCCCGAGGAGCCTCGATGATGGGGTTTTTAATGTTAAAGTTGATCTTTGGGAATATCTTGACTCTATATAGAATCAGGGATGAAGTACCTATATAGAGTATATCAGGTAAACAGTTATTTGCTTCTACAAACTGATGCAGGGTATTTTTTTATATTCTATATATAGACAGTTGAAGCCTAAATCATAAGTAAGTAAACAGAAATATTTGAAACTTGAGTGAATCTTTAAAATCATTCTTTCTTTCCCAAGGTTCTGGTGGTCAACTCTCAAGGTGAAGTCTCCCGAATGAACACAAAGAAGGAAGTCGTGATGAAAGGAAATATCAACAATTATTTCAAATTAGGGCAAGAGGGGAAGTATCGTGTTTATCATAATCAGTATGCCACTAATTCATTCGCATTGAACAAGCACCAGCACAGGGAAGACCATGACAAGAGACGACATCTCTCGCATAAATTCTGTCTGACTCCTGCTGGAGAGTTCAAATGGAACGGGTCTGTACATGGGTCCAAAGTTCTCACCATATCCACTTTGAGGCTAACTATTATTCAGCTAGAAAACAATATCCCGGCATCATTCCTTCACCCTAACTGGGCTTCCCACAGGTAAATGAATACATGAAAAAATATATTTTCTTGTTTTACTTGTAATTTTGTTAACTGTATTAATAAGCAGTGGTCTTTGTTTTTTTCAAAATCAGTGATTTCCAAGCACTGTGTGCTTCAGTATATTAAAAAATAAGATAACAAGTTTGTGTTTTGTGATGGATAGCTTAAAGGGTTGCACATTTGAATAAAGTATTAAAGTATAGGAGATTTTATCCTACCATTAAATCTATGTTGTATTAGTGCACGTATATGTTTCAGGTTTTTATCTCTTTTCCAATTTAGGTCTAACTGGATTAAGGCTGTTCAGATGTGCAGCAAACCTAGAGAATTTGCACTAGCGCTGGCTATATTGGAATGTGCAATTAAACCAGTTGTCATGCTGCCAATCTGGCGGGAATCGTTGGGGCACACTAGGTAAAATAAATAAGCATAGCGATCTTTTTGAATATGAGAAGTTTACTTTGTTTTACAATTACTAGTTCCTCTAAGCCTGTAAGAATTATGTTTAAATTTAGTCAGTCATTCAGCACCTGAAGTGGTTTTTCTCAACCAGAAACACTGAAAATACTCGACAAGATTTTTATAATGTCATTGCTTCTGCGAAGCAAGCTGGTTTTCTTTCTGTGAGCCACAGTCTCAAAGTGATACAGTTTTGGGAGACTAGGAGAGCAAATTTCAACACGCTCAGTTCAGCCGAGTCCCGTCTTTTGTCTCTCGTTATGTCATAGAAGCCGAAAGTAAATGTGTCTGATGTTAGACCCAGTGGCAGGCAGCGGTGTTTGCCTTACTGGAATAGCCAAAAAAAGCAGTGTTCCTATCACAAGTAATACAGGTAACCTGACATTGGGCCTTCCTCTTAACTTCAGAGGTTTAAAATTATTCAAAGGGGAAGTATATGCAGCTCTTTGACTTCTTACAAGATCCTGTACCTAAATGTACTTAAATCTGTATGTATTAGATTACGCAGAATGACAGCAATAGAAAGAGAAGAAAAGGAGAAAGTGAAAAAAAAGGAGAGAAAACAAGAAGAAGAAGAAACAATGCAGCAAGCTACATGGGTGAAATACACATTTCCTGTCAAACATCAGGTAAGGTTTTCTTTTGTATGAAGAACAAAAAACAAAACAAAACCAAACAGAAATTGTTGGTTTCATACTCTTCGTCTGTTTTCATTTTAAACTTAAAATTTTAATGTCATTGCGTTACCCTCTGCCATTGGAGGAGGAACCATGCCCACGTATTCCAGCACATAATCTTGGTCTGAACTAAATTTGACATGTATTATGCTCTCTGTGACACTGCCTGAGTTGAAGGGTGTTTGTCTGCAAAATGCAGCCTTTCCTCGTGGAAGGGTTCTAGATGGTTATTGGAATCTTGGCTGTATGTCTGTCCCTCATCGGTGCTCCCCTCCCATCCCTGCCTCCCCCCCAAAAAAGCTAGCCTTTACTTTGGAAGGTATATAATACGATGAGAACTACTATAGAAACCTCTCTATTCTCCTGCAGTAGATAGTAAATACTTTTTTGGAGTGTTCCTTTGCTCTAAATTTATCTGTTGTAACAAATACAGTTTGATTCAAAAAACTCGTATAATCTTTCGGCTTTTAGGTAAACAGATTCTCATAGTTACACAGTTCTTAGATGTTACTATGACAGAATCGATTATCAGCAGAGAGATCTTTAATTTGAGATAGTACGTTATTTCACAAATGTAATTCCACTTGCTTGAAAAAGTCTGTGAATTAAAGTTTCTTGTTTGGGGTTTTTTTAAATCATCTTAGGTTCTTAAATCAATACATACATTAATAATGCAGTAAATAGCACCATTAAAACTACTATTTTAAAAATATTTAACAGGTTTGGAAGCAAAAAGGAGAGGAATATAGAGTAACGGGATATGGTGGCTGGAGCTGGATTAGTAAAACACATGTCCACAGGTTTATGCCCAAACTGCCTGGAAATACTAACACGAATTACAGAAAGTTGCTACCAAGTAAGTGTCTGCATTGCTTACATTTTTTGTAATTAGTAACATGCGGCTTTTTATTGCTTATTCAGTTAATTATTTGCATGCGATGTTTGTTACGTAGACTTTCCCTGTTGCTTTTAACTGGACTAAGCACGAAATGGATGCTGCTGCTTCCAGTGGCGTCTGTGTGATTGTTAAATTTGATTTGTCTTGCTTTCTGCGTTGCAATGAATAGCCACTGCAGCCACTCCATTCTGGCTTAACTGTAGAAATCAAAATTATTACAAATTATTAGTGAATTTTCGGAGTCTGAATTAATATGCTCTTAAAAGGCTGGTTTTTCAGAAAGTCGTATTTAGTTCCCTGAAAAATGGGTGGGGGTTTTAGTGGTTTGGGGGTTTTTGTTTGGTTTTGTTCATTTTGGTTTTGTTTTGGTTTGGGTTCTTGCTTGTTTGTTTTGAAGAATAGCTGAACATGGGCTCCTGAAAAAATAATTTAAATGAAACATTTTTATCTCTGGTGGGCTTTTAGATATTTTATTATTATTCAGTATTGCACTAAGCTTAATCTATGACGTTACAATTGTATACTCAATTCTGTTTCTGAATTTCAGTAATGATGTGTGAGTGATTTGAGAGGTAAACTAATATACATCAAAGTGTATCAGAGTATAAAAAATATTCTGAATAATTGTAACCGTTTAATTTGTTAATAGCAAAGAGTGAAGATGAAAAATGCAACTTGGATAAACGAAAAGGTCCAATTAAGGTAAAAACAGAGAAAGATAGAACAAAGGATTCGAGTGATCTGCAAGCAAAAGACAAAGCAGATGTTTCAGAAACCTTGGAGAAAGAAGCAAAAGAAGAAAAGTCGCGTGAAGAAAAAGTAGAAGTTGATGCAATCTCTGAAAATCTAGATCATGCAAAAGACAAAGGTGATATGCTTAAGTTATTATAAAACTAGCTATTCATTACATGTAAAAGCATAGGACCTCAGAAATAACTATTGAAAAACCGTGTAACAGGTTTTGTCAAGACATTTTAAATGTCTCAGTTAAATGATTGCTTACAATCCCTTGTAGTAATGTCTGACATTTTTGTTCCCTTTTTCTTGAAATCTATTAATATGCTAAAAGGTCCATTTGTTTCTTAGTACTTAATGTAAAAATACAGTTTGGTATTCATTGTCAGGGGAGCTTACTGATTCAGAGTTATTTCTTCTTCACAGCTGAAAAAGAAATCGATGGCGAAAACGATAAAGTCATCAAGGAAGAACCTATGGATGTAGACGATGTGAAAATTGAATCCCCCGTAAAAGATGAGGATAGTGATTGTAAGCTGGATATAATCAATGTCAGCGAGGGATTTCATTTAAGGACTTGCTACAAAAGGAAAGTAAAATCATCAAAATTAGATGGACTACTTGAGAGGCGAATAAAACAGTTTACACTGGAAGAAAAACAACGTCTAGAAAGGATGAAGCTGGAGGCTAGTGCTAAAACAGTAGGCGTGCGATCTGTAAGCCCCCAGAAAAACATAAATGAGCTGCAAATGAGAAAAGTAAAAGAAGGAAGCCAGTTCAACGTGTCTTCTCAAGATCAAACCGGTGTTTCAGATAAGACCCAAACCGAAGATGCAGAACAGGACTGCTTGCCGATGGGCAGCATCGCTTGTACCAAGAGTGGTGAGCTAGATGAACCCTCTTTGCCTTTGACAAACAGGCTGTCAAAGAGAGAAGGCCAGCTGCTGGATGAAGACTCACCGCGGTCCTCTGATGGTGAAAGCTCCGTTCAGAATGACAGTAAAGAAAACCCTGAACCGATGACTGCTGATAAGTGTCAAGAACAAGAGGTTCTTGGAGAGTCTGAGAGTTCCTTTGTGGATGGCTTGAAACAAACAAATGCAGAAGGTAGAAGCAAATGGGATGTTTCAGGAACAAGTGAAATACCTTTGCAACAAAAACTACCTGTTACCAGAGTGGCTCAGCGTGAACGTGAAAACCTGGAGCCAGTGGTTACTGAAAGCAGCTGTAGAAAAGATGCTCTGGCCACTCTTGAAAGCACAGATTCAGAAGGGAATTCTGAACGGCAGAGCAAAGATCTAGAAAACAATTGTATGATAAAAAGCCATATTGAACCAACATCCTCTCAAGAAAGTGAAATGGAGGAGGAAATTGCTCCAGGAAGGACTGAAAGTAAATCTGAAAATAAGATTATATTTCACCAAAAATCAGTTAGTAAAGATCTAGAACCATTTAAAAAAGAGCTGATTCCTGAAAGAAACCTTGGAAGTCAAACGCCGGAACACATGGATGAGGTAGAAGTTGATGAGGATTTACGGAGCTCTAAACTAACTGAGGCTAATGGTCAAAAGAAAGGTCAGGAACTGCAAGTGGAGACAAGTACCATAAACAAATATCTTGATCAGACAAATCTAAACAGTGTTGCTGAGAAAAAGAATGATAAAGATGAAGAAACTGAGACAGAAGAAGAAAAATCAGCATTTCAAATGAATGGAAAAGACAATGACATTAAAGTATTATCAAATGATGACCGCTTAGTTAAGGATACCTGTGAAACTAAGGCAGGGGGTGATATTGAGCCAAAAGTTAATAATATTAATAAATCTATTCCGGAACGTGAAATAAAACCATTGACTTTTAAGGAATCTTCAGTAAAACCATTCATGAATGGTGACATCATGACAGAGGACACAAAGGACAAAAATAACGTGGACCCCAAGTCATGTCTGCAGAGTTCGCCTGAGTTTGGATCTGGAGAGAGTCCTCAGCCACCAGATGAAGTTCCCAAGTATGTGCAGAAAACTGAAGAAAAACAGCTTTCTCCTGAGAGATCTGCCTTTGTGGGCTCTGCTTCCACGCCAACGCATGCTGTCTGTAAAGAAAATGACCTGAATAGTGAAACAGAATCTATGGAAACTGAAGTAACGGAGGATAAGAAAGTCGCTCCATCGCCCGTAACCTCATGCGAGGAATCTAGCTTGAGTAGTGACTTTGCTGATCAGAACGGTGTACAGACATACAAAATGGAAAATATCAACGGAGAAAGTAAAGTAAAAACTGTTATTACTGAAGTGACTACCACAACATCAACTGTGTCTACAGAATCCAAAACTGTGTTTAAAGTTGCAGAGACCGTAGCTTCTAATGATGAGAAAACAACAGTAGTATCATCTACAGAAAACTGTGCCATATCCACTGTAACCACCACCACCACTGTAACGAAGCTTACCACTCCAGCTACAGACAGTAACGCTGATGTCATTTCTGTACAAGAGCATAGTAAAACAGTGGTTACAACAACAGTAACCGATTCACTGACCACCCCAGAAGGCACCTTGGTGACTTCCATGACCGTCAGCAAAGAATATTCTACAAAAGACAAAGTGAAGTTGATGAAATTTGCAAGACCCAAAAAAACTCGTTCTGGAACTGCCTTACCTTCTTACAGAAAATTTGTTACTAAAAGCAGTAAAAAAAGCATATTTGTTTTACCCAATGATGACTTGAAAAAGCTGGCCAGAAAAGGAGGGATTAGAGAAGTTCCCTATTTCAATTACAATGCAAAGCCTGCCTTGGATATCTGGCCATATCCATCCCCAAGGCCAACTTTTGGGATCACTTGGAGGTACATACTTTACGTTTTTGAAGAAAAGTTTAGGATGTGATAAAATTAATTGACTTTTAAAATACAAGTGGTATGAATATTTGTGCCCAAACATGCAAATTTTGCTGTTTGTTATTCAATAGTTTTCTATATTCTTCAATAAAGGTAGAGCGGAAAACCTTTGTTCCATTGGTTTGGTTAGGTATTTTGAATACATTTTGATTTTAAAACAATTAATACTCTGTTGTTAGGTACCGACTTCAAACAGTAAGATCATTGGCTGGCGTGAGCCTTATGTTGCGATTATTGTGGGCATGTCTCAAATGGGATGATATGGCAGCAAAAGCTCCACCTGGGGGAGGAACTACACGTACAGGTATTATTGCTTTACATTTCTGGGTTTCTTAATGCAAAGCATTTCTGTAAAGGCTTGACGTTATCTATGGCATTTGAATTATTTTAGTCAACAGTTTGTACTAGTTGCCATTTCTTCACCCCGAGTATATTGGGTTGATTGGAGATTTAGCTTTTATTTGTTTTTTGTCAATAACATATTGGGACTAATTTGTTGTAGAAACAACTGAAACTGAAATTACAACAACAGAAATAATCAAGCGAAGAGATGTTGGTCCATATGGCATCCGGTCAGAGTACTGTATAAGAAAAATTATTTGTCCCATTGGTGTACCAGAGGCTCCGAAAGGTATGTTTGTTTATACCTTTTTTTTTCCCCCCTTCCCATAGGCTCCTGCGGAAATGGAGGTAACTGGATCTTTATGTTAATTCAGACCATCAAGGGAGCAAATACAGCTTGACATGAACTATTCATTCGCCTATGGGAAACAAATGGTGCATTTAACTAACTGATGTGATTTACCTGAAGTGAAAGGCCTTCCTGTTTATAAAATGAGGCTGAAAAGACACTGAATCTTGTTTTACACTTTTAATTTTGTTTGATGATTGAGCTTAATGTCTGTGTTTTGACTGTTCTCTAAAGAAACTCCAACGCCTCAGAGGAAGGGACTGCGATCAAGTGCACTAAGGCCAAAAAGGCCAGAAACACCCAAGCAAACGGGCCCTGTTATAATTGAAAGTTGGGTAGCAGAGGAGGAATTGGAGCTATGGGAGATCAGGGCGTTTGCTGAAAGGTAAACCAACTCAAATGAGCTTTTAAAGAAAGCAGTTTTCATTTGTGTGTGTATGTTAAATAAAAGTTCGCAGTAGAGAACACAAGCTCAGTAGCTGCGGTCAGTTAAGGCTGATCTGTGTTGCTGTTTTACTGTGCCTTTTGATAGTGATAGTCAAGCTTAAAGTTGCAAAGCTAAACTATTTGCTGGTACCAAAACTAACTTAGGCAAATCTTACTGATTTGTTAGAACTAATACTATATTAATTGTTCCATGCTTATGAACTAATCGTTGTATGCTAAAAGGCTGTTACTGTAACGCATGGGAAGGCTTTAGGCTACTTTTCGCATGACTTTAAACGCTATGTGTTTAAATACTTCTACAATACAAAGAAAACAAATGTATGCAAGCAAAGTAAAGGTAAATTCAGCCTGAGGATATTCAAGTCATGGAATGGCTTGGAACAACATTTTTGAGTCTCAGAAAGAATTGTTTAAAACTAGTGGTGTTACATAGATTGTTTGCAGTCTCAGATGTAATCATAAATTCCAGTTTTGATTAATAGTTGCCTGTAAGGTGTTGCAGTAGGTTAACATCAGAGTATTTCAGGGAGGTTGCATACAACTTCAATAGTTTATCTCAAAATACTTTTAAAGCCGTGACCAGTTTTTTAGTGATCTTCAGTCTTGACGTTTGTTCTTGCAAGAGCAATTAAACTGGATAAAATGAAATCCAGTTTGATGGTTGGATTTTATGTGACGGTATAACTTACTCTCGGTTGTGTCTTTGGCAGGGTGGAGAAGGAAAAGGCACAGGCAGTTGAACAACAGGCTAAGGTTAGTGAACAGAAGAAGGCAGAGGAGTTCAAGGCCCAATTGGAGGCTCAACTAAAACACCAACGATTGGCTGCCCAGCAGGTGGGGGAGCTATCGGTAGTCCCACCCGTCAGCAACCGTGCACTGGTAGTCCACGTCCATTAAAATTCGAAAAACAAAGTTTATCTTCCACCATTTATCAAATAGGTTCCACTTGTGCAAACTAAGCCATCAAACGATGCTGCTCCCACTGTGTACATTCATTATTTTGAAATGGGGTTAAGGCAAAGACTTGTTTTGGATATTTATTTTTTTTTCACCTAATTTATAACACTTGAAAAAGGTTTAGTTTGCTTCCATTTTAAAAGGCTGAGAAGCACCAATCTCCAGGTAAGGTCAACAGTGTTCTGTGCTGTAATGGAGAGCTGCCTTGGTGTATAGCTGCCTTGGGAATACAACTGCGTTTGTTCTTCATACTTCGATCAGATTGAATCTTTTGATTTTTACCCTATCCAAAATTGGCTGAATAAAGCCCCTTGATAACTTTTAAAATATATATATATGGATGGATGGATGTATAGCTGTAAGTGTGTGTACGTGTATATATAAATGTGTGCAATTAAAATTGGGAAGCCCAGTGCCATGTTGATATTTCACATACATTATTAAGAATTGTGCCTTTTTCCAACTTACTCCTTTTTCATTTCATCTTCACTGAAGAAAATGCATTACTAGTGAATGAGTGTTTCTGATTTGTGGGCATTACAGCAATATAATGCTAACCAAACACTGAATTTTAAATTAGTAAATAAAGAGATAATTCCACTAACGTAAGGAAGAGCGTTAGATTAGTTGGAATTTAAAAGAGCTTACTGATACTATCCCATCACAAAGCGGCTCTAAATTAAATGTAAATTCTTGACAATTACAGCACAGGAAGTTGCAGGGTAGGGAAAGGGATTTTGAAACTAATTTTTTTTTAAGCGAGCTTCAAACTGGATTTACAGTTAAAAGAATAATTTCTAAAATTACTTTCTTAATGGTGAAGTAGAATGATACAGTCTATTTTTTCTGTAACTGGCAGGATCTCAGTGCAGACAGCTCTATATTTAGGAATGGTAGCAATAACGATGTTATTGTTAACGATGGTGTACTGCTGATTGATGTAGATGCAGGCTGTATGCACGTGGTCAAAGCCAAATACAGATGGATATTTTTCAAAGTTTTTTAACCTTTCAGATTAATCTGAGACTAATTACTAAGTTTTCTTTAAAGTAAAAAGCGCAGTGAAATTAACGTAAACTGAGGATTTGAAAGATACTATGAAGGAAAATTTCTGGCTGTGTACTATCAGCAGAGCTGTTCTGCAGGTCAGGGACTCTTGTGCTGTAGGGCACACGCAGCCTGTTCTTCGGTCCTTTACAACTTGGACTGAAATCCTACCAGAGTCCTTTATTTTTCAACACTGAAAAGAGACAGCATTTATTTTACGAAATCTGAAAATGCTAATCATCCCTTTCCTTAATTTTTTTTTTTTCTAAATTCTGCAGAAACGGCTGGAACAGCAGAAGCAGATCCCTGCGGCCGGGGTGGCCCCCGCGGTCACTACGGCCAGCAGCACGGCAACCACTGTCTCAGCGCCACAGAAGGTTGTGGTGGGCCCTTTAGCGGGCCCGGTCCCCACTGGAACCAAAGTAGTACTTACTACAAAAGTGGGTTCTCCAGCTACAGTAACATTCCAACAGAACAAGAATTTCCATCAGACTTTTGCTACTTGGGTTAAACAAGGCCAATCTTCAACAGGTAGGTAGCCACTTGTCATGGAAAGAACATGTAAATGGGATGAACTCCATCACAGCACCTACACCTTCTCCAGAATATATAGCATTATTACATTTCTCGTTATCTTTGCTCTTAACTCTTGTGCTAAGTCAGCAGGACACTTCTGAGATAATACCTGTCCAATTTTTCTTTGTTCAGACTTGCTAGGTGGTCTTATTTCTGACCTGGCTCGTGCGTTACTGACCGGTGTTGTGTGCTGTAGCATACTGTTTCCAAAAAAGAATCTTTACCAAAGAAAGCATGACTCATTCAAAAATGATTGTAAAAATAATCTTGTAGTTTGCTGTTTCGTACTTGAAAATGGTCATTTCATTGACTAACTATTCTGCTCTGAAACTGACTGTTCTGTGTACCTCAATAGCCACTAGCACAGCTGCCACTTCAGCCACAACCATTGCCAGCACAGGGCAGACCTTCCAGATCTCAGGCAGTCCAGTAACGATGGCAGGGAAAGTGATAACTAAGCTGCCACTCCCTGCAAACAGCAAGATTGTTGCCGTCAATGTGCCATCAACTCAAGGAGGTAGGGGCAAGGGAACTGAATTAAAAATGTATTCCAGCTTGCTGATTAATTCTCCATTGACGCTGTTTTCCCACTGAAGTAAACTGTGACTTGAAGGGGGAAAAATATTTATGTACGTACAAGTTTCTAGAGCTTGTTCCCCCTGTATTGCATATTTGTGTCCGTAGGGGAAAAATGCAAGTTTTTTTGCCTATAAATTAGTCTGCATTTCATAGTGCAAAATTAGAAGTTTTATTTTTAACGATGTGGAATGAAGCATGCTGTTTTTTTCGTTGTCTAAATTATACATCAATAAAACAACTTTCTTCACAAAAACAAAGCTGCTGTTCTTAGTTATTAATGCCTGCATCTGCTCTTCACTGATGAGCAAGAGTTTGGCTCTGAACTAAGATTAGTGGTTTTTATTTCTTGCCTCAAGAAAAGGACTTAATACTTTGAGATTTGTGAATGTGTATTGAACAGAAAAGCTCAACTCTCTGTCTCCATTGTACTTAGCATCTGAGGAAGTCCCGAAGGCTACTAGTTTTGTATTGAAATTTCTCTGGTGACAGGAAAAGCATTACCCATTTTCTTCAGCACCACAAGCTTGTAGGTGGAAGGTGTTTAAACTGGTCTCCTACGTTTTAAATTAATCAGATTATAGCTTTTAATGGTTGTATAATACTAATTTGTGGCGCCCTGTCAACGCAAGGACTTATTTGCCATTACCATCAAACTGATCTTTGTCAAGATTCACTCTTTCCTCAGTCTTTTCTAAAACACCTGTTTCCTAACTTAAAATGTAGTAGGACTATCGACAAAGTACAGTGCTGCTTCTTTTTACAATATGACAAAGGTTCTCCCGAGAAATGTTGAAAGACTCAAAGGTGTTCTAGAAACCTGGAGACTGATTTCTAAATGCCACCCTGGAGTTGCATTTACTTCTTTTGCTGGCAATTTAAGTCATTAATGAATTCTCAATTTTTCTTTAATTAGGTGTTGTTCAAGTTCAGCAAAAGGTATTGGGTATCATTCCATCAACTACAGGTGCAAGTCAAACATTTACTTCATTCCAGCCAAGGACAGCAACCGTAACGATTAGGCCAAATACCACAGGGACGTTAGGAACAACAAGCACTTCACAAGTAAGATGGTTTTCTGATTATTTAATGCAAAAAATGTGGGTGCATATCTTTTAAGTTATTGGCAGATATTAAAAATTCTGTCTAGTCACTTCTCAGTGGTTTTGGCTCATCTCAGCAATAGCGTTTATGGATGCTTTATTCCAAGGAGGTACAACAGTTCTCTCCAATTGGACAAATTAATAGTTTAGAGCTTGGTAAGCCTTTGAGGTGTGGGCATGGATGAAAAAATACTGGATCTGCTTGTATCTTCTCATTTCTTACAATGTTAAAATTTAAAAAAAAAAAAACAAACCCAAAAAACCCCCCAAACACGTCAGGGCCGTATCCCAGCAGCTTTTTTCACAAGTTTACATCTGCACTCCATTTTGGTGTATGTAGGTAGTGCAAGGGACACCGCTCCGCCCTGGTATGACAGTGATACGGACACCCCTTCAGCAGTCACCGCTTGGAAAGACCATCATTCGAACACCTCTAGTGGTGCAACAAGGTATTCTTCCAGCCAGTAGGTTCCTTTTAATATTTAAATTTCCAGTGTGAAATCCATGGTTTGTTTCTTCATGAATACTTTCCGAATCATGTGTCCCAATGCAAAAGTACCTCATTGTGATGCTTGACTTCTAACAAGTGCCTTTTCTGGCCTTTGAATGTGTCGGTTGCAGGCTTTGTCAGTGTTGTTCGTCATTGACACCGGGATCTTTAAGTCCATTCATTTGAAAATAAAAATAAAAGTTTAGAATAATTGTGCATTGAGAAAGCTGGGTTTTTTTTTTAAAAGGCAAGCTAAGTGTTTCAAGTACTCTGTAAGTATGTGAATTGAATTAAAACAGAAAACATTTTGCAGACATTTTTAGTCAACCACACAGACAAATGGTTTATAATGAAAATTTACGTGCAAACTGCAGCTTTTGCTTCGCCTACCTGGTTGTACACTACTGCGAGTCGTCGTGACTGGGAGGTTTGCTGTGCGAATGGTTAAAATGTTGGAAACGCATTTCTTACCACAAATTATTCTCTTCCAGGTCAGACACAGCAAGTGGTGACGCAAATCATCAGGGGTCAGCCTGTCTCAACAGCAGTCTCTAGTACCAGCACAGCTTCTTCCAGTGCTGGACAGAAGACGGTCACAAGTCCTGGAACGCCACCTCAGATACAGCCACAAACCACACCGCAGCCCCCTCGCCCTCAGCAGGGACAAGTGAAGCTTACTATGGCCCAGCTCACGCAACTAACACAAGGACAGGTGAAATATTTTACATCCTCTGGACGTGAAAATGTGCTAATAGTTCTGGTACATCTTAGCAAGCCTTTGGATTTCAGCAGTGTAGTGTATCTGCTCATAAATTTATGTTCCAGCCTTCATTTGGGATGACCGATGGCATAATTACAGACTGAAAGAAGCTTAAATACTATATGTATAGTCTTAAATATCTCTTCCTATTGTATTCCCCAGTAATAGAACTAGCATCAGGAAAGTTTAGCACAATGGAAAATTCTTTGCATTAATAGCAGTAAGGAACATAATTATTTTGTATTTTGTAGAGCTTCAGAACATAATGTTCATTCCTTTTCTTTTGATTTTATGTGAAGATTTAGTTTTCATGTTATCCAGAGTCTCAGAGGAAAAATTACAGTAGGTGGAGCTGGAGGAGGAAAAAGTTCTTAAGCTTCTGCTCAGATCATGAAGGTCTGTTGGCAAAAAATAAGTTTAGAGTCAAGCCATAGGGTAAAAATAGACTTCTGTGAGTTACCACAATAGCTACTCTTCAAATTAGAAACAATATATATAAGTTATTGTAATGTATAGACTACTTGTTGCCGGATAAGATTGTTCTGTGTGGAACAAGAGAGTTCACTTCTACACCAAGAGATTCAGAAGGTTTTTTGTAGGGACCTTATTCTATTCAATGGGTTCACAAAATGTGAAGTTCTGCGATCCAGGTGTTGGGAGCATACCCTGCCTTCTCCATCGCTGAGCTGAGCGGTGTCGCGAGCTGCCTGAGTGTTAGCTTAAGCAACAGAAATTCACAGCACATTGCAGACTGAACAGTCAGTCGTGAAAGCTCACAGTTGGCCAGGATCTGATACGTGGAAATAGGAAATATTTTCAGTGCCGAGAACTTTTACGCAAACTGTTGGGGTTCTTGAGAAAGTAATTAATAGTATGTCTACAATTGTCCATGCTCTGTTTTGCTTGTAAATTCTAGGAACAAAGGTGTTCTGTTGTAGCTGCTTCCTGGCTAGAGTTCTTGTCGATATTTGGATGAAAATACGTGTAACTAATTCCAACCGAGTAATCTGTTGATGACAGTATTGTCGAAAGAGTATTTTAGTATTTCATGATCTCACGTGCTATGTATGTGGTAAAAGTATTGAATTCTGAAATCCAGAACCCTAATTCTTCCCATTTTCACCAAAGTATGTCTAAGAAATATATCACTAATACATCAATATTAACTTTTTTTTTTTAGGGTGGCAGTCAAGGATTAACTGTGGTAATTCAGGGACAAGGTCAAACTACTGGTCAATTACAATTAATCCCTCAGGGCGTGACTGTAATACCTGGTCCAGGACAACAGCTTATGCAAGCAGCTATGCCAAATGGTACAATTCAGAGATTTCTTTTCACCCCACTACCAGCAGCTGCTACTACAGCTAGCACAACTACAACAACAGTTTCTACTTCAACCACGGGTAAGCATTGTCCTCCTCAGCAGAAAAATCTTCAATTTAGGTTGCACGGGAGTTTTTGTGCAGTTGGAGATGGTCTCTTCTCACAGTAAATTTGTTGGAAGTGTATTGTAAGCTTAGAAATCTCTTGAGTTTCTGCATAGAGCTTTGCAGTAGATCTAAAAGGTTCACATTAGTAAGGCTCGCAGACATGTCATTTGAAATGAATGGAATACTTGGTTTTGTCCTTCACAGCTACAGGGGAACAGAAGCCAGCTCTACAGGCACAGCCAACATCGGTGCTGCCGCCGGTTCAGCCGCAGCCTCAGGGTCAGCAGCAAGCGCAGCCCCCAGCGCAGAACCAGGGCGCTCAGCCCGTGCCGCTGGCCCAGCCGCAGGCACCGCAGCCGCCTCTGCAGCCCGAAACCCAGGCCCAGCCTGAACCTCAGACTCCGGCGACTGTTGACTCTCCAGTCACACCTGAAGCACAATCGTCTAAATCTCCAGCTCAGTCTCCAGCACAGACCCAGGCTCAAGGGCAATCTCCAGCGCAAGTCCAGAGTCAGCCGCAGACTGCAATCCTTCCACAAGGCCAGTCCCAAGCCCAGCCTCAGCAACCAGCTCAGGTGCAGACTACAACCCAACAACAGATTCAGATGCAGCCCCACGCTCCCATACAAATTCAAGCTCAGCTGCAGCAATCACAGCCTCAGGTTCAGACTTCGGTCTCAACCCTTCCAACTACTCAAAGTTTAAATCAGGTTCCTGTGCAATCCCCAACTCGTCCTCAGCTGCAACTTCAGCAGCCTCCAACAAAGGTTATTACAGTGCCTCAGCTTCAGCAACAAGTCCAAGTTCTCTCGCAGCTTCAGCCACATGTTGTGGCTCAGATACAAGCCCAACAAGGCAGTGTGCCCCAGCAGATCAAGCTTCAGTTACCTATTCAGATCCAACAAACTAGCCCAGTACAGGCTCACCAGATTCAGAATGTGGTGACAGTTCAAGCAGCTAGTGTTCAGGAGCAGCTGCAGAGAGTTCAGCAGCTCAGGGAGCAGCAACAGAAGAAAAAGCAGCAACAGATAGAAATTAAACGTGAGCACACCCTTCAGGCTTCTAATCAAAGTGACATTATCCAGAAACAGGTAAAGTTAACAGAAGGAAATGAAAACTTCATTAATGAAACAAATCTCATTTTAAATGCCTGTTCTTGTTAACAATGTTAATACATTTGATAGGCAGTTAATTTGATTCTTCCAAAGTTAGTGCACGATTGCTTTTGGCAATTTAAGTAAATATTCTAGGTTAATTCAGCACATCAGGTCGATTGTACCATGTTTGCAGTCTTCTGGCACCTTCATTTGACTTACCACTAGCTGCTGGGACAATATGTCTTTATTCTCAGTTCAGGAAGGCTAGGTTATAGAGAGGAGAGCTGGCGTTCAGAACACGTGTACCTCCATTGCCTGCTGTAGGAAACTGAGGTTTCAAAGAGGTATCTGAAATGTAATACTGTTGGATGGCTGCGGGGCTTAAAAAAAAAAAATATATATATATATATATAAAAAAAAATAATAGTCTCTTACCATTTTTTTAAAATAAAACAACCAGTCACTGAAGAAATACTGTCAATTTACATTTAGTCCCTAGGTTTTAACTTGGCATAAGCAAAATATCCTATTCTGTGAGGGGTGGAGATGATGTTAATTTTCAATTTCATTTTCAAATAATTGCTTTAAACAAGCACTGCTCCCCTGATAAAATCAGTTTTATTTCGTCACTGAAATAAATAACACTTTTTTTTCTTTAAGATAGGAAATGTCCTGGTTCTCCCAGTAATATTATGAAATACTGGCTAAAGCTTTCATATTTTATTTTGGATTCTGTATCATCCTACAGGTGGTTATGAAACAGAATGCTGTCATAGAACACTTGAAACAGAAGAAGACACTGACTCCAGCTGAGAGGGAAGAAAATCAGAGGTGAATATCCATCATAGTGCATCTTCACGTGCAAAAGTTTTACATCTATAACATCCTTTAATGGTGGTATAATAAAACCCTGGTTTGTAAAAACTTGCTTAAAGACATTTTGCTATTTTAAAAATTGGTTAAAGTAACACTCATAATGATGTTCTTTAAGTAATCGAATCCTGTATATTCTCAATTTTATTTTGATTATATGTTTTTAAAGTGAAATGTTGTACTGCATGTGTTTGGAGCTGGCCACTGTTTTTAAATTGAAGGTACAAAACGTCCTTGAAGGGGCACAGAATAGAGAATTAATGGTTCTCTTGCAGAAAAGCCTGGGTTTTGTTTATCCTTTATCATGGCAGTTTATTTCCATTCTTGTCCACTGTACATCCCACTCTACAGAAGGAGTTGAAGAATTGGGAAATAGTGCCGTTCGACAAAAAAGGAGATTTTTACGCTTGAAGCTGCTAAACACAGATTTGGAGCGTTTGTCATTTGTCTTGGGTTGTTTTGACGCCTTTTCACTCATGCAGTTGCTTCAGTCGGATAATCACAAGTGTGTGTGTTGTCAGTAAGCAAAAGATTAATGTTGTCTATAAAGTTCTGGTCATCGAATCAGTACAAGCTTTGTTGATTACAACAGTATCACTGGGTGCTACTCACCTCGCGTTCGCAGTCGCATCAAGAATAAGCGGTGTTGTCGTATACTCTGCGTTTAATGGTGGCCCCAGGAGTTCTGACTAGCTTGCTTCATGGTACAGCTGTCTTGTCTTCTCCAAAAATGCAGTTGGGCTATCTTTCCTGGTGAAAAAACAGACTAAACCAAGTCGGTACAGTTCAGGTAAAAGGAGCAAAGTAAACAAAAAGGTACGGCCCAACGAAACAGCTAGCATATTACACTGTCACCAAAATACGGATGTGTATCAAAAGACAAAACGTCTGAGCCTAAGAGTACGGAGTTAGCAGCAGCTGCTTGCCCTGGCCACTGCTGTTTTGTTGATTGCTTTCAGCACACGTGTCAATGGGAGTTATTTTTCACGGTCACTCTGGCAACGAGCAGCATTGTTTTCTAGAGGGTTTGAAATAGAATGGGAAGGGAAAAGTAAATTCAGAAGAACCAAAATACGTTCATTGTCTGATTGAAATATAAAGCAACATAAATGAAAATTGCAGAACAAGTGAGCAGGAAAAGAGGTTTATAAAGCAGATGAAGAATTAAGCCTGAGCTGTCATTAGCAAAGAAATTGGGAACTGTTTTATAGCGAATTTGATGCACTGAAAAATCAGTCCTTATGCCAAAACACAAAAACTTAGTAGCATTTGGTGGTCACTGGAGGGTGGAAATATATGTTTTGGAAGTTGTTGCAGGCTTCTGGCTTGCTTTCATCGCACGTCAGAACAAACAACATCCAGTTCTTTCAAGCACGTTTGTGGAAACTGAACCGAGTTGTCGTGGTTTTGGCCGGATTGGCCCATCAGAATGACAGGCGGCCCCCNTGGGATGGAAGGCCCTGTTGGTCAGTTTGGGGTCACCTGTCCCGTCCGCTCCTCCCCGCGGGTGGGACCCCTCTGCGCTTCTCCGCTTCCGACCCTCTAACGGGGCAAGCAGCAAAGTGAGCTGACCTTGGCTGTTACAGCAGTAAGTCTAAGCAAGAGCCTCTGTGCGCACCACTCCTTGGTGTAATCAGGTCTTACCACTCTGAGAGCGAATGGTTTCTGAACAATATGCTGTTAATTTCAGGCTTTAGTCAGTTAGAAGAGGCCCAGCTAAAAAGTAAAATTACAAATCAGAAAATTGGTTCTGTTTTACCTCAAACTAGGACACGAGTGAAAATACCTCTCATCGTACCGAAGCCTAAGCTTCGTTTGGAGTTTTGTAGGGGAAAGAGAGGAATGATCAGTTAAATGAAATTGGGACTGGCCCTCTTGAGCCTAACGAGGGTCGTCATCTCTCCCTGCGGTGCTCTAGTAAATAAGTGGGAGTGGGAGCAATGTGTGTTACTAAATTTACCTTGTACGTCTTAAGGAATTTAGTAATTTAGCTTGCGACTTGCAGAGACTGGAGAATTAAGTGGTTCTGCATTCTCAACTGGGGATAAATAGGCAGCTCAGCACAACGTACTTTTCCTTTGTTTCTTCCCCAGAATGATTGTGTGCAACCAAGTGATGAAATATATTCTGGATAAGATAGACAAAGAAGAAAAACAGGCAGCTAAGAAACGAAAACGAGAAGAGAGCGTAGAACAGAAGCGCAGCAAACAGAATGCTACTAAGCTCTCAGCTCTGCTCTTCAAGCATAAAGAACAGCTGAAAGCTGAAATATTGAAAAAAAGAGCACTTCTGGACAAGGATCTACAAATCGAAGTGCAGGTAAGGACAGGTATTCTCAAAGCCTAATTTGATTTTAGGCTGGGGAGAACATTTCTGTGTTAATTTTTGATTTATCTGTTCGCTCAGTGAGCTTTTAAAGAAACATACGGGAAGAAGTTCCTGTTGCGGATGCGTGGATCTCTGCGAAGCTAGTAGATGTCCCTTTTATGCTCCTTGGGTTTCCTCTGGACTGAAATTGCCTTGTTTCCTGAAACAGCTTCTGATAAATTACAGCCAACGGGTCATAGGCTAAGAGTGTCATCCCTTAATGTTATGTGAATTGTAGGTTAAGCACATTTTAAAAATTGCATATTTAAATGGCTTTCATTATTTTCTTTCGGTTAAGCATTGGTATTTATGTCAAGATTTTAATCCTGTCCTGGAATAATCACATGAAGTCCCTCCCTCTCTCTTTATTCATTTAACATATTTCAGGAGGAGCTAAAGAAAGACTTGACTAAAATTAAGAAAGAAAAAGAAAAAGCCCAGGCAGCTGCCGCGGCAGCAGCAGCTGCAGCAGCCGCAGCTGCAGCCGCTGCACCGCCGCCGCCGCCACCACTGCCCCCACCGCCGCCGCAACACGCAGCCGGCGTCACCTCCTCCTCCTCCTCCACCACCGTCCCAATGCCAGTATCCTCCCAGAAGAGAAAGCGAGATGAGGAAAAAGATTCGTCAGCTTCCAAGTCCAAGAAAAAGAAAATGATTTCTACTACCTCAAAGGAAACAAAGAAGGACACAAAGCTTTACTGCATCTGTAAAACGCCTTACGATGAGTCGAAGTGAGTAGCCAACGCCGCAGCCTTCTCCTGTGTATTCCTAGCCTTAGCTTTAGTGTTTAGCTGTTAGTGCAAGGTAGTGCTAGAACCGGAGACAGGGTATCAGGTGTTATTGCAGTGATCACCAAGGTTTAAAGAATAAAGTCTCTGTTTTCCACTAGCAGTTACAAAACTATTAACATACTTGATTTATACTATTAATGTACATGATTTATATTTCTACTTGTTTGCATGTTTCCATTGTATGACCTTTCTGTCTCACATGCACATACTCTTTTTTTTTTTTTTTTTTTTTCCTCCTCTCTGTTATTCTTTCTTTTGCCGTTTTGCCTCTGCCTCGGAAGCAAGTGACAATTTGGTTTGAGCGATTTCTTGTGAACAAGTAGCTGATGTTCTTTAGAAATAGCTTTGGTACCGTCTTCCAATAAATTGCTTTTTGTTTGTAAGCGAATAGACAGTAAAGGGCGTTCCGAGTTACTGGCGTGCAGTTCACTTTGGACAATGTTTCAGGTAGAAATGTTTTCTGTGTGTTATAATTTACATCCCAGGGTTGATAAAAAAGAACGTGTAAGCATTTGACAAAGTGAAAACTGCAGTTCTCTGTAGTTTGATTCTGACTGTGGACGAGGAAAAATACTTACACTATGTACAAAGTTTGTGAAGAAATTTCGTAGGTGCTGGAGCGGAAGATTGAGTGGATTGCAGGGGATAGCGTTACGCAGTTCTGCTGAGGCTAGAAGTGACTAACATCAGTAACTAGCAACGGTTAACATGTGATAGCTGT
This sequence comes from Rynchops niger, assembly GCA_013400035.1. NCBI lineage: Eukaryota > Metazoa > Chordata > Aves > Charadriiformes > Laridae > Rynchops > Rynchops niger. Next base: position 375,000 of record VXBH01002955.1, on the reverse strand, counting down.
GTAGAGATGTATGTAAATAAATTTGACTTCACACCAGTTCCAAGTGAGTATGTGTCTGCTCCACAAGTGACAATATCACGAGTATCAGTCGGTGTCATTTGGTGGTGACTGAAGTGCTGATAACAGAAGGAAACGGTAGAGGTGGAGCAGTGCTTTCACTCCGTAAGGGTTCTTCATTCCAAATCTAGCGCCAGGACTGGAGGATCTCTTGAGGTTCCTTCTAGCCTTTTATTTTTTTAGTATCTACATGTATTTTTAAATGAAGTTGAGGTCTTTGGGGTTTTTTCACCTTGCCTTGCTGGTCGGCAGCTCTGACCATTACACAGTGTGGGGAAAGGCACGGCTCTCTGCTGCCGTCGCTGTAGGAACAGCGGGTTTCTGGTGCTGCTGTTAATTCCAAGGGAAGCCACCTGTCTCGCTTCAAGTAAGAACGTTGTGTTAGGCTTTCTGTCACCCCGTAAACTTAGGAGGATTCCCTGTTCTCATTTGGTCGTGATACCAAACACAGGCCTGTGCGTTACCGCCGCTCTTGTTAGCGAGCGATAGAACTGTCACAAAACTAAAATGGGATGAACAAATTCTGTGAGCAAAAGGATTCATCAGACTCAGTCCAGCTCCAGCGGGCGTTTGAATAAGCTGGTGAGAAATGTGGTCATAGGGTGAGTTTTGGAGGCCTGAACCGAGAACTGTGCTTAAATGCACGGAATAAAAACTTCAAGAAAATGAAATGTTAGTAACTTAGTAGTATACTTAGCAATATGATTCAGTTCAGCTGCTTCGCTTTTTATGAATTCTAAATTTTATGTTCTTACAAACAACTGTACCGTTGAACTATGTTATCCTTTCGCTATTTGGAAAGGAATTAGTCAAGTTTTAAAACGGTTCTCTGATAAACTTTTTTTATTTTCCTATGTGTATAGGCATCAGATACTCCTCTTTGTGCTGGTGCCTCTCTTCTACTTCAGAAAAGATAGATGTGCTGCTTGCAAAGCTAATTTGTGGTATACTATGAATACCCGATGCATTTTTTAGGATGTAGTAAATCCTCAAAGGTCATTCTGTTGTGTATTTTATTGCAAATCTCTTACGTTCAGTTCTGGTTTTTGATACCCCAGGGCTGCAGGGATTTGCTCATGCTGGTTTCGAGGGTGGTCAGTAAGGGTATCCTTCTAAGATTCCTACTTAGAGTCCAACGTATTTGTTAAAGCATGTGTGACACCTCTTCCGCCTTCTGGTGCCAAGGTTCGGCATCTACATCCAGGCCTAAACGTGCTTCCAGATCACCTGGAGCAAACAGACGCGGTCCCTCTTGGCGAGAGGACTCGGCCTGAATCGCTGGTGATAGTTGTCAGAAGGAGCCATGTCTGTCCATTCTTTATGGAAGGTTGGGTTGTATGATAATGTTGTTTTTTTTTTTTAGGATTTGTCTGACTGAAAATTAAGAGAAAAGGCAGGATCTGAGTATCCGGGACGTATGCAGATGCCCAAGAAACTAGAGATGCTTGTTTTGTGGAACACGTGCTAGCTTCTGTCCTGTTGCTGGTGTGCAGTGTCCGGCGGGTGGTGCTTGCAGGCGGGGGGCAGGAATTCCTACAGCAGCACCTGGCAGGTGGTTGGCGGTCTCCAGAATTTAGGAGGATGGAGGTTCTGAGTCAGCTTGCTTTTGCTTAGGCAGAGAGAATGGATGTGTAACTTCGCCCATCTGGTTGATTGTCACTAGTCATAGGTATGTTTTGAGATATCCATACACAAAATGTCGAACATCCTGGCATAATATTTTACGGTTTTGTCACATCATTCTGTGCAAGGTCCCATTCCCATGATTCTGTACCTGGTTCCCTTCGCTTTGTGTCATACCACATCTGGTTCCGTCACACAGCTGTGTCTGAGCGTAGACATTATTCTCTGAAGAAAGGTCCACGTTCCAATTTGTTGCAATTTCGCGTAGTTTAATATCTGTTTTTCAGTGCGCCCTTCTCCTCCCCCCCACCCCCCAAAGAGCAGTTATGACAACCACGTCCTGACCCAGTTTTCCTTCGTATCATGTTATACCAATATGTATTCTACACACGGCTGGTATGCATGTTCTTCGTAGTATACTCGTAACTCCTAGCTGGTGTTTGCGCTTTGCTTTTGTTTTTTAAATTAACTGAGACCTACATTTTCAAATCTTAAGGAAATGTTTCAGTGGCTTTTGAGCTACAGTTTTGAAAATGTAAATCTTTTTCTTTGGCCTTGTCTTTTTGTGCCTTTTACAGTTTTTCACACACACATCGGAGACATACGTTTTTAGCCCAGTTTTGTCAAAAGTCTGGTTACATGTCGATGCGCATTTTAATGAACTGTCAATTAAAAATTGACCCAAGTGACCTTACCGAGAGCGTAGCTGCAGCATGAGATGTTAGTTTGTGAGGCTAGAATGCTAGGAAGCAGGGAAACCGAGACAGAACATTGAAGAAATAGGCCAGCGAGAAAGCGCATCAGAGAGAAGTGCAGGGAAAAGTGCCATGCCATTTGAAATGACAATTACATTGTCATTTTCATTGTGAATACTTTTAGGTTCTATATTGGCTGTGATCTTTGTACTAACTGGTATCATGGAGAATGTGTTGGCATCACAGAAAAGGAGGCTAAGAAAATGGATGTGTACATCTGTAATGATTGTAAACGGGCACAAGAGGGCAGCAGTGAGGAATTGTACTGTATCTGCAGAACACCTTATGATGAGTCGCAGTGAGTTCTGATAAGAACCTCTTCTTTGATGTTTAGGCAGCAAACTGCTCTGACTGTGGGTACCTGTTCCTTACAAAGCAAAAACGTTGTTACTCTGCATATGTTGTACTCGTTTGTAATACAGATTGCTTTTCGGTAATTGTCTTCCTCTCCAAAATGTTTCTGTACAGTAAATGTTTAGGAAAAGTGACGTTTTCAGGGTGGTGGAAATGTGTTGGTTTTGTTTGTTTGTCTTAAGAAAAAAAAAAAAGAAAAAAAAAGAAAGAAACCATGTACTTTAAATTGGGAATTTTATTTTTTTTCTTTCTTTAACAAGGGATGGTTAGAAAGATTACAAGACAAATCTAGTATTTAGTGGAATTTTTTGTGCTTTAGTCTGATCTGGATAGAAAGTATAATTTTCATAAGGGGGTATACGGTCGGTATCTTTATTATAAGGCTTTGTGTCCTAGATTACCCCTCCTGTATCCAATTACAAGACTGAAGCTTCCATTTGAAAAACGGCTGTACAGAGTGAAACGAGCCCTAGTTGTAGCCCAGTTTGCGCAAAATGTATCTTGAATTATTTTGGAATACTGGTTGGGTGAGACTTCTGGCATTACACTGGTCCTTTCAACTCTAAAGTAGAGGAATGACTTCTGAAATCTTGATTGCTTGAAAGTGCCTAGTATAAAATTTAGAAACTAATTTTGAAATGGTCTGTAATTTAGCCTGTTTGCAAATACAAAAGCAGTTTGAATAGTATAATTAGAATTTGTCGGTCTGAAATACTACGTTACGCTGTTGTGTTTGATCGGGCCAAGTATCTGCTTGCGTGCAGGGGGTTGCAGGCTTATGTATTTAAATGTGACGGTTATATTCCACAGATCCAGTCGCTAACGTTTTTGTGGCTCTTGCAGATTTTACATTGGCTGCGACCGATGTCAGAACTGGTATCACGGGCGCTGTGTTGGCATTTTACAAAGCGAGGCAGATCTCATTGATGAGTACGTGTGTCCGCAGTGTCAGTCCACAGAAGATGCCATGACTGTGCTCAGTCCGCTAACCGATAAAGATTATGAAGGTTTAAGAAGAGTACTACGTTCCTTACAGGTGGGAATAAGGCTTGCAGCAAAGCGGAGCGACGTACTCTGTAGGGCACATCTGGGGAGCAGGGTTTGGTTTCTCTTCTAGTAGTTCTGAGACTTATACAAATGAAATAGCAAAGCTTTGCTTTCTTTGTGAGAAATGCCACTGGGTCAGCCGCAAACTCGATTGGTATTACAGCGCTGAGGACTATTTGCAACAATTAGGATGTCACTGCTTCTGAGGTGGTGAAACTAAGCAGTCTCTTCAGGGGGCGCTTTTCAAGGACGCAGCTTTACTTGCAGTACCAAAAGGCGGAGCGGCAGCCTCACTGCACAGCGTGTAGAAGGCGCGATGTTCTGTTCTCGGATTAGTTTTCCGTAACTTCTGGTCTACATTTCTCTACTTTAATCTCAGAGATATTAGATTTCAAGAGCGTTCCCACAGAAAGTCGTTATCAGCATGTAAATGATGGCGCCCTGATCAGGAGGATTACCTCGCTGTCTGTTACAGTGCATTTCTGGCTTATCTGTCGCTCCCAGATAGGCCTTTGCTGCTACAGCTGTAAAGAAGTTTTAAGAATTTTGGTAAAATAATTGTGTGGTAACAGAAATCCTCAAAGAGCGGTATCTTGTGCTGTCCTATATTTTGCAGACGTTTATGAAAACAAATTGATTCTAGAGTACTTGGAAGTGAAAACAGTGGCTGGTTTCTGGGTGTGAAGAGCCAAGCGCTCTCGGTAAATTCGTTACATCCTTTCCTGTGCAGCCTGTTTAGCGCTGTATCCGGTTACGTCTGAATTCCACGTTGTTTCCCGTTTTGAAGACCAACTACTCAGTCATTGACACTGAGCTTTAAAATTTGAAACTTCACCCAGTCATCAGATGAGAACCAGTTACCTTTTCATATAATGCTGCGCTTCTTCCTTAAATTCATGTCTAGACCCCAACACATAAAAGTATAATGAAAATATTTAGCTAATAATAGCGCAAATTTAACTTAATGATTTTTTTTAATTGCATCTTATTTTCCTGACAGGCTCACAAGATGGCGTGGCCGTTCCTAGAACCAGTAGATCCCAACGATGCACCAGATTATTATGGTGTCATTAAAGAACCGATGGGTAAGTGTTTCTGAGCAATAGCGCGAGTGAGTGGATTTGGGTTTTGGAATATCAAATTAATTGCCTGCTGACCCTTTCCATCCTAGGGATCTTAAAGATGTGTTTTGCAGAGCACACGCTTTTTGCTGTTGGGCAGATGAAACAATGCGACTTCTCACTGATGTATGTAGAAGCTCACGAGGGTTAATATATCTACTTTGAGGTGAACTTCTTAACCCGAAATACTGTTGGACTGATGGATAAAATGGGAACTTCAGTTCAGCAGCAGGATAGAATTCTTGGTTTTAGATTACTGCATTTATTTCAAGAGGACAATTTTGCTATGTTTTGCTTTGCTTGGCTTTTTTCTGTCTTTGTGCACCAGTTCCTCCTACAAAGGGGGGGTTACGTACTCCGGAGTCGGGGGAGGTCGCGGTGCTAATACAATTAAGTGTGACGTGGGACTGAAGGTGGAGTTTAAAATTATCTTCATCCGACTTGATAGTATACTAAACTTCATGCTATATGTAATTCGTCTTTAAAGGTAAATGAACAAGAATTGATTCAAACGCTGGGGGGGGAGTGGCAGAGGAGATGCTGCAGCTTTACAGTGGTTTACTCTGATCTCAGGAGACCGTAGCAATTCGCTAGGAATAGGCTAGGTAAGATCTGAATGTGAAACCTCCTGGGGAAATCTGCCTCCTGCCAGAAAAGGTGTTGCTAAATGTTACTCCTTTCCCTACAGTTTCTGAACCAATTCCTCTTCATACCTCTCATGAGAGCTGTGTGTCATTTGATCTTTCCCACCTACTCCTTATTGGTCCCACAAATAGGAAAGTTAAATTTAGTATCTTGACAAAATTATAGTACGTTGACTGAAAATAATACCTTGCTTAGAGATCGTCTCCTTTTCTGTTCCAAAGTTTTGGATTGTGCCGTTATGAAAATGCTGAACAGTGCCCGCTCCATAATTGATGGGTTAAAGATTATAAGGAAAGCTCAAATAATAATGTCATTAAGCATTTGATGGTTGACTGAAGTAAACAAACGTGTATTTAGCCCTTTCTGATGTAACTAGCAGGAAAATAAACTTGTAAGTGTAGGAGTAAACACGTGTAAAATACACTGGGTAATCCGGGCCCATCTACGGTTGTTTTTACACATTCTGGCATGACTGGCATTTCAAAGTAAGCATTTTAAGGGCATTTTCCAAGGGCAGGCCATTGTTTTTCCAGCTAAAAGTGCCATTATACATTTAGACAGCTCCATTTATATTTGGCAGTTCTCGTCCCTCTCCCTCTTTTTCATTTACATTTGCGTTGTATAGGACAATCGCTGCTTACTTCACCATTCCGGTCTCATTAATGTGTCTAGTCAGAATGAGAGCACCGGCATTTTGCACGATCCTGCACTTGAAATCTTTCGTCTGCGCCATGAGGTAACGCGCGCATGCCCACGAGAACTGGTAATTCAGTCAAAGCAAACCAGGAATTCAAAGAAATAATCAGACGGTTTCGATGGCTGTTACCTGTACGCGTAGGACTCTGTCTCAGTGAGGGCTGCAGAGAAAATAAAGCGCAAGCAACTGAGGCCAGATTTGTCTGACTTTTTTTTTTTTTTTTCTCCTTAATTTCTTCAGAAAAAGCAAGTAGCTTCCTGCAAAGACCCAAGTTTTCCAATGTCATTTTGATACTTGCATTTTACTTTAGCTGCACACGGCATCTTCACGTGCCAGTGTTGATTCTGAAGGAGACCTGCGGGTGTCACCGCCGCGCAGCCAGCGTTCCGGGACAGCATTAACCGAGATAGGCTTTGCTTCCCACAGTCACGATTCGAGCTTCTGTTCAGGATGAAAATGTCTCATTTTAATAACCTTTGGTTTCTTTAAAGACCTTGCCACCATGGAAGAAAGAATACTGAAACGTTACTACAAAAAGGTCACGGAGTTTGTGGCAGATATGACCAAAATTTTTGATAACTGTCGTTACTACAATCCAAGCGACTCCCCTTTTTACCAGTGTGCAGAAGTTCTCGAATCATTCTTTGTACAGAAACTAAAAGGATTTAAGGCAAGCAGGTAAGCTAAAATCTTCCTCATCTGCTCTCTGTCCTCATGTTCTGTTGTCCCCTAAGATCTCCTTAATGCTTTTGTGAGCGTCCCTTGCATTCGTACAGGGATTTGCCTCTCCCTGCGCTTTCCGGGACAACAGCTTTTCTTTGCAAGGGGCGGGGGGGGGATCTGTTCTGTAATAGCCGGCTGTCATTTTCCGTCAAAATTAAGGCTTAAATATGATTTTATGGAGGTTACTTTGTAATGTTTGTGCAAAACGAGTTGTTAGGTGCAAACTTGGGCGGTATCCTAAATGATTTTGGAACGGCCCTTTAAGTCATTGCTGCAGGAAACTTCCCGAGACTCCTTCCTGATCAGGACACATTCTGCGGTGGCGTTGTTCTGATCGTGGTCTGCTGTGCACTGAATACTTTTCAGATGCTAAAAAGAGACAGTCCTTCCATGACGTTTATAATCTAATGAAGGAGATTAAAATACTTTCATTTTTACTACCTTCTCTCATCTTCTTATGATTTCCCATCTTTGAAACAGGGAGGAAAAGTAAGGTTTAAAGTAAGATATGGAAAACTGAACACAATTCAAAATTAACTATTTAAAATTAAACTTATTTTTCATAATGTTTTTCTGTCGAAGAATCGATGTAGAGCATTTCCCTAAAGAAGAAGAATAGGCAACTCTGCCACAGTTTTTTTCTTTTCTTGCCGGTTCTGTCTGGTGGCCCGCTCAGGGGAGTTGTACGGCACCAGCCGGACTGTAACTGTTCCGTACAGCTGCTCCTAAACCCGGCTTACTCGCACCAGTCACGGAGTGCACGGATTGCTCCGGTGCCACGCGTGTGTTGCAGCATGGGCCCGCTGTAACCCAGTCACAAGCGCTGGGTGCCCGTCAGCCGTGCCCAGAGGTGGTGTGTGTGCAGGGGCTGCCTGTGTCCGCCTGGCTGTAGGAGCGCAGGCTGCAGCAGGCTGCTGCCCGACGGGACTCCTGCGGGATTAGAGCCACCTGTCATGAACTAAATGGAAAGCTTCGCTTTGTGTCCGGTTTTCGGCATGCAACGAGCGTAGGGTCGATAAGAAGGGATGGGATCAAATGAATTAGTGCAGCATTTTCCTTTCCGATTTAACGCTGTATTAATGGTTTCTGTCAGGTAGCTTTCGACTCGTGTTTCCGTCCTCTTGCTTTAGCGGGTTACCCAGCACTCGCCGCTTGCACGCTGATTTCTTTGCTGCATCTTATTTGTTATTGTTTTTCATTCATACCATCCGTGTTCTTTCTTTTCTTGCAGATTGTGATATCTTTAGTCTGAACTTTTTAACTGGAGTCAAAACTGGATGTTGGGGTCACTTTGTTTTATTGTACAATTCGATGACATTAAACTGCCCTAAAAATCCAGATCATTTCTCTAAAAAGTAAATGTTGTTGAGTTTTTGGTTTTTGTTACCAGCAAACACGTGCTGGTCAACATAACTGCGTTAACAAAAAAACTGTCCCATTCCTCGAATACTGTATCGAGAAAAATGAAAAATTCCTTCTGGAAACCGTGTATTTTATTGTTTTATTTTCAGTCACTAATAAAACTGTGAACGTCAAAGTGGAGTTTTGCTGAACTCTGATTAGCAAAAATGTGATTTTTAACATGCCTGTTCAGTTTTTTCTATTAAGTTAACCCAAAGACTTCTTGAATAAATTTAAGCAAAGAATACGTTATTATAAATAGTCACAATTTAAAATGTCTTGGTTTTTTTTTTTTTTTAATGGACTGCTATTATGTAAATATGAGAGTAAAACTGACTTCAGGCATTTTGGAATATTCCGGTGACACGCTGCATTTTACAAGTGCTGAAATATTTGTATACTGCAGGAGAAAATGTGTTAAACTTCAGAGAGAATGCTTTTAAGCGTTGTTTTTTTCTGAAGGGGGGAAAAAATAAACGGAAGCAACACGGTGGTAATTCCCTCCTTGTGATTTGCCCTCGGCAACACCTTTGCGGCAACTGTGTTCTCCAACCTGAAGGGTGCTTAATTCTTGACTTTCTTCTGCATTCTGCAGGTCCCATAACAACAAACTGCAGTCTACAGCTTCTTAGAGTTCAGCGTGTTAACCTAACACACGAGCAAGAATCTGGTTGTCTGAAAATTTTTAATTGAGAAGCCAGATGTTTTTAGTCAGGTTATCCTGACGAGACTTGATGTAAACTGCGTTTTTATTGGTCGCAACAGTCAAATTATATTCTTGGCTTATTTTGTCCAAAGGACAAAGAAATAAAAATCAGCAGCACCACTTTCTTGTCAAGATCCAATTGTTGTACTATTGTGGCAGAAGCAGGAAAACTTTGTTTTGTTGAAGGAGAGAGAGAAAGAGAGCAAGAAAAAAGATACAGTAAATGGGGTCACGTTTAACTCCATGGAAATGCCACGTCTGTTCTTCAGTGAAGAAGCTGGTTTAAAGTCCACACAGAAAACTTTGACTGTATTTATTTATTGTTGCAAAAAAGACGCTTTTTTATTGCTGCCCTCATTTGTCAGCTAATTATTTTTTCTTATAAATCCAGCCCCGGTCACATGTAATCCATTCTGTATCTTAACATGATTCCTGTAGGTAAAAGTCCAAGAAGACCTCTAGGTGTCTTTTCTTTCTATGAAAGGAGCTGCTATGTACACATGTGCACACACACACAACTGGGAATCAACAATGAGTTTATCATTCATGGTAGATCAAAACAATTAAGCTTGCATAAAAGTTGGGCTGAGTGGTCATGGACTACAGACTCTGTTGCCTTGAATATAACAGTACAATTTGTCATTTACTCTGCACCAGACTGAAACGAGTAAAATCTATTTGAAGGTATCTTGTTTGTAAACATTTGTCAGATTCTAATTTTTTTCTTTTGTATTAAAATTCAAAATATGGATGTATATGAAACAAAATAAATGGAGATAATTGTTCTCCCCACGGATGTAGGTGTCTTTGAGTGTGCGCTAATGTTTGTAACGCTTTGGGGATCTGTTCGGAGATTTCACGTGCTGGGGGAGGGAAGGGGGCAGGGAGGTCTGACTTATCTTGCTCCAAAGGTAGCATTTGCTGCGTTTCGTTCTCGAGCAGCTGTTATCCCTTCATAAAACTTCTGCACTGGTGCCAAAATTGCTGCAACCAATAACGCGGTAGGAAGTACTTTGTGAAATGTCACTGCCCGCCGCTGGATTAGGTGATATTTCGCCAAGTGCTCCAGGACCGGGAAGCACCGGCTGTAATCCTGGCTGGGAGAGGCTCTGGACTGCTCCGCTGTGTCCTGGCCGAGGAGTGCTGCTCCGAGGGATAAACCGGAGTCGGGAGAAGGTGCCCATTGCAGATGACGTTGCTGTTGCTTTCCGATCTCTCGCTTCCCGGCGCGTATCTGAATGACTCGCTGATGTTGCCCATCTGTAGTTCTCGGCCATGGTTTGTGTGCGGCTCTCCGCCCGTGTGACAAGCCTTTGCACTAATTCACACTCTGTTCTGCAGCGATCTGGGATTTACCCGATTGACGGATAAGCTCCTTTTGGGTTTAATGGGTTTAACCTCACACCTTGCTATGCAAGAACCTCTTCTGTTATTTTTTTTCTTAAAAAGATGTTGCTACTGACCACACTTTCTTACACTTCCAGGCTCAGGTGTATAGGCTCTTCTGGGATAACTTTAATAAAAACCCGTGGTTTTTTGTACATACAAATGTTGTCATTTAACCTCTATGTGAAAAATTAATAATTGTTCAATGTGAAAACACTAATCCATTTATGCTTCTTAAAGTTGAAGAGGAGTAGTTGCATTTAGGTTATGTTGTCCTTTGGCGTTTAAAAAAAATGCTACATATTGTATGCATTGTGCTTTTAATGCAAAAAGGAAAAACCTCAACTTTTTAACAGCATTTGAACATATCCTGCATCTCATCAAAACTTCGCAGTATTTCTGTACTATTTATTAATATATAAATACATATATGACATCATTTAAAACTTTCCTACCTGTAGGCAATAGACCGCTATGTTTTTAACAAATTGTGGCAAACTGAAGAGTACTTTTTTGTACCTTAGAGGACGCATCATCCTAGAGAAATAAAGCAATGTGTTTGACATGGATTTGGTGGTGTTTCTAATGAAACATTGGATAATGTTAATTGTATACAGGCCTTGGCTTTGCCAGATCATAGATAATTGCCAGGGAGTCAGGTGGATTAGGGAGATAACGCATACCTGCCGTTTAATCGTGCCGAGAGCCTTTTTTAGTGTTTTCAGTTGCCGTTGAGTCGGTTGAGGTACTTTTCTTGATTTATTACTGGCTTTCTTTAATAGTTTATTTGTGTTACTGAAAATATATCAGCCTTATAATCGATGCCCACCTTCCTTAAAAGCATGGTAAATTCATAGGATTTGTGATCTCTGTTCAGTCGTTCTCCTCTCTGTATTTTTATAAATTTTTGCAACGTTTGTTTCAAAATGGTCATATATTGTAATTCAGATTTTGGTAACGTGAGCTTTACCAACTTGATTGTCTTTTTGTCTCCTCAAACAAAGTTGAAGCGATTATCCTTGGTCTAGATCTGGTTCCTGTGAAAGTGAGTGGGACGTAAAGCAGAATGAAACATTTGGCTTACCCAAGAGCCGTGAGTTAACGCCAGGAGGACAACAACGTTCCCGTACACCTGGATCTCTGTGTGTTGGCTGCAGAATTTTCTGCTTATCCTGCTGGGGAAAAAATGATGTAAGGTATCAAAAACTGAACTGTAAAGTATCAAAATTGCAGAGGCAGCTGTTGCATCGAAGCGTCATCTTCTTACCAGTGTCGTAAATGCTGTGAGGTTTTTGTGATGGCGAGTGCACGATTGTGGAAATCCATTTGATCTAGGAGTTTTTTTTCTTGAGTATGTTAATTAGCAGCCGATAAGCCTGGTAGGAACAGTCGTTAACGCTCCTGCTCCCGCTGCATTTCAGTTGGGCTGCGAAATGCAGTGGCTCGGGGCTCAGCTGTTGCGATCACGTTTTCAGGAGTGATCTTCCAAGCAGGAAAGGAAAGGTAAGATGGCTTTGTAACGCACGAAGAGAACACAGAATGAATTGCTCTTCAGGCTTGTTTCTAGAGCAATAGCTGTATCTGAGAGGGGTGCAGATCTCGTGTGTCCGTTACTGGCGTTTCACTCGGGTTTTCGATGTCATTAGCACTGCTACGCTACTAATCTCTTCCGAGAGACCATCAAAATGAGATCCAGCCGTGGATGTTACTTCTGTACCCACGCTTTGCCTGGTTTAGATTACAGTCATGCCTTGGGGGTGGGGAAGGGTGTTTAATTGCTGTTCTGGGTAAATGGCTGACTGTAGGACTTGCTGGTTAGTCCCTGGACTTCAGTCGAAAATAGAAACAGAGAAACTTGAGATGCACGTGTATAACCCTTCCTCCTTCCTTCTCCTGTCCCTCCCCGTCCACCCCAGCGCTTTGATTCAGTGCCAGGAACGGTCCTTCTGCCAAATCAAAAGCCCCCTCAAAAATCTCAGGAAGATTCCATCTCTGTGCTGCGCTCCATGCAAAATCTTCCACCTAACAAAAGCGAGACAGTTTTTAGACGGACACAAGCTATGAGTAAATTTGTCCTACAGTAACGGCCTTCTGGGTCCCAAAATATATCATGTTTGTTCTTGGTATTTGGCTCCTATTCTCTATCAAGCAATACTTCATCCCGTGTGCCTTACCGCCCATCCGCCGCTCCATAGGTTTTCGGTGCCACTGAATCGAGCTGCAGACGTGTACGAGGTGTTAGAACTCCCTTTGCTTCAAAACAGAAAAAGCTTTTAAAAGCCACTGCTTCCTGTCCCAGGTCCCATCATATATACCACCGTACGTATATTCAGATAGACTGCATTTCCCCTTTATTTTATATAAAAATATACCTTAAAATCCCCAGCCAACTCGTCAAACAAGGAGATGCCATTATTTAACATCACTGCGTAATCCTTTGGGGTCTTTCAGAACCCAGGAAACTGAACCCAGAACCGCATGAACATTTTATGGGTTTCTTGTAAAGACTTAGGATCTGTCAATACCGACTCTTGGAACAGCCAGCATTAAGACCCCCTTTGCAGGTGTTTCATAGGTTCTTACATCCCACCCCATTAAAGGTAGTAAAAGATTGTATCTTTGATTCAAAAAGTAACTTTACTGAAGTGCACGTACAAACTTGGTGATATTTCTCATGTGAAAATGACGTTCTGTACACAGTTCTAGGACTGAACTAAGGGACTGACGGTGTGACCAGGCATACAAAATGTGCGTGCGATTCCGTGCTTGTTTTGCATTCCGTGGCATGAACTCGTGCCGTTACTTGTAAGCCTAATTGGGCATTTGTGTTGTGCAGTTACATGATTTGCTTTCGGTTAGTGTAGTCATATACTCAAATAATTACATAGCTATTTTGTACACTTCATGTGAAAATACAGCTCTGTTTGAAGAACAACAAGATTTTTAAAAGTAGTGTGGACATATTTGAGGATACCAAAACAATACAAGTGATTCTTAGTTCGGTTGATTTTTTTTGAAGCAAATGCATGAAATACTTCAGGCAGAATTGTGTGAAAACGGGATGACCACCCTCTATAGATAAAGCTTCGGTTAGATGGTATCGTCTAACGTTTGTTTAAGGTTAAGGGTTTGAAAGTGCAGTTACTTCTCGTGTACCTGGAACAATGCCTGCGGAGTTCTACCTTACAGTTATTACAGATTATCGGGTACGTTCCAGCAGGGGAGGCAATAATAACCTCTGTCTCTGACAACCGCTGGAGCAAATTTATGACCAGTTAACATTCCCTAAGCTGATTTTTGTGCTGAACTTCACAATATATGGGTATGTAGTCAAAACGTGCCTGTAGAGTGTTTGTTCTGGGTGGTGAATTCTGCTGTTGCCCGTGCCTCGGACGGAGATTCCTGGAGTCTTAGCTACATTTAGTGTGAGCCGCTTGCACTTGGCGATTCCTTTTCCTGTTGAATCTCTTGACGTAGCTGCTGCTGCTTTTGAGCAAGCCGTCCCCTGGCCTCAGGCGCCCGCGCAGGAACTGCAGCAGGTTTGCAGGGATCTGTCGTCTCTTGTGGTAGATGTGACCCATCACAATGTATCTGCTGCCTGCAAAACAAACAAGAGTTCTGTGCCGTGAAGAAAGCATGGAGTCATTTGCTACTCGCTGGAAGGGCAACAGATTTATGAATAGATGTGAAGTTGTACCTTGTAGAAATACATGAAGGTGCGGCTTAGTACAGTGGCACACTGAACTTCAGTGGGACTCGTGGGTTGTGCTTGCACGGAAATAATGATTTACTGTGTAAATGGTCATTTAAAAAACAATGCTTCTAATTTTTTAAAAAATAAAGCTTCTAATTGCAATCAGAAGCTTTTTGGGGGAAATACTGGTATTTGATGAACTGGACTACTTACAAAAACATCAGCTTAAGCTCCTGCTTAAATTTTTTTGGCAATCCTGAAAACTTGTAATCTTTTTGGAACTGGATAATGTTAAGAAAGAACTACACAGCCACCTGACTTCTTCACACGCTTGGTTCTCTTCTGAAAATTCAGAGAAACTGCGAGGGGAAAAGCCCTCCAGTTTAACCGTAAATACCTTTTTCTTCTTCTGTTTTTCAAAATACCACCACAACCCAGGATAAGCCTATTAAACTAGGGCAGACTAAAATTGCACTGCATGCAGGAGGTAGAGTGGAATGGATTTAGCTGGAATATTTACCAAGTTTAAAGTCCAGACATGGTTTACTGCAGTTTAAAGTATCCACAACTAGAATGTGAACTCGAAAGAAGAAGCCATCAGGAGTAACATACAGGTGACTCATCTTGTATAATCCATCGCTGTTTACCAAAAGCGTAATCAAGTGGACTCCATTCCCCAGTCTCTCCATGTTATAAACAATTCCGTTCAATGCTGTTTTAAGGGAGGGGAAAAAAAAAAAGCAAGCATCAGATTACATATCTTGGTGGCAACTCAGGGTACGTGCGAAGGCTCTCATTTAAAGTGCTGTGAAGTAAGTCTCGGCAGAAATCCTTTGGCTCAGTAGTGGGCAGTCTTGAAAGTAGGGGTTGCTTCGAATAATCACATTCGATGAGGACGTCACCTTAGTTATTTGTTGAGTTGCTAACTTGCGCTTTACAGGTCTGAGATGTTTCTTAGTGAAGTTTATAAAATGTTTCAAAAGTGATGATTTTTGTACTGTTTTCCATCCTGATATGTAGAAAGCGGAGATACTTACCTAACAAGGTAAAATTTTCAAATTTAAAACTTCACAGTGAAGTCCAAAGCTAACCTGATAATAAAACACTTCAGCTTTTGAAAGAAAAGGCCCTGGTCATACCAAGAGGGAAGGGCACCAGTTAGGCCATGTTCTACGCTCAGGCAATCGCTTCATGCTGTCCACCCAATTTCTGGTTTTGACAAGCGCTGAGCTGAGTGCAGGAATCAGAAAACAGCAAAGGTTTTAGGCAGGAAGGCAAGGAGGACTTCTGTAACTGGCGTTACACCCGCCTCACTGAGTCAGAACTTTGGTTCAGCCATTTATTCCTTAATCTGCACTGCAAAGGTAGGAAATGAAAAGCTCTTTCTGATCTCTGCGGTGGAACCTTGGCTGGTGTGTTGCTCTGACCGTATTTTCCCTACCTGTCCTTTTCAAGTTAAGAGATGAGAGTTAAAGGCTGAAATGTACAAAGGTCGGGTTGCTAAAAGGCCTATGTTTGACAGGAATGCATGAAAGTGGTACAAAATAAAGAATATAGCATTTGTAGAAAGCACTTCCTGACTTCTGCATTTAGAGAAAACAGATGTCTCATAACGTGTTTATATTCTACAAATGGAAACATCTGTTACCACTAGGCGTGTATTTTCCTTATCTCTTAAAATATTGTGAGAAAAAGTTGGTATCTATTTCACAACTTTGTAAGCGCAAGGCAAGATTTCAGTCAGAAAATGCTTGCTCTTAAACAGTCAGTTCAAAAATGCCAGGCTATGTTCTACCATCTTTAGGTCCATCAACTCGGACACGACGACTGCAGACACTGAGTCCTCAGGAACTTCAAGAAGAACCCTCTGTACCAAGAGGATCACAGTTTTATTTTTGTTTGGTTCTCCATTTTATTTTAATTTGAAACTTCAGCCCCCAAAATCACAAACTTGTTCTAAGTAGTAACGCAGCTACAATGTTTAGAGTATCTAAAACAATTGGTCTTTTCAGTTCCATTGACCAGCAGGCAAGAGCACTGTCTTCCTCCCAGAAATGGAAAGTAGAGAAAACAGAAAAAAGAGCAATACTAGCCCAAGGTGGGGAAAGGGTAAGACTTGGTACCGTTTGTCATAGTGCTTTTATAAAGAGCTGTGATGGGTCCTTTTAATGTATTTAGTGTCTTAAAAGCAGAAGTGAAGTGTCAGTAGTAGATGAGCCAAAGCAGCCTCTGCTTTGTGTGGTTCCTGGAGGACACTTACCGAATTCACTCGCGCAGTAGGCCTCCACTTCGTCTCTCTCTTTCCTGCACTCGGTCAGACATGCCTTCTCCTTATCGCCATCTACAACAGGCACGTAGGCTGAGGGACAGCAACAGGCCCTTTTGGGATATTCCATGCAAATTAGGCCACCCAACCTTTGGAAAGCTCAGGCTACCCCTTGCCGGAGCAGGCTCTCCCCTTACCTTTCTTCAGCGTGCTGAAGTGGTACGGCAAGCTGGATGACTGGCGGTTGGTGACCCAGGAGGGTTTGGAGACCTTCTTGAAGGGATCGGTGTGTTTATAGGGCATTATCTTGTGTGGTCGGTTGAAGTGATCCAGCATGTTAGGATCATCTGACTCCACTGCTCCAGAGTCTGGAAAAGGATAAGCCTCCACTAAGGATGTCATCTTTTGGTAGGAAGATGCTGTGTGATGGAAGTGAGCCGACACGCTGTTGGCAGCCTCGGCCAGCCGTCTGTCCGTGTGCTTTCTGTTTGCCTCGTTGAAGTCAAAGGAGGCAGGAGAAGGCCCCTCAGTCGGGGTCTCCAGGGGCAGGGCCCCTCCGTACTGCAAGAGGTGTTTCCTCAGCCCCGTGCTGTTTTCTAGAGAAGGCTTGGTGCGTTTCTTTTTGTCTGAATAGAGGGAGGTGATTTCGGGAGGTTTTGGCTGCTGCAGGTCGGTGGGAGCCAGAAAGCGGCGTTCCGTGTGATTCTCCCTGGCGCTGCTGGTGCCCCAGGCGGGCAGTTTGAGGTGACCAGGCACAGCCGCTGCTGAACCATAAGCATCTTTGCTGAGAGTCTGACTGGCTTTCTCAGCATAGGGCAGGGATCCTACAAACAAAAAAAAGGAGGGAGTGAATTAGCATTTTAATTTTTTTATTCCATGTGCTTCTGAATGGGAAGTGCCTGGCAGATTCTAGTCTGTAAGTGAGGCCTTCAACAGTAAGACAATATAACCGGTAAATAGTTCAAAAGATCAAATACAGCAGAACTGCTCATTCTTCTGTACTCAAACATGGAAGGCCCAGTACAGAGAGCGCAGCTGTGTGAGCAAAACACAGGAGATTTGCATTTTTACTTTATTATTGTTGCAAATTAAAAACATGACTTATAAACAAACCCTTTTCTCAAAAGCCTGAATCTCCAGGGAGCATCTGAGGAAACAAGGTTCACATTGCCATTTGGGATGCTTGTTTAGAAGACCATGACAACAGAACTATTTGGTTTTCCCATCCATGGGATGCCTTATTGACAATGTCATCTGGACTCTTCAGCGGCTTTGGGCTTTGAATGCTACTGAAAAGATGTTTATCCACAGTTTTGGGTCTCTGACTTCTGCACTGCAGCGCTGGATAGTAGCAGTACCATAGCCTGGTAGCTAGGCTATTGCTGCCGAGTAACAATTATTTCAAGGCTTTTCTTAATTTGAGAGGACAAGGGTTGAGAAAGAGAGGAAGTGTCTGGGAATCTAGTGAAAAATGGAAAGGCTTAATGACATTGTTCACGTAAGCTGGACAGTCACCAAGACCTTTGTTTATATCTTCACCTTGATCACTTGGACCTCACAAAGCAAAATGACTTTCCACTTAGCCTGCGAAGAGAGAAATTTCCTCTTGCAGTTCATCTTCCTTTTACTTTAGTCCTTCACTGCATGCCTTTAGTTAGCCAGCACAGTTTTAAAACAGTTCACCCACACACAGCCGCTGTCTGTGTGTTCGCTGTCTGTGGTTAGCATCGTGTAGGAGGCTGATCCTAACTCCTTATGTGAAAAGAGATATTTGACATACACAGATGAACAATGTCCTGGTTTATCTTCTATAACTGACTCAACTGCTGACCTTGCCATTTCTCCCACTTTGCTCTCACCAGCTGCTGTCATGGGAAAGATTCCCTGATATTTGGGCTGGCCACACGTAAAGTCAAAAGAATGTCCATGAAGAAAGGGGTGGAAGAAGTCCAAGCTGAAGAAAGCAATAGGCAAGGGTATGCTGGAGATGTTTCAATATGAAGCTGCAAACTCTGAACAGGTGTTTTGGACTTGGTTTTAGAAGTATACTTTTCTACCAGTTTATCATGCCTTCTCAGTCATGCATCATAACAAGAATTGGTTCATTTTTCTCTACCCAATCCATTCAGGACCTTGAGATTCATTCCCCTATGCCAGCATATTCCCGTCTAGCCCTTGCAACCTAAGAAAATACAACTGCAACATAATCAGCTCCTGGACTTCTCCTTCCCAATGGAATAGAAGTATATCTTTTTTCTGTACATCAATGAGGTACTAAAAAAAAAAATTTAAAAAAAAATGTTTAGGACAGCTTGCTGCAGGCACATGTGACAGCACAGAGCAGGTTGAAATAAATTAGAAATCTGAAGTTTACAGGTGAGGGGAAGGAGACTAAAAGGGAAAGGTCACACACAAATTTAAAAAAATCCCATATGCAGAAGCAATTCAAACTTCAGTTGCGGAATGATGGCTAGCAGGATTCACGGCACCAGCTAACTGCCTGCTTTTGGCAGGTGCTCTTAATTCTTTCAAATGCTGACAAATCAAATACTGCAATTTACAGTCCCATCCCACAAAACATGTTGAAATGTTGCTTTCTTGAGCCCTTACATGATTACTGCTACAGCTTGCTGAAAAGATTACAGCTGAATAGGGCTGCTCGGGCAAGAATTTGTAGTAATGTGTTTAGCCTCCCCTGATACCAAAGGCAAATATGCCCCAGCCCCGCTTTGTTAACAGACTTACCGGCCACTGAGCTGGAAGATGATCGAATGACAAAGCAGAGGAGCCAGAACACTTTGGTTGTCATTTTGAAGCAAAGGTTTTCCAGACACAAAATGAACTGGAGTCTTTTATGCCCTTCCCCCAATTCATGCTAATGAGAGGCAGCCGTAGGGGAAACAGGAATCACTCACTGGACAACCCACTGGAGCAAGACCAAGCTGCTGGCGTCCCCGCTAGCCTCCCACTACCCCTGCCTAGGACACCCCCTTCCCATATACACACCCGTCTAATCTGCCTCCAGGCACCTGTGTTCATGTGAATAACGTACAGGTATGTATTTTTAGCAACAGATTTTTATTTTAGGGGAGGGTCTTGCTTCCTATGGCATTTTGTAGAGAAAGTCATACAGAACAAATATGGTTTTACTGGACGTGGGGAACTACATTATAAAGTGCGCTTGATAGCTGCTGGAATCCCCTCTGCGACTCAGCTTCTGTGCAGGATGTGCTTTATGAGGAAACATATTTCAGTATTTCTGGCCCCCTCCAGTTATGCAGCTGGTAATCTCATCTTTTAGTTTTAGGAACCCTTTCCAGTGATTCTTTTCACACTGAAAAATGTAGAAGTTACTGTCCAGTCCAAGGGAAAGCTCTGCTGACCACAGATAAAGCTTTATTTTTAAATCTGTGTTTGCTAACACAAAGAACTCCGAAAATTTTCACACAAGCCAATTCTGATTTGGATTACTGAATTAAGTAGGCTTATTCTTATGCTCCCAACCAAAATGGGTGACCTTATTGCTAGACAAGATTTCCATTGTGACAGTTTATCTCACTAGCTGATGCTGTCCTGAGAGTTAGTGAACTCATTTGCGCCTTTAAGGTGTGACAAACAATTAAAAAACCCTGTAAAATCACTGCATCCCAGCTCCTGAAACTCATCCCCAAGAGAAAATCTGCCCCCAAAAGAAAACCTGCCTGTGTCATGTCGTCAAACTGTTGCCTAGTTTAAACACTGTTTGCTTTGTACTGCCTCAATTAAGCAGTTTAATAGAAGTTTTAAAAGTACAGGGCTTTATCTCAAGCAGCTATGGCTGAAGACACAGAAAATAAGCCAGAATGGGATGCAAAATAAATGAAATTTTAACCTATCTGTTACTCAGTGTGCTAAGTTTTTACTGCAGCATTTATTAATCTGTATTTTCCTATTATTTTAAACATTTTCATTCCAAAAGTATCCCAACACAGCTACTGTAGAAATGGGAATTTAAACTAAGGACGAGGCAGAGGTGAGCTCGTACGTTCTTTGTGTGCCCCATCTCCCGCTCAGCCGGCGCGCGTACCTGTGGCGAGGAGAGGAGTCAGGGCCGCGACAGACTCTGGCTGTTGAGGGTTGGGCTGAGGATGGACGGACGTACAGGCGAGTGTCCCGCAGCCCTTCCGTGCCGCAGGGAGTCTTCTGTTTACACTGGCTGGTAGTGTAACTCAACCTGTATTAATGTATGACTGTGTCTGTGTGAATGAGTTTCTCCTGACTGTACTTGGGTGGGACCCTGACTGAAAGGGCAGTCGGGGCGTTTGTAGTATTTCTACCGTTCAAGAAGCTCCAGGTATGCCAGCAGCAGCGGAGCAGGAGGACGCTTCCCGAGCAGGACTCCCTGCTCTGAGGAAAAGGGGGACCGCTGGGGCAGCGGCCACGGCCTAGCCCGGGAGGCCGCAGAGAGCTGTGCTGGCAGCAGCAGGTTTGCGGGATCGGGTTCCCCTGCGCCTTTACCACCAGGGCTCTGGGGGGCCCCCACGGCCCGACCCCGGCCGGGAGACGGCGCCCCGGCCGGCCCGCCCGCCCTCTGCTCCGGCCCGGGATCGGCGCCTGAGGAGAACCGCCCGCCGCCAACCGGCTCCTCGGGGCTCTCGGGGACACTCACCAGCCACAAATCTGCGGCCGCCACAGGCGATGCCCGCTCCGGCTGCCTCACGATCCCCGTGGGAAGGCGGGCGGTGGCGGGCTCGGTGGCGCCTAGGAAGGGCCGCGGTGCCGGCGGGTAGGGCCGGCGTCCCGCTGACAGGGCGGCGGGTGCGTAGGGAGCGGCTGAGGGAACCTGAGGCCGTCCCAGCGGCGTAGCGCAGTGCTGGCTCGGCTCCGGGTCTCCCCCACCGGCCTGGGCACTGTCAGCGGCGGGCGGCGCGGCTAAAAGTAAGAGTAACGCCGCGGTTCCGGGTGCAGATAATAACACGCCGCGCTGGAGCTGCCGGAGGGTCACAAAACGTCTGCGGCACGACCCAGATGGGACTCGAACCCACAATCCCCAGCTCCGGAGGCTGGTGCCTTATCCATTAGGCCACTGGGTCATCCGACATCGGCGCTACGCGCCGCGCTGTAAGAGCTCCGCCCGGCCGGCGCTGGCTCCGCCCCCAAAGGTGCTTTCACGTTCTCCCCGCTCGTGAGGGGGAGGCTCCGCCCCTCCGCGTCGCGCGCGGCGGCCGTTAGCGCCCTCCTCAGGGGACCCGCTCGTTCCACAGCCGCCCCCGCCGGGACCCTCTTCCCCTCACGGGCCTCCCGGCTTCGCGCCGCCGTGCCGTCCCTCCTCCGTTAAGATTATCTCCATCCCCTCGGCTCCACACTGGGCTTTCTCCCCTCGCGGGTCTTCCTGCCCTCACGGGCCTTTTTCCCTCCTGTGCACCCTCCGCTGTGGCGGTTCCCTCAGCCGCAGCACTCCCCCACCCTTCTGTTTGTCGCCGTCGTGGATAACGGCCCTTCATGCAGTGACACTGCCCTGCCACGCCAAGGCATGTTCACCCCGTATCGGCCTGCCCTCATACACAGCCACCTCACGTTTCCAAATGGCCGACAGCCACCTCCCTGCCCTGGAACACGCAGCCCTGCACCCTCCTCATCTCCTTCGTCCAGGTCACGCTGCTCCAGACCGCAGACTCTCCAGCAATTTATGACCCGGCAGACTCTCTTCACGCTGGCCATCCAATCCTTCTGCACACCAGGTGTCTTACCTTGATTTCTACTTTTGAGCTGCTTTTTTTTCTGTCAAACTAGTCCTTTTTCAGTATCTCCATTTATGACTCAAGTGCTTTCTCTTCTCTTGACTTCCCTACTATTCCTTAAATGTTTTTGTGATGATTTTCTTTTACAAAGGTCAGAACTATAAGGCCCAAAACAAGCTATGTGAGATGTTACTGGTAACTCCTCTGCAGACATCTTTGTCAACTAGTGTGTGCATCTGCAGAGCCGTATAAATGTTTAATGTAATGGTTTAACACACCAATGTATCAATGCGCAACTCTGACACTTCTCTGCCCTGAATTGTACATTATAGGCGTTGAAGTGCTTGAGTTGCTGTCAGAGCCATGTTTTTTCCCCCAGGTTTTTTGGTTTGAATTACACCTCCTTGAAACAGGGTGTTCCTCTGTATTCCATCCCTTGTAAACAGGCCAAACCCATTTGAAACAACCCCAAATCTGTTGATTTTCTGGGCGTGCCACAAGGACAGGCGTGCTTTTTTTTGTTATTCTGTATGATTTAATTTCGATCTGTCCTGATTGCTCTTGAATTGCTTTAAACTGCAACCTCACATCCGGTTGTCTTTAAATTCCTGTGTGCCACGTTTCTGGGAGATGACATGGGGAGTCTCAGGAGAAGGCTGTGGTGACCGGGCAGTTAGTGAGGTAGTAATTAGTCTCTACGTGAGGAGATGGCACGTCACTGCCTCAGACCGCTCACAGCAGGACAACCTCCCTCCTCTCACCCCATCCAGGGGTGCAAACCCCGCCCGCCATCCCGCTCGCCTTCCCGGGCCGGCGCCCCAAAGTCCCCGGAACTACAACTCCCGGCGTGCCATGCGCCGCCTCCCGGCGAGCGGGTGAGGCGGGCGCACGGGGGTGTCCCCGCACGCTGAATGCCGGGAGTTGTAGTGCCGAGGCGGGGACGGGGTGCGCGAATACGTGAGGTCTAGTCCGCCCTTCCGGGAGCATGGCGGAGATTCGTTCCCCTGCATCGCGAGACGGGCTGCATTTCAAACGGGCCAATCAGGAGGTTGCTATGGCTCGAACGGGCCAATGGCAGGGCGAGGGCGCGGGAAATTTAAATGCCGCCCGGAGCGGGTGAGGGCAGTGGCGGCGTGCTCGCAGGCGGCGGCTGGTGCGCGGAGACTGTGGCGGAGGTGCCCGGCCGCGGGGCGGGGAGGGAGCGGAGCCTGGGGCGGTGGGAAGCCGGGTGAGGGGCTGGGCTCCGTCGGCGGTGAGGCAGGCCCTACAAGGGGGGACTCCCTGCGGAACCTGTCGGGTCTCCGCAGGCCGCTGGCTGGAGCGGGGCTGGAACGGGCTGCGCGGTCCGGCTGAGTTCTGGGCGAAACGAAGGCCGTCCTTGTGCGGTGGGTCACCTTGGAGCTGACTGAGAGGCAGCTGACTCTGTTAGCTGTGTAGCTGCTACTATGTGCTGCCGGCTGCACCGGCACAGCAAGGCCCCCCGGGGGACGTTCCCAGTGCGGCGTCTCGTTGTTCCCATCAGAAGGGGTCGGGGTGGGACTGGGTGGGGTGCCTATGCAACACAGACATGACGCAGTGAAAGTAGTTTTTAACGTATGTGTGCTGTCTAGGGGAAGGGAGGTCAATCTTGCTCCGAAAAACAATGGCTCCAATAATGTTTGCGGTTGGAAGAGTTATGAAACGATGTATATGTGTTTACTGCTTTTGTGTTAATGTTAAAGCTTGCTGTAACACCTAGGCATTTAAAGAGACAGCTTTTACGTCTCTAGTGTCTTCTAGCAAGATAGAGGCTGTTACTGTATCTAATAGGAACAAGTGTCTCTCATTCTTGAGTATTGATCCTAGTTTTTAAGCTTAACTCTTGTAAAGTAAACTTACTGTTTATTATTTGCTGTTTTCAGGCTTATTTTTATCTGTGTGTCTCAAAAATCTAATAAGCAAGATGTCTACTAATGAGAATGCTAGTGCAGCAGCTCGTTTGAACAGATTCAAGAACAAAGGAAAGGATACTACCGTGAGTATTTTGATGCACTTAGTACTTTAGTTAGCCCTCATCTCTTTAAACATGAGCTGTAAAAGCCAAGGACTTACTATGAATGTGTATTATCCAGGAAATGAGAAGGCGGCGTATTGAAGTCAATGTAGAGCTGAGGAAAGCTAAGAAAGATGACCAGATGCTTAAAAGAAGAAATGTTAGCACTTTACCAGATGATGCTACTTCTCCACTCCAGGAAAACAGGAGCAATCAGGTAAGTAGGTGCTTGGAACAGGTACCCTTGGAGGTCTTGCCGGATGAGCTCATGCAGCCACACTAGTATGGATCCCTTCTCCTGTGGGGCACAGCACTACTACATATACACTACCAGCTTAAGTGTATACTACCAACTCTAATGGGCAACACTCTTAACACGTAGCTTAGCCAGTTGTGTTTAAGCCTACTGTAACAGTGGTGTGAAGCACTTGATTAAAGAAAGCTTTTGATATTTCAGACAAGTGTAGATAAAGCTGTGGCTGATAAGGTTTTGTAGTATCACATAGCGGTATAATCTTTTAATAAAGGAAGAGGTAGTTAAATGGAGTCTATTCATGGTATTGCATAGGAGGCCTCTGTGGTCATGAAGACACATGCCTCTCCCAACAAATTGTTCATGTAACTTCTTATTGTACAGGTTTTGGCACACTGGACAGTTGAAGAAATAGTCAAAGGAGTTAATAGTAATAATATGGAGCTTCAGCTACAGGCTACTCAAGCTGCCAGGTAAGGAGTTCAGAGGTAACCAATTCAGCTGTGCAAGCCAGTAACTAGGCAAGGTAAAAGAATTGGTTTATAAGCCTGTCTACTTACGGCAGCAGCTAGGACTCTTCTTATCAGACAGTATTTTCAAAACCTGAGTCAGCCTTATACGCCATGTTTAGGTACACTTAATTTAGTCATAATTTTATTGAAATAGTGTGGCTTTTGAATGTTTAAATGCCTACATTTCACTAGGAAGTAGTAATACTTTGAATACTTTCTGGTGGTTTTGAGGTAGTAAAATGGACAGTAGTCAGTCTCAGACTTGTAGGAGTAAAGGTAATAAACCCTTTGTTATAGCAGACTAAGGTATCTTTAAACTGTGTTAACACTTGACTACAATATTTGAGTGCAATGATCCACTTTAGAATAACGTGAACAGTAGGATGACTGGGGTTTGAAGTATACCAAATATTCCTTTCTGCTTCAAATCTAAAGTCTCTTTAGCAAGCTTGTATATTGCTGCAGTGCTGCTTCTGGCAGTCATTAACCTGTCTGCTGAGAAACCTCTAGCACTTCAGATGTATTGTGACTCCTGCAGGTCTGCTTTATTTCAGACTCTGAACAGAACCTCTCATATAGTGAAGACATGCCAAAAGCAATGTTAGCAGAGGTTTAAGAAGCTAGTATTCAGCTTGTCTATATTTCTGCTTCATGTTGTGTTGCACCGCTCTTTCTGAATGTTAAGACAATGCTAAACCTTTTCTTTTTAAATATTAATCTTTTTAGACTGATTAATGGAATCTGTTGTTCAGATCTCTGCAGGCAAAAATAATGCTTTTTGTTTGTCTTCCTTCATAGGAAACTCCTCTCGAGAGAGAAGCAGCCCCCAATAGACAGCATAATTCGGGCTGGTTTGATTCCAAAGTTTGTCTCCTTCTTGGGTAGAGCAGAGTGTAGCCCTATTCAGTTTGAATCTGCCTGGGCTCTTACCAACATTGCTTCTGGCACATCAGAACAAACAAAGGCCGTAGTAGATGGAGGGGCTATTCCAGCTTTTATTTCACTACTGGCCTCTCCCCATACTCACATCAGTGAACAGGCTGTGTGGGCATTAGGAAACATTGCAGGTACGTCAATATGCTACACAACCCTTTCAGACCTGCTCCCTTCTTTAACGTAGGAGGACATTTCTACTGACGTGTCACATAGCATGCTGAGCTTCTTCAGAACTCTGTTGTAGTGCTTCTCGAGTAAAGACATGCTCTGCAATTTGGAATATGTTATGGACAATTTTTCATCTTCAGACCTGATATAAGATATCTCATGCAATACCTGGCAACCTGTATGTCATATTACATGGACTGCTTCCATATTTTGATTCAGTTTAGATAGAGCTATATAACAGTCCTACAACTGTTATAGGGCTTTTTCCACATATCTCACTTGATGGTTTTGACCTATCAGTGAGCTCTGCTCTGTGTGTTGACTAGAAGAGGGAAAGGAGGAAGCAGATAGCTCATGTAATAGTGTATGTGATAGCCAGTGTTCCTTGCTTTAAAACAGCTGCTTACTGATGTGGAAGTATAATATACTGAAGTTTCTCATGCACCTTTCAGGATTACTTGATTTGCCAGTGTTGGATGCTATTCTTAAAAAAAACAAACAAACAAAAAAACCCAAACAACCCAAACTGGTCAAAATTAATAATATAGTTATAATATTTGTATTTGCTGTATTATTATGGCTTCCAACAGCTATGCCTTACAGAGAGTAGTGAATCCTCACATAGAGAAAATGAGCACAATAAAAGCCTTGTTTGATTGGAGTTTTCTTCAAGTTTGTCCTCTAGAGGGTTTTTTTTTAAACTCAATTGTAAGGCACTTTCTGTATGTTGCAATAAAATAATTCAGTCTGACACTCCTTCTGCATTATACAGTAAAACCTAATCATGCAACCAATTATAATGCATTTGAAGTCCCATGTTTGTGGGAAGAGGTCTGTTCTAGTAGTAGGGCTTAGATATGTTTTCAAAGAAATATGCAAGTCCCTGCTTAAAAATGTACTCAAAAAAAAGCTGTATAAAAACATACACTAAATTATCTCTTTTTCCAGCAGGAAAAAAAAAAATCAAGCTCAGTGGCTTGATTAGAAAAACACACGCTTGCCATATGACTTAACCATGGCAGTAGTCCTCTTGTCCTCATTTCTTTTTATATTAGCTATCCCTTAAGCAGAAGAATTTGTCCTCTAACACATAATGATTCTGTATGTGCACATCCCTCTAGTCTGGTCTTTGCCTGGCTATTTTTCTTGTTTTCTCAGGGGATGGCTCTACCTATAGAGATCTGGTTATTAAGTTTGGTGCAATTACACCACTGCTGAGTCTACTGGCTGTTCCTGATCTCTCCTCTCTGGCTGTAAGTTGTGCAGTACAATTCCAGTTACAGTTACTAATAAGTGAGCAAAAGAGCTCAAGTAACTAAACAGGTGCTACCCATTTTTTCAATTCTTGCAGTCTGGATATTTACGCAATGTTACCTGGACCCTCTCAAACCTGTGTCGTAATAAGAATCCTGCACCACCCATAGAAGCTATCGAGCAGATTCTTCCAACCCTTGTTCGGCTCTTACACCATGATGATCGTGAGGTGTTAGCAGACACGTGCTGGGCACTTTCCTATCTAACAGATGGTTCCAATGACAGGATAGAAGTTGTAGTGAAGACGGGATTGGTGCCACAACTTGTGAAACTCCTGGGATGTAGTGAACTGCCAATAATGGTAAGCTATCAGATACACAGATTGCTGTTGCTTGATTTGAGTTGTGAATAAAACTGCAGTTGGAATAGTGTGCATGTAACTGAATTATTCTTTTCATACATAAATCTGATGATTGTTCCAGGTTTTGCATGGGTAAGACTTTGAGCTTCTATCTTGCCTGGGGACTGCCCTGCATGAGGCGTAGGCTACTGCTGTTAAAGACTATCAATCTTCTTTACATAATCATTGGATTTAACCCACAGGCCAGCACAGTAGTCAACATCTTTTAAAGCTTGCTTTTAACTCTAAACTACTGTTCAAATACTTGTTTTAGGGACAGTGTTTGAAGTGGGCTCTGTGCACAACGTAATATAGTATAATAAAACTGCATTAATACTTAGAGATGGTTTTTCCAAAGCTCTGCCATGGATAGTTTTTTGCAGATTGGCCTTGGAAGGTGTGCAGTCTTGGCATGCTTAATGTCTGCAGGTGTAATGCCAATGAGGTGCTTAAAACTCATCAGTACATAGCATATTATGCTGTTAACTGGGAAAGCTCGAGCAGAGGGGCATCAAGTATGGCTGTACTTGTTCAAATACACCTCTTAAGTTCTATTTCGTATTTATTTCAGACGCCTTCATTAAGAGCCATAGGAAATATTGTCACTGGTACTGATGAGCAGACACAAATTGTTATTGACTCAGGAGCACTGTCTGTCTTTCCAAGTCTCCTTTCTCATCATAAAAACAACATTCAGAAAGAAGCAGCGTGGACAATGTCCAACATCACTGCTGGACGACAGGACCAAATTCAGCGAGTTGTGGACCACGGTCTTGTACCTTACCTCATTGGTATTCTCAGGAAGGTAAACAAAAACTTTATTTACTAGGTTGAGGCTCTTGCTATTACTGCTGCTGTTTGTGTTTAAATATCCTGCTTTTACTTTCATAGGGGGATTTCAAATCTCAAAAAGAAGCTGTGTGGGCTGTGACTAACTACACAAGTGGTGGAACAACTGAACAGATCGTGTATCTCGTTCAGGCTGGTGTCGTTGAACCCCTACTGAATCTTCTCTCAGCTAAAGACAGCAAAACTGTGCTAGTTATTCTGGATGCTATTTCTAATATCTTCTTGGTATGTGGAGGGAGTAGACTTGGTTATTGTCCAAGGCGTTGCTAATGGTTCTCCAGTCGTTGGTGACATGCATCTTTCCTGATATTATCCCATGCTTGTCTCTTGCAGACTGCTGAGAAGATTAATGAGACTGAAAAACTTTGCCTCATGATTGAGGAGTGTGGAGGTCTAGACAAAATTGAAGCTCTTCAGTCACATGAAAATGAACAAGTGTACAAAGCCTCATCCACCCTGATTGAGAAATATTTCTCAGCAGAAGTAAGTGGCTGCAGGACGATTATTTTTTTCCATTTTTATTTTCTATTCTAGAACTGACTACTAGGTTGAAAGCTACTGCTCTTTCAAAACTCTTCTTTTCCTTCTAGGAGGAAGAAGACCAAAATGTTGTACCGGGATCTACTGCTGACAGCTACACTTTCCAAATTCAGGGCAATACGCCAGATACTTTCAACTTCTAGGTCTTGCATATACTGCAACAGCCTGCAAGTTGTTTGGCACACAAATGACTGCTGCCTCTTTGTCTTAACAGTTCCTCTTGGGTTTGACTGTGTTTTTTATGTGACCTGTAGCACTTTGTCCAACTGAAACATACTTGAACAGTTCAAAACTGTACATATTATGTGAATTTCTAACTGTAAGCTTCATTCTTTCTGAGATGTACCTGTAAATACTCATTCTCTTTCTGGCTCTTACTGTCCCTGTCATGCACGAGAATGCAAGTGGGCAATACAGGCTTCTCGCAAAGCATGAGCCACCGCTCTGCGTAACCTCTTCATACCTATTACGTTCTACGTAACCTATTACTGTAATCAATACAGAGTAGGCTTTTAAACAGGATTTATGTTTAAAGTTCAATAAAGTGACATCAATACATCCAATCGAACTCTATCAATTACTCTCAAAAGGTGACTACGGTAAGTATACTTAATTAAAATGTATAATGGCAGGAACATGGGCCTAAACCTTGAGAGACTCAAACCTGAAGATGGTGGTTTTGAAACAGCTTGGTCACCCCAAGCTCTGACTTCTGCAGGTAGCAGCCGTCTATTACTGCAGAACTAATGAACTGCTGCTTCTCTCTAGATACCCCTTATGGAAATATGATGAGTTTCTACCCTGTTCATAATGGAGCTAAACTATCTTCTGCCTTTTTGGAGGAATATTTAAAGATTGTAGTAGCACTATTTAACTGCAAGTAATTAGTGTGGAGGAGGTATAAGTACAGCGGTTAACCAATTATAAATGTGTCCAGGTAGTCTTAGCACGGAGCACAGGAAATGCTTTGAAGCAGTTGTCTGCTCTAAAGAGCAAAAATGAAGGCCTCATCTTGGGCTCCATTGCCCCTCTGCTTCTAAACTCTTACAGTAACCTGTGCTGCCTCTTAAGGCTGTTGTGCGGGGTTGGGTTTTGGAGGTGGGGGGGTAGTAGTCAGAGAGGAAGAACTTAGTCCTATTTTCCAGCTTTTTGGAAAAACTTGGATTGAGCTATTTCATTAACTGGAACCTCCCAGGAGTCAACTTGTCTGAATAACTAAATTGACTCAGCTCTGAGCTTTTCTGGCTCTTGTGATGGTGCAAGGAGAAGTCAGTTTTTCTTGGCTAGATTTCTCATAAGCATGACTTATATTTGAAACGTAACGTGTCACTGCAGTATTGTATGTTAGGTATCTTTTCAATTATTAATAGAAACGGGGCGGGGGGGGGAATCTAAGCAATTCTCCCAGAGTTCTCATAGGTTTTGCTTCCCCCTTCATGAGGAGGGTTTAAAAAAAAAAAATCAAACAAAAAAAAAACCCACCTTGTACTTTGCTAAGTGAACCTGATAAATGAATCGGTTTGGTCTTGTACATTGATCTGCTTGTGTGCTTTCAACTCTATTTTAAAGTGCATATGCATATATAAGTGCATTTGGGTGTAACTCTCTTTAAATTCTTCATTAAGAATACTTGATCTTAAAAGGATGTTCTTTCTAAGCCTAGATTTCCATTGTCACGTATGCCTACCTAAAGACTCATTTAAAGGAGTTATTGCTAATGTGGAAGATGCTACTCTCCCATTACTGTGGGGCGAGTCTGTTACTGTCTGTTTCATGTTTGCTTGCAAAAATGGTACCCTCCCTGCTCGGAGGCTGCTGCTGGAGCTCTCTGTGCAAGCCACTTGCTTGGATCTTAGGTACTGCTGGATGGTGAGAAAGTTACAAAAGGTAGCAGATAATCTGTCTGTGTGTATATTCATATCTCTTCTTATGGTTAGTAGTAATGTTTCCTGCAGAGCACTGGCCTGTGAGCACGCTGCGGCTGGGCTGTTTAGGCCATGTGAGTTCCTCCAAGCTCAGAATGTGGCCTCGGAGGCACTGCCATTGCTGTCACTGGTGTATCAGCAGGGGTTGCAGGCTTTACCTCTCACAAAAGATAGTCTTGCAAAAATCACAGTATCCTGAACTAGTTAAATATGATGTCTTACTTTTGAGTGTACCACTTTAACTGTTTTTTCTTTACCCCAAAACAAAGCTGCAGCAAAAAATAAGCTTTCAGATCAGTAGCTATTGCAACTCTATTGCATCTTCTCCTTGAGGACCTGATGTCAGTGTTACCGACCTTCTGCCGGCGCTGTCAGCAAAGGGTGAGACCCGGCTGCAGCATGTTCCCAGCCCTGCCTGCCTTCTGTACCTGCAGGAGGGGCTGCAGGTGGCACCCAGCACCTGCAGAAGAAGCTGTAGGCAGGGACAGATGGAGGAGCAGAACCCAAGTCCAACACCACAGATACTCAACCCCCTTGGGACCATGTTCCAGCATTATCTTAGGGGTACCTGTGCCAAGTGGAAAGAACCATCTGCCTTGCAGTGCCCTTAATGTTCTGGGGGATTAAACCAACCAAACAGGGATTTTATGCATCTGCAGCGAAGCCTCATGTGTCCTTTGCTTTGTTGTCAAACCTCCAAATTTCACCTGGAAACATCAGTGTTAAAATCACTATTTTGTGTGTAACTTCCTGTAGAGAACTGAAACAATTAACCTATCTAAAAGCAGATATGAAAAGTCAGCTTTAATGAATGAAATACTGCTTCTGTATAGTTTGTTTGTTGGTTTATAAGGGCAATGACGCAATGACAGAATTCTTGAGTACTTCTAGGTTTCTAACTCTGTAAAATGCTGCATCTTCCAGTAGAGGGTGCTACAGGCAATCGCACAGTCTCGTTTGCTTCGGCGAGGTTGATGCAGAGTTTCATCCCGGCTGGACCGCCCAGGTATGATGGACTTCACGTCCCTATTGAGAAAGCACTGAGATAAAAATCCATCGGGGCACCTCTTGTAGTTACAGAAAATATTTGTGCTAATTCCCGAGTATTTAACTGGATTAAATATGGTATCTCAAGGTATTACTTTGAAAAACTCCTTACTCTGCTTTTCAGTATATATGTAGTTAGACTTTTCTATCTCCGTATATAGTCTTGTCTCTAATTTTTTTTTCCTGCAGTACTTGTTTCAGAATTATCTAATATACTGAGTTAATAATAGAACATTGCAAATTCTTCTCTAAGTGCCTGACACCTCAGTGGCTTAACTATTAACTTTCTGGGGACCGAGACTTTTGTTTTTATCCAAGACAAATGTGTTCAGCCTATCCGCCAATGAGCCTTGTTCTTGGCAGCACGTATTTCCACGAGCAACAACTACAGTGATTACAAGTAAGTGACTGGGGTGAGTCACACCTTATTCTAAGAAAATGCAAACTATTTCTGAGGTTAAGATCACAGTCACCTATTAGGCTGTGTCTCTAGCTTAAAAAAGCAGTAGGAGCAGAAAGGGAGAGGAGAATTTTTATTGTTCCTTGTCCTCGGTTTGTTGGTTGGGGGTTTTTTGTGCGTTGCCCAGCCAGATTTAAGAGCTAGCCTTCTTTATTTGGCACATGCCTAGTTCGGGACAAGGGCTGGAATAAATACCTGGTGGCCTGTGTGTCAGTCTGCCAACCCCTTGGTGCTGAGAGCAACAATAACAGACCCCTGCTGACACCAACTGCCTTGGAATGCAGTTGTTACTGATGCTATTTTATCTGTGGAGTGATGGCGAGATTTCAGTCTAACATCCCAGCAAATATAACCACCTCTGAAACTCTGATGCTGGCAGATGCTGCGGGTGTGGGTGCTTCCACTTGCTGTCTCTAAAGGTGCTGGGCTCTGAAAGAGGAGCAGAGGGTTTGCGGTCCTGTTCTTCAATAGCCTGGCTAGAAGTGGTTAGAAAAGCTAGAAACGGTTAAATTAGGAGAAATCTATTCCTTTATTTGCCTGTGATTTAGACTGTGAAATACTCTCTTAAGTGAAGCTGCTTCCTGCCACCCTATACAGAATGATTTAAATTGCACAGACCTACACAGTGGTATATCAGCAAAATGAACAGCTGTAAGTTTACAGGAAAAGAAATTCACTAGCCAACAATCTTTCACAGATCTCTTCTGTTTCTAAATCTATTTTGCAGCAGAGCAAACTGCAACACAAGAAAGTTACCCACAGACGTCCAGAAAGTAGCTGGTAGAATAAACCTGGAGCCTGGGAATCCTGATGTCCATTCCTCTAGTTTTGACCCATGGCACCTCTGGTCACCATTAGCCTTTTGCTGAATATAGGATTACCCCGGCAGGATTCAATGTCTCTTGTGATAAGGTATGATGTAACATGCAAGCACAGGTCTAAATTTTGGGAGTGTGTATAATTCGGGGAAAAGTACTGTTATTCAAAGCAGAAGTCAGTCAGGAAGGTTAATTGTAGTTGGTGATATTTGGCCTAGAGAGGAAAACGTTGGCACTCACTTAAAACCTAATAGGAAACACATTAACCCTTTGGCTTGAGTAAAAAACTTAAGCTTGACTTGCCTCCAGGGGAACACATCAGGAGAAAAGTCTGAGGGAATTAGGTGACCCGCCCTAAAGGGCAAGGTACACCTCCCCCAAAGCAAATTCCAGAAAAAAAACCCACCAGTCACAACACTGAAGCTACAAGTGTGCGAAGTCATTCATCGTGTTTGGAAAACACCCCCTTACGATTGATCCTTGGCATGGCACTGATACGAGTCAGGCAGAAACTCAGCATGTACATGGCTACGAAAGAATTAATTTGCCGTGAGTTTCATAGCACTTCGTATGGAATAAGGGTCACTGGATTCCAGTCCTGTTTCTGACTGCGGAGCACTGTCTGTCTCAGACTGGCTCCAGGAAACGGACGCTCTTCCGCAGAAGCCAGAAGATTTCGTGGAAGAGCCGTGGCCTGTTTCCAGGTTGCAGTTCACCCACTGCTCTAGGGAGGGTCATGAGTGGGAGGGAAGTGAAGCTGGGATTTAAAGGGGTGAGGAGAGGGGAAACTAAAGCAGGGTGGGGAAAAAATCCCAATAATTCTTATTAAGCAGAACTTGCTTGACCACATTAAAATGTTGCACTAATCATTTAAACAAAACAATGGGCCAAATCCAGAAGTGATGCATAAATCATATACCAGGGAGGGAGTTTCAGTTGACTGACATGCTAAAAGCAAAATCAATGGCGCTGGTTTCACTGCGGAAGAGGTTGGATTACACCTATGAGCTCAACAAAAGAGGCGGTATGAGGAAGGTTCTGCTTCATTTTGTATCTTTCTCAATTTGCATTGCAATCTGAAGTGAAAGTCACGGGGNGTTATAGATGTAAAAAGTGGAAAGCTGCTTAACTCTTTATCTGTAACAGATTTCTTTGTGTATAGGTTCACAGTGGTAAAATCGTTATAATACCAGGAGTATGTAACTGTGCTCTGTGGGCATGTGGAAGATTGGACGTACAAAGCTATCAGAAAATCTTGAATAATCTCCAAGGCACATTTCCATCATCCAAATCACTTCATTTTTACCCACTATGTGAAACAGATGTAAAAATAGCTCTTTCATCAGTGGGTTGCTACACATATTTGGGCTGCGGAGGTTCAATTCCGTTCAAAGCAATACTGTGAAATCATTTGCAGAATGTTGCTGTTAATCAGAAGCAGCAATTTAATGTTACGTCTCCATCTCTCCTCCCGCCCCCAGCTCCCCTTCCCAATTCTGAGCAGGAAACGACACTTGGACGGAGCTCAGCATACTGACTTTCTGGATAGACTCTCTAGGAATGAGGAGGGACTTGAATTCTCTCCATATGTCATTTCCTTTCCCCTAATGGCTAAAAAAACCCCTTGCTGCAGTCCATATAACTTACAATAGAGAGAACATTACCCATATAGGAAAATAAAGGCCGGGGGGAGGGGACAGACAGGACATCCACATTCCGTTGCTGAAGAACTGCTTTGCAAAACTTGCCTTGAATTAAGCAGGAATCTTTCTCCTGCGTGGAAGGGTTGTTTTATATAGTTCCTAAAATTGAAGGTAGTACCCCATCTGTACTTAAGAGTACATCAACACCTGCAGGCTGTGGCCAGCCAGGGATTAGAGAAGGAAAACGTTAAGTAGAAGAGGAATGGGAACAACTGTGCGAGACTTAAGTCAGAAAGGAAAAACACCGGTGATTGAGGAAGACTGACAATGGGGAATATACTAATTTCTAATAAAACCAATTTTAATAGCAAATAATCCTAGAAATTACTTAAGGAAAAATTAGAAGATTAGCCCACTCCTGCAACCAGCTTTTGTCCAGACCACCTTTAAAAACCTCTCTGTTCAGTATAACCACCAGCATACGCAGATATCGTACGCTGCTGCAAAACACAAAACTTGGTCTGCTGTATTGCATAGTGGATTTGCAGCTGTCAACAGAATTCACTGTGCCGTAGTTACAACCAAAAAAAACCCCAAAAAAACAGGAATAAACATGACAAAGAAACCAAACAACATGAAACACTTTAACTAAACGGGGAGCTTATTTCCTTACAGCCAACCAACTGTTTTAGGCTCAAATTGGAACGTAATGTCTTTCTAGCAATATAACCCAAATGTTTGTTAAATTTGTAGTAACCAAACTGTGCCAGGCGCTTTGCAGAACAAATGAGAGATGACGTTTGCTCAGAAACCCCTGAATTTTGCCGTCAGAGAGTGAATGCACATGCACATAGGGCTAGATGCATCTGCTCATGGGATGGTTACATCTGATGGCAGAACCGAGACCTCACACCTTTCATTAGACATACCGCCTAATTAGATATATCGCCCCTGAATTCTACTGCTATGAAAAACCAACACTCGCCAACAAAAAACCAAACACCTTTCCTCCAGTTCCATTTTAGAGGTTTTCAAGAGTGGAATAAAAGGATGATTGAAGACACATGGTGACAGGTTTTGCTTTAGGTTACTTTTAGCACTTCACCAGACCCACTAACCTACTTAAATGTCTGTGCTGCTCTTATCTGGCATGCAACCTTGCTTTGGAATTTTTAGGATTAAATAATTTTAGAGATAACTCTCAAATTGATTTCACAGTGGACTCATGGGTGATTCTGTTAAAAGAAAGCCCGAAAGAAGCTTGTACAGGTTGTGGGATGGGTTTGGTATTTCTGCAGTTCAGGAAGTGCTAGGAATTGGATTAAAAAAAAAGAGGGATTGTTGTCTTTATTGAACCTGCAAATGCTTTTGTGTCACGGTTGATCTCATTTATAGATTTAGTATTCACGTAAGGTGTTTATAAATGTCTACAGACTAGCAAAGCAGAGTGCTTCCAAAGCCAGTTAGCCTGGGTTCCCGTCAGTAACTCACGACACCGAGGGGGTGTATGCAGTGTGCACAACTGATGATGGCTCTTTCTGAATCGTAGTGGTTGCTTCCCCCCGGCAGAAAATAATAATCCTGTGGGGTTAAGGCTCTGTTAGCTATTTTTGTCTTTGAACCTTGCGGATTCAATTAACTGTAGAAGTACACAGTAATGTTATAATTTGATAAATCTCCTGGAATTAATCACGCCTCTTGAATGGAAATCTTGGGAAGTAACTTGTATGAGGCACATGTTAAAACTTCCACTTGCTTGAAGAAACATAGAAAATCGGCACTACCGGGTGAGGGCTGTCCAAAGCGTTTACGCTGCCGTGCAAGGCTTGCTTTCTCTGCCAACATTAGACAGGCAGAGGAGCTGTTGCCAGCCTTGTTCCCTGTCTTTATCAGTATTTGTCTCTACGAGCCACGGTCCCTCAGGTTGGAACGGGATAAATTGGTCCTCTTGAAAGACCCAACTCTGTAAAGCTAGAATCACGGTATTTTAATCCCTCTATCTACCTAAGTAATGATGGCCAATAAGAACAAGCTAATTATGACAAAGTTAAGGCTTATCAGTAACGTCCCAGGAGTTTTTCTGGGAGTTGGGAAAACATCTCTGCTCTCCTTGGCTGCACAGATGGAAGGTGCATCATAGAAAGTTTTTACTTCTCCCAAAGCACTAGAGAGTGGCTTTGGCCCAAGCAGGATGTTCACTAGGCAGACCAAGAGACAGATTTAACGTAGCAGCTCCCTTCCAACGTATCACTCTTGTTCAACAGGGTGTATGGGGTGAATTTACAGCAGCAGGACTGAGTCAGCTTTTGGCTTCGCTGACAGTGGCACCCTCCTCTCAGTATCAGCATAATTAAGACTCAGAGAGACTTACAATATTGGAGACTTTACAGCTCATCTTTTGCAGACAACAGAATTGCTCTTTCAAATTGATGCTGGGCCGTGGGGGATAGGAAAGATTAGAGAAGGTTTGGTATTTAGTGGCTAAATAATATGGCCTGGTTGAAGAACAGTGGTGTATATCAACTCCCTTAAATACTTGTTTGGGCTGACAGTCTTCCTAATAACGCTCCATTTGTCTAAGTTGCGTACCGCTGGGACAAATACACAATGTCGAGTTAGACAATATCCAGAGACAGATGTTGTAGTACAGTAGTAAAGTAAATTCTTGATACGTGTCACTCAGAGGAGACTGTTTCTAACTGTATTATTCTGTAAGGCCTTTTATTAACCTATTTATATCAGCCAAATACATCCAAGGGTGAGATTCTGCCGTCATTTCATTCACAAAGCAACACGAGAAAGTCCTGCAGAGCAGTTGCATGAGGGAACATGCGGTTCTTCAGGAAACCTTAGCAATTTCAGTTGGAATACTTCGCATGTAGCTCTCAAAGCACTTGAAAAAGGCAGTCATCCGAGAGTCTGTTAAAGAAATTGTATTATCGACAATATTTTATGGGTAAATAAGTAGAAATCATAGAAGACTAAAGGAAATACTTTTCAGAAATAGACCTTCTTTTTGGCCCAGGATTTTTGAAGACCTACTTTGTACTTTGAGTCGGCATTCCTACTGATTCTGCACATAAGACAAATCAGGGAAAATTTTTTATGCCTAAGACACTTCACTCCGCTTAAGAGACTGAGTCTAGGCTCTGCCCTTTGTCCCAGGCTGTTAAAAATGTGATGCAAAGCCTGTCATTGGGTCATGGGTTGTGAGGACACTGTACCTCCAACAGCAGAGAACAGTGTTGACTCGAGCTAGACAACAGGGCTGGAACACAGGTGTAACCCAGGCATTTGCCCAAGCACCAGGACATGGTTTCTCACGATGGATTTACCTTATTCAGAAAGTGAATTTTCACCTCTGGCTGGTAATAAAATGCAATGCATCTGTTTAAGCTATGTTCAATGCCTGTCTCTTTAAAATCTGCCTTTTTTCTTCTTCTTCATCTTATAAAGTTGCATGAGGATAGTGCTGTCCTGCAGGATATGATGAGGAAATAACACAGCTAAAGAACTGCATGGAATATCTGTGCATCAGTTACTAATCTGTTCTGGATGGATGGACTTAGAAGTTATCTTAGTGACTAACCACTGGAAAATCCTGTGATATGGGAGCTCATGCATTTTTTTGTAGCCGCAGCTGCAGTCATTTCCCTTCAGAGACACATCATTTCCCCAAGACACATCCTGTCTCAGAGGGCTATGGTGTCTGCTGCTCCGAGCTCCTGTCCCCTTTTTCAGTAGCCAGCGTATGGGTGGAGATTTCCTTCCTAGTTTCTTCTCTTGAAAAGCTTCATCTTGAGCTCCAGCTTGAGAAATGGATTGAGTCTTGACCTCTTGCATAAACATTGTCTCTGCGTGCCAAAGGGAGTCTTAGAGAGAACCAGAGCCCCTGTCTAGACATGTTTCTTCATCGTATAACTCTGATAGGTATGCCTTCCATTGCTGGGTTAACTCTCCTTGTCTCTGAGCAGTAACAGTGCCGGAGTTAAACCAGATATTTAAGCATGTGCATTGGAATACTTTAATGCAGTTTGTTCAGTTCACCAGCAGTGCAAACAATGCTCCAGTCTGATAATTTCCACAATCTGCAAAGGGAAATAAGGAATCTTGCACAAAGGGAAACTATCTGTTTCTAGTCTTTCTTCACGAAATACAGAAGCACTTTATACATGAGTTCAGTACGGTTTGCTCCTTCCGTACGAAGAGGGGCAGGGAAGGTAACGGAAAGCTTTGGGGAGGACAGAAGTCCATTCAGGAACAGGACAAAAATGTGATGGATCTGCAATGGATTTAGGAAGTACTTTTCTACAGTAAGAAGCTATGAATGGATTAGAGAAGGATTAGAAGAAAAACCTGCCAAAGAGGCGGACTAGAAGAATGATGCCCATTGCAAGCAAAGATGTTGATGGAGCAGGTCAAGGCTGCTAACCTAGCCGAATGACTAGATTTCACTGAGTGTCTCGGGACATCAACTTAGATAAGGCCTACCTGTTATTGGGCGCAGTATTACCACGATAAGAGGAGGTCCTTGCTTTGAAGACCCTTGCTGGCAATGGTGGAAATTGGCTCGGGACAGACAGTACCTGCGAGTGAAAAGTACGTGGCAGGCAAATAAACTAACGCTTCTTTAAAACGATGTTTTGCAAAGTGAGAAACAGGAATGCTTTGAAAGGGAATGAGTTAATCAGGCAAATTAAGAAAGAGGCAGGGAACACTGGTGGCGTAAAAGTTCATAATTCTTCACAATTTTTTTTTCATTTATCTTTTTTTTTGACAACATTAACAAAGCTTTACTGAAACAAGAAAAAAATTGATGTGATAAGAAAGGGAACAGACTTGTGTAAATATTTCAAATTTTCAGATTACATCAGACCTAATAAATTTAAATCTTAATGGGGCTGCCTATGTGTATACTGCTGTAATATTTTTCTTCTCAGAACTACACCATTATGTGGCAAAAATAGGCTTTTAGCATTAACAGGTGCACATATAACGGAAATATATCCTAGAGAAAAAGGAAGCGGAGGTGTATTTCTCTTCTGATCACTCTGTCTCTAACTCCATGATCTCCGGGGTGGTGTTTATAATTCAACCACGACAGGCTCTGGGAAATTTAGTAAAGGAAGACTAGTAGAAAGAAATACAATCCAGATAATTTTAAATATCTGTATTTTATACATTGTCTCAGGAAAATAGTTTCACCTTTTCATTTACTCACAAAAGCTTAACAATAGGGGCAGGACTCTCTTGCTTTCTTGATATCATCACAGAAGCTGGGGAAGAATGTGGTATAACACCAGGCAGCTCTCATTGCTGCTGAAGGAATGTGGTGTGATTAAACCTCTATACAGAAAGAAATGGAATGTAATTCTTACATGTTGATTTGCTTTGAACACATACCACATGCTGAAGAATGAGTTTCCAGCGTGCTCTTCCGTTTAAGAGGACCTCACCTCCAAAACATTAACTACGACTATCCTCTTCTGAAAATGAGCACTGTTTGGTTAAAGACGTTTGTTCACATTTCCCAGTGTCCGGAACCACGAAATCCTTGGAGAAATAACTGTGAACGCAAAGCCTTCTTTTTCTTCCTCTTGGGAAATTCAAGAAATCAAAGCCCTTTCTTGTGCAGCCATAGAACAAAAGAAGTTTTTGTATTCCTAAATACTTCTTCAAAAGTTTCACTTATATGATACCAACTATGAAGTTATTTTGTTATGGACTCCTCTACAACCGTGTTGGTGTCCTAAAGATACCTGAGCTTCCCCCTTTTCTAAACATTTCCTCCAGCCCTTGAGGCTGTGCCTCAGTTGCTGACTTCTGGCTGGAGGAGGCTGGATGGGACTCCCTCCCGAGTCCGGCGGCGAGGCTGTCATCCAAGGATCGAGCTGCGGGGTGATGCAAGGCACTCCCTTCCCTCCGGATCTGAGCAGCTACCTCATCTTGAAAGGATTTGTTGCTCAATGATACCAGCCCAGAGTGAAGCACGGATCACTTGTCAGCAGTTAATGATGATATTTGCTTGCTTACCTCACAAGATCAGCGCTATAAAGCGTGAAACCTCTTCTCACCCTTGAAATGGAACTGCATATAGACAAAACTTCCTGTAAACTGCTGGCTTCTAAAACCTAAAGCAGGAACAGCGAGGTATTTGTTCCATCAGTCTGAGTATATTTTGAGAACTTGGGGGATAGCACTGGCACAAGAATCGGTGGGTCATAGCGTTCATGTGGAACTCTTTTCTTGGAAAAGCAGCACTTTCAATCACCAGGTACCGTCAGTATCTTTGGTCTCCTACATTCCCGGCAGTTCTTGGCACTTTGCAAGGCTTCCTGACCTCTGCTCACTGCAGAACTTGCACAGATCCCTCAGTGAGCTGTTCCCCTTAAATTCTGCTTGGCAGCTCTCCTCGGTGAAGGGGAGCAATGAATAAAAATCCTGATTGCCCTACAGAAGTGGGAGATGTGACAGGACAGAAACATCTGTAGGACATCCGAGGTGCAGCCATTGTAATGCTTACACAGCGCCAGACGGGAAGAAGCGAGCAGTTTGCGTCTGCTGCGTTTGTCTATCCAAGCGCAACCCGATGTAGGTCATTTCTACAGACATTAGTCAAGAGAAAACGTAGTCCTGACCTAAATGGGACATGTAGCATGCCTGCAGATGCTGAGAGCTAAAGCCCCTCTTCTCTCACCCTATTAAATACACAACTACTGTATACGACTTCCTTATGTGTCATTAGTGCATTTTGGATGTATTAGTAAAAAG
Organism: Rynchops niger; assembly: GCA_013400035.1. Classification (NCBI taxonomy): domain Eukaryota; kingdom Metazoa; phylum Chordata; class Aves; order Charadriiformes; family Laridae; genus Rynchops; species Rynchops niger. The sequence continues at coordinate 333,197 of VXBH01002955.1, read as the reverse complement.
CTCAAGTCATGTAGGTGTATTTAAAAATAAATCAAATCAAAACAACCAAATATTGCTCATTTTTGTAAGACAATGCACAACAGTAGCAGCAATCTTGCAGCCAGTGCATTTTACCTAGTGACTCAAATGCACAAACGGTCAAGTAATGCCCTAACGCTTGCAAGATATCACAGCATTTTCACTGAAAGGTGAGCAGCCTGTCCAAAAATCTTAGAAAGATTTATAGTTCAGCAAGTTGCTTTCTGAAAAGCAGTATGAAACTAATTATATTTCATGACCTTTAAAAAACATTTCTAATGAAAGCATTAAAATGTTCATGTACCTACTGAGGAATGAAATAGCCTATTTAATCCCAATAGGGTTTTTTTGTTGTTTTTGTTTTTTAAGTATTAGCATTGCAAATAATGTCTGACACACTAGTTATCCATTAGAAAAAGATCATGTAGCAAAAATACTATGTTTAACGTAACATTAAATACTTCCATCAAATTATATCAGAATTATTGACTGCTAGGTCCACAGTACACTGCAAGGCCCCAGAAACAAATAACTGTCATATGTTAGGAAAGATCTAGAGTAACCTAGAAATATGTTAAATATGTGAAAAGTGGCTCTATGTTTTGTTTTTCTGTTCTGTTCAGCAGTGGCCATGTAATGTTGCAATATTTGCAAACCATCAGCCATTTGATAGAAATGGTAGAAAAGGATAATGACCTGGCTAGGTGAATTTGCAACAGATTGAAATTTTAATGGTATGACCTTCAATTATGAAGGCTGATTTTTCTTCTTTTTTTTAATGCAGGAATCAGGATACCTGGAATGACTTTGAGGTGTGTGTGAATTTAGGTAACTATTATAAAGTAACTTTTCCACTGTTTCAGTGCAGCATATCTGCCACGAAATCAGCAGATATATTGTGTTTTGCAGTAAACGAAGTTTAGTCTTGACTTGTTTCAAATTCTCTTTGCCTGGAATAGCGGGTAAGCAACGAATCATCATTTTCTCTTGTGCCCTGGCTGTGCAGTGAAGAAAAGTTCGTTTCCAGCGCCTGCTGGCTTTGGATCGCACAGACGACACACAGTGCTGTGCCAGGGAGGGATCCCAGGTCCTGATCCCAGGACTCCTCTGCTCCCAGGTGAGGTGACATTGGAACAGCAGTGCCACCACAGCGGGGAGCACTGGAAATGTCCACCTGGAAGCACACATTGGGAGGAAGGAGAAGCGAGTCCGCACATACCCGCCGTGGAGAGGGGTCTCATTTTAAGGCAGGAAAGCTTTGAGAACCACATCCCACTTCCAAGGCCTTCAGTGGGGAAAAAAAATCAGTTCTCCCCCCAAATTTGATTTAATGAGGACCAAGCCCTGAGCTCTGTCAGGTGGGACCGCTCTAAACATGCTTATAGCTCAGCTCTGTGTATGTAACTTCAGAAAGGAAACCTCCTGGGCGGTGTAGAAGCTAAACGATAAACTCTCTGAAGTACAAGTTATCTTTTCATCCCGTGTTTGGCTCCTGATCCATACGCTGGATCTGAATCTACAACTAACTACCCATATGACAATACTTCACAGGTTGCCTCAACGGGAAGAAGCCAGTGCAATGACACGACCAAATGACTTGTGTGCAAAACACACCGAGCATCAGCAAGGTCATTGGTATGAATAGGTGCGCGGTCCATCAGCTCAGTCTTCCAAGGTGAACTTTGCTGTGGCATCCCCCACAGCTCCTCCGGGAGCTCTGCACTCGAGAGTCGGCTTTCCTCCGGATGGGAGTCAGGTTAGGCCACACACTGCGGATGCAACATTTTAATTTATTATTTTGAGACTGGCAGTTCACAGAAGCAGCCTGCTGATCTCTACAAAGCGCAGATAAGTGGTGAATCAGTCCAAAGTTTAACAGCTTCCAGGGCCAGTCTGTCACACCCTATCCATGGAAGCACACTCCCAGCCTGGCTACTCACATTTCAGCCTGGCTTCGAGTCCCCTCCCGTGTGGCCGTGTCCCATTTGAACCTTTGATTCTCCTGCCCCAACGTCCCCACCACGTCCCCACCGTCCTCCTACCCCCTCTCCCTCAGCCCTCCTCTCCCGCCATGGCAGCGCGCTGCCCCTGCTCCGACTCCCCCCCGCCCTCCTGAGGGGCGCCCCAGGCCTCGATGCGGTTCCCCCTTCAGCAGAGCCTGAGGCGGGGCGGGAAGCGGCGCCGGGCTCCCCCTGCCCGGCGGGGCAGCCTCCCCCGGGGGCAGGCCGGGCCGGGCCGTCTGTCCGCCCGCCGTGCGGCTCCGTTCCCGGCTTTGTTGTGCCCGCCGCCCGGCTCGCGGGCGAGGGGGCGGGGAAGCGGAGGGAAGGGAAGCGGGGAAGGCGGCCGCGTCTCCTCCTCCTCGGCCCCGCTCATGGCGACGCTGGGCACATCCGGGCTTCTCCTCCTCCTCCTCCGGCGGCCGCCGCTGCCCTGAGCGCCCAGCCCGACTCCATTAGCGCCTCCCCTCCCCCCCGTCTCCCTTCCCGGACCCAGAGGCAGGGGGAGCCCCGGGCAAGGCAGCGCCGAGCCCGCGGAGCGGCCGGGGACATGTCCAACCAAGGGGCCCGGCGGAACGGGCCCGTCAAGCTGCGACTGACAGGTGAGGCTGAGCGGGGCAGGCTCCGCCGGGGCCTGGCGGGGCTGGTGGGGCGCCGGCCGGGCAGGCGGGAGGGAAGGACGGGAGAGAGGAAGCGAAGAGCAGCGGGGACTCCGGGGGCGCGGAGCCCGGCCTCCCCGCGGGAGCGGGGCGAGGAGAGCCCAGCTGGAGGGGCGGGCGCGGGCTCCCTCCATGTGTCTTTGAGGTTGAACCTGGGGCCGAAGGAGTCCCTCAGGCCTCGGGAGGGAAGGAGACGGTGAGCTCTTCCCTCCCCTCGCTGCCCCGCCGCCGGCTCCGCGCCTCCGGAACAGCGCGTCGATGCGGGCTCGGGCTGGGCTGGGCCCCCTCAGCCCCGGGGGCGCCGGGCGAGGGGCAGCCGGAGCGGCCGGTGCCAACCTCGGGCAGCGGCTCCTCTTCCTCCGCACCCCGACGGGTGTTCGCCCCTTCGTCTCCGCGGCGTAACCTCGAGAGAAACTGTCACACTCTTTGTTTTGGTCGCTTTGTTTGTTGTTGTGTTTTTGTTTTGTTTTTTAACCCGACTTCCTCAGTGAAGGTTGTGCACAGTTCTTCTGGTAACGTGCCGTGTGCTGCCCTCTTTCAGAACACCACTTGGTCTCTAATATTTTAAAATATCGTAAAAGCTGTTCACCTGCGGGCTGGGAAAGAAAATAAGTTGTTCTACAATACTTGAAAGTATGTTCTTTTCCGCACAAGAACCCGAGTAAACAGGTTTAGAGAAAATATCTTCGAAGTTCTGCTAGAGCTTTCTTGGAGAAAAAATATTATTACAGGAGACTTTAAAAGAGCTAGTTCAAAGTATTATAAGTCCCTCAGCAGATAAACAGTATTTTGTATTCTGAAGTGTCAGTGCGTGAAGGTAAGCGGTTAGAAAATAATAGATAACACTGTAAACACTCTGCCTATAGCATATTTAACTGGCTTGCAAAACGAATGTGTTTAAAAAAGACTAAAAGAGTTGATATATTTACTTTAGGTGCATGTGAAATATTTCCCATTTGAATGCCTGATAAAGAGAGGCGCTTTCATACTTATTTTTCAAAGTACGTTATTTTTATAGGGAAAGTAAAAGGTAGCTGCATATGTTTTACTTTGGAAATACGTGGACTAAATTTGTAATCTAGTTTTCATGGAGATTTGTGAGTGTCCATATATTACACTTAGAAGTAAAAATCTTAAAATAAGCATAGCTGGGATTGATGCATGGAACAGTGCTGCCTTGTTTTTACAGAGTGTTTTGTAGCTTTCTCTTCAGGTTATTGCTTTATTGATGCAGTGCTTTAATACTTCTTTTCCTGAGCAGCGAGCGCTCAGACTTGCTTATCTTTGAAACATTAAAAATGGTCTGTAGCCTTGTGTAAAAGCATGGAAAGTGCTGTTTAGGGCGTTGCCCCTTTCACCTTTGGATTTGGTGTTCTATTTTGTTTCCTATTTATTTTATTTTAGTTAAGGTTTAAGCATATAATAAAATAGTTTCTGTGACAGTATAAGTATGTTATGGGGAGTGTGAGTAAGAAATAGGCAGTAGTTTTGCATACTGAGTTTTAGTTGTGTGGTCAGCCCCTAAAGAAGCAGGTTCAATCTTAAGGAATGTTTTTGAGGGCTTTTTTGTTATATTTTAGGAAAGGAATATGTAGAGCACAGGATGCTGCAAAATTGTCTTTCTAGGGACTATTGCGGGTTTTGCAGCTCTTGCAGTCGCTGAGTACCTGTTCTGTTACTTGGAAGCTTGTATGAAACATCAGCTTCTTTCTTGAGTTAAAAATGCTTGAGGTACTTCATGCTTTTGCTACTTGTGAGTCGTTTCACATAAGGTCATTTGTTGTAAGGAAGCTTTGCATCTTTAAGAAAAACATTGAATTTTATTAATTCAGCTGACATATTGTCAGTTCTTGCTTAGGAATAGTTTTAAGGGTTCTGTGTGGTTTTGATTACCCTTTTTGATTGGAAAAGCAGTTTGAGGGCTCTTGAATTCTAAAACTGTTTGGAATTAAAAGAATCTGTATATCCAGTGTTTTTAGAAGTTTATTCTCGAACTGACAAATGCTATTCAATCTTAATTTTCTTTGGCTGTATGAAACTAGCAGTCTTCTGTTTTGGCTTGAGTATTTATAGGATTAATTCTGCAATCACTGTATAATGCTTATCTTTTCTGTTCGTTATCTCTAAATTAGATGGTATAGATTAAAAAATGGATTTCAAGAACTGGATTCAATTAGCAGTTTTTCAGGACATAAACATTAAAGGTTTAGATGGAAAACATTGTTTTGACTGACTGGATAAATGACAGGGTAATGTTTGATGTGAGTCCAAGAACTGATCTGGAGCTAGTGCCCAACTTCTCAGTCCATCTTGAGGAGCCAAATAAAATATTTAACCTAGGCCTCATTTTGCAAAAAAGGTTGATTCTTTGTTGGGACCTTAAGAAAGTTCTGAGAAATGTTTGGCATACCTTTACACTAAGTGTTTAACAGTTTATTTAGGTCTGGGTTCCATAACAGAGAAAAACCACAGCGGTGGCATACTTCTAGTAAGTTTTTATTTGGTTTACAGTGCATCTGTGTTATACATTTCTTATAAAAGGTTATTCTTTTGCTTCTAGGTTTAGTAGTCTGTTGCAAATATCACTTGGATCTGTAGTAATATGTATGTCAATGCATTTTGCGCAGTCCTGAGCTAGAAAATCGCTAGATAATTGATAAAATCCAAAGGTTATGCCTTCTGATGATACGTCACCTCTAGTATGAGATGTAAATGCTGGTTCTGATTAAAATGTAGGCAATGTAATTTAAGTTAGCTGAAGTCTAGAATTGCACTGGTCTTCTCCAAAATTTATCTTAGCAGCTTGTAATTATCCAAGGAAGCTGTAATGTAAGGAAAGTTCCTTCAACTCTTGACACTTCAACCACCATTTTATCTAGTCCTGTCCTGAGCACATCTGAGTTCTACAAAAGCTGCAAGTGCAGTCATCCCCTTCCATTCTTACTGTGATTTTTCTCAGCGTTGTGTTGAACTTGCGGATTTGTAAATATACTATACTCTGAGGAAGAATGTATTATTCTTTCTTCCACCCTCTGTGTTGAATTGCATTGATCTCATATTCTTCAAAAAAATTAAGAAGTGACCGTTGCTTTCAGTTGCTTGGTAAATATTTTATGACCTAATCTGTGAATTATCTAATATCAAAATAGTTACATTTGACTGCTTTCACTTATGATGTCGATGGCAGTTACCTGAATGAAGTCCGTAGGGCTGCTTTTATCAAGCAGAAAGACTTATTCTACAATCGGTATGAAGTCTGAAAAACTACATGGGTACTAGAATACATGGAGTTGAATAAAGGTTACTACATGAATTTATTTAATGTGTTACAGCTAGCATTTGTGTCAATAGTTAACAGGTGAAGCTACTTTGATAGCCATAAACCCCAGTTACACTGTATTGTAAACGGTGGTAATAAATATCGCACAGATAAAATTGGAATGAGCTTGAAGAGTTTTGTTGGTAAAGAATCAGAGGTAGGCCTGAAGAGTTGTTATTTCTGGTTTTCCTCCTCCTTACTGTAAGCTTTCAGGTTTCCTGGCAGGGTTTGCTAATTGGGGAAATAGAAGCTCTGATCTTGTTGTAGAAAATGGACAGCATCTCAGCTTCTGTCCTGCTCTCTCTCGTTGATTTTACTGTCTATTCATTCCTTACAGTGAAAAGGTGGTACTGTACTCTAAGATTATGGTGTTGAAGGCAGAAAGTGCTACTTTTTTTTTATCAGTTCATAGAAACTCTTGTTGTGATGCTAATAATATTTCTCAAAGAGATTTATTGTTTAAAAAAAGCCAGAGTATTCTTTAGCTTTGCAAAATAATGTGGAATCTCCAAACCTGTTTTTTTGCAGTGGGTAAATCTAACAGTTAAATTAATACAATCGAAACCAGTGGTTAACATAAATCCTAAATTCTCATTAATGCTGTTTGAAGCAGGACTGACGTTTATGGACAGCAGAGCCTGGTTGTGGGAATAGCATTACTCATGGGTTGATTGATAAAGTAGCTACTTATATTTTTAAGGAGCAAGGCTATGGTTTCATAGTTGACTTAAGTGTTACTGCAATTTTAGGTCAGTTTAAAATTGAGTGCTGGTTAGGTTTTTTTCTTTGTAGTCCCTGGGTTTTCTGGGCCCTCTCTTGTGTCAACTCCCCTGACTGCAGCTATGTGACGAGCTGAAAGCTAATCCTACCAAGAAAAAAATATTTTTTTGCACTGAAGGAGTGGGATGCACTCAAGAAGCTGAAAAGAGGGCAGGACTGCCTCTTCTACCAGCAGCCTGTAGTTAGGTAGCCTTTGGTCAACAATAAAACAATGGGTTTCCTTCATGTAAGGTGTATTTGACTTAATGACACATGGCTTACTAAAAACTAGTACGTAAGAAATTGGAATCAATAAATTACATAGTAGGTGGATTAAACTGGTGCAGTCATAACAAAGTCAATAGGCATGTGTCTAATCAGATTTTATAGGGACTGGTGGATGCTTGGCCCTCGATATTTTCATCAAAATATGAAGTGTATGGATGTGTGTATATGCTATTTATATATACAGTATATACTTATTTATACGCGTATAAATCAGTTGTGGATCACACAGACGTCAGAGAATTGTAATAAACAACTGAGCAGCTGTATGGAGCAGTCTCAACTGCTTGTTCCAATGGGATCAGTTTATACAACAAAGTTTTATCCATCTGGGTACAAAAATGGATATCTGTGTTCAAGGATACGTAATGGAGTATTGTGGCAAGGAAAACAAAGATCAGAAACTATTTAGGGGAGGAAGTCATAGTAGGAAAACAGTTCTATAGGAGCTCCAATGAAAAGAGCAAAAAGGCCCAATATTCATCTTTGTAGAATCGGGAAAGCGTCAAGTAGAAGCTAGTTGAGGATTTACGTGTGTAGGGAACATATGGGACATATGTTGGAGACATATGGGAAATCTGCAGACAGTCCTGATTTTAATGTTTAAAAAACAAAGCTGTTGGGGGGAAAAAATAAAACAGAAATCTTGGGGGTGGAAAAACAGTGAGTAATTTTTAGAATTGTACTTTTCAGTTACATTTAAAGAGTTTAAGCTGTCCTTTAATATCTGTCTGCGTAGCTGAACTTAGCTAAGTAACTCAACTAGTGGTGACAAATAATTTTCTTTTCTCTCTTTTTTTTTTTTTTTTTTGTTAGTTAATCACACTGAAAATCTGATCAGGCCCCAGATGAAGACATTTTGTCTTTGTGTCCTTAGGTGAATGGGTTGATCCCTAAAAGGAAGACAGCTTTTAATGTTTTGTTCTGCTTTATCTCACAGCCTTTGAAGTGTGTCCTTGCTTTGCCATCTTACTTAAAATGACATCTCACCATTGGGCTAGACCTTTCTTGTGGGTGTTTAAAAAGGTGGATGATTTCCTTGGGTGTCTTCCCTCCTCTCATCACAATAATGAGATGGCCTGACTTCTGACTTGGCTTAATGGCACGAGTACATTAGTATGCAGGCTATTACATGCATGCTTTAATGTATAAAATGACACATGCAATGCCTGAGATAATTCCAGTGACTTCTGAGAGGCTGGCAAAGATTAATCTCAATAATATTAGACAGTGCATAGAAAAGTAGCTACTGTGCTTGTCTGCTATTTGCAAAGCATGTTTCCTGTTTGGGAAAGAGGATCAAAATCTGGAGGGACACTTGTCAATAGCATATTCAAGGAAGCAAACTGTTGACTTTTTCTTGCTACTTAAACTTTAAATACTTTCAATGAAAGCATAGATAAGAATGCTTCTAGCTTTAAAGAAATCTTGATCTGTAGATAACAAAGCTCAGGACAAAACTGGCTAAGCATTATCAACGGAGTGTAAGTGGTGAGACTGATACAGAATGGAGAATAGACGTGCTCAAGATCATAAAAAGGGTAAACCTGGTAAAGCTGGGATTTAGAGCCACTATCTTTTGACTTTCTGCCCATGGACGTTGTTTCTCTTGAGTTTAAATCCACAGAAAACGTGGTTCTGTTTTGGGCCTTCTGAGACGGTGCACTTGGGGTAATTTGGGTTCAATTCTCTCTTACATGCCGTATTTGTGTTGCACTATCAGCTGTATTTTAGCATGCTGCAGATTCTTTTCAATTACTTTTTTTTTTTTTTTTTCTTTTTCCCCTACTTAAAAATAGGGTTCTTTGCTGTTCCTCAGGCAAATTAGACTAGGACAGATATCCCCCACAGTGAGTAAAAAGTATTGCTTAGATGAAGTGTTATTCACACTTTCAAAATTCTGAAAGTGAAAGAAAAAGTAGCAGTATGTGAGTTTATGTGGCTGCATCCTGTTGTTAATTTTCTGGAATGACTCTTGGCCTGTATGTATTTAACACAACTTACAAGGATTGTTTTCTTGCAGAAAGGGAGAGTCACCCCAATCGTGGAGAGTAAACGGTCAGTGCATCCTTTCTGTAAGGAATTCATTTAAGTTGTTTCAAATATGCAGAGCAGGTACAGACTACGTAATTTACAGGTCACAGTAAAAACATGTACCCAGATTCTACCATTCATGCTTAAATTAGCATATGTGATGCCATCTCGCCACAAATGTCAGAGTGACAATGCCGTAGTAAAGCTTTCCAACCCCCAGCACTGTTTTTCGGGATGCGTGCATCCCTCTGCTCCGTCCTGGGCTGTCAGACACAGTGGGCTGAGGAGTATATCCAAGTTAAAATCAACCTCTTCCTCTCACCCCTCTTGTTCTTTTTAACTGAGTATTGAGGACTGTTGTGGGTTGGTTTGTGTGTGTGAGCGGTGGCTGAAGTCAGGCAGGTGTCTGCAGAACAGCAGGCTGATTGTGGGACCGGGGGCGTATCCTGGCTGATCACATGAAATAGTTTTAAACAAGTGAAATACACTTATTTTCATTCTGCCTTGACCCAGATTTTAACATTACTGATGGAGTTAAGGGGAATCATAACTAACTATGCCTGTAATGATACTTTTTTTTAATGTACCTATTTGATTTGGAGTTTATAGATAGGTAGATGCATACATAAACTCAATTATAGGTGCAGTTTTGTATTTCATTAAAGGTGGGAATCTGCATCATTAATACTAGACTCATATTCTGAAAACTTGAGCCCACTTGGTAATTTCTTTATAATACAAATAAAGACCACACTACACACTTCTAAAACTGCATGTGGTAAAATGCCTGCTTTTTGCGTATTGTAGGATGTGAAGAAAGTAGACAGAGTGTACTCAATAAAAGTTGCTGTTTCATTTTAGTAAAAGGTAGTCTACTACCTTTTGCAATTATTTTTCATGGGTAAATGTACTAAAATGAATCCTGTTTTATTCTTGGTGGAGGAGGAAAGATCTTATCTGGGTTAGAGTACTTATAAACATGTCTGCTTTAAAAAATTTTAAAAATAATCCTTAAATGTGTGTAAAAGAACTAAATGTCTGGGTAAAATGCATAGAATTACATTCATGCTTAACTGCCTGGGATTAGAAATTCATAGCATTAATTGTGCCCTGTATTTAGGTGTCCTTATGACAAATAATTCTTGAAGTCTTAACAGAAACTTTTTGCCTTTTATTGCTCCAAAATTATTATTTTATGATGTGTATAAATATTTCTTTTCAGAGAAAAAGCTTTCGTCCACTGTTTTCCCTCAGGGGTTTATTAAAATAATGGTTTGTAGATTGTATGCAGGAGTAAATGAGTAGTAGCATTGTGCCTAGGTGTAGTAATATTAAGGTATCCTCGTTTTTGTTTAGCAGCAAAATAAGTCTGTCTTAATTTATGGTGATATCAGATGTGACATAAGAAACTTTATAAAGGTGGAGCTGGTGTGGGCAGGTGGTGTCATTTGGAGGCAGAAGGCGTCATTTGTATAGGCTGAACAGGACAGAGTGGGGCAGAAGCGCTGAAGAGCCAGCTGGCGCAGCAGAGCTGACGTGGGAACTGAAGGGACTCCACGTACACCAGGTTTTGTGTCACTTTATAGTGGAAGCGGGAAAGAAAACACTGGTTCCTGTACTTGGGCTAAAACATACAGAAATCTCTCCCCTGCATTTCGTGCTGCTGATTGCAATACTGCTCTTAGCCAAGTAGTAATGATTGCATTTTCAATGTGAAAATCTGAAGATACTGTGCGTTTCTCTCCCTCACGCTAATATTAATACATACATTTTAAGAGACACAAAATACATGTGTTGCTAAGTAGTCCACTGAAGGACCTGGTCCTCACGTATGCTGAAGAGCACTTGCTCAGCATTACTCATTTCAAATTAAAAATGACTGGCTTCTTTAAGGCTGGGTTCACAGCATATGACACATTAATTGACCAAACTTTAAAGAAAGGTATAATGCATGTTAAAGTGGTAATTTTCTAGGACTTTTATTTAGAGGATTCCAGTAGAAAGTTCAAAAATGTTTTATACTGTTATTGCGGAAGCTTCTTGGTAATTGAAGCCTGTGAACAACTGTAAAAATGTTAAGTACCGTCTTTCGTAATTTCAAATGGGTTGTACGTGTGGTGTTTCTAAATGTCTAACTATCAGTTCTGGATGCTTGGTAAAGCACGAGGTGTTAGTGAACAGTGTCTTCAAATGTATATATCACACATTATTGTCATAAACTGTTGGTCAAGTATGGATATGTGGAATGGGGAAAAATTGCTGTTGACCTCTGTTCAAACGCATTAATGCCGCTGCACAGGGAAAATGACTGTGTGTTCTTACAGAAGCAAATGCTATCTGTAAATTCGAGATGCCATGCAATAATTCAGGTTTGCCTTAAAGAGCCGGTTATGTGCTTTTAGTCAAAAAATTAAAGGGTTTAAATCTTTATGATCATACTAATGCGGGAGTGGGCAAGATTTATCCTGAGGTTATGATGTCATGTTATATTGCATCCCTTTTGTGGATGTCTTTCATATTTGGGATTTCTGCTTAAGAAGTGGGTCAAAGGATGATTTAAAATGCTGTTGGTTTCTGCTTTCTTCTGCAACAGGAAGGGAGAAGGCCTTGAAGGAAAAAGTGACATACAGTAATTTTCAGTAGTACAAGCATCATGCCTGGCTTGACAGAAAATAAAGTATTGGTGTAGCCTTCTCTCCCTTCCTTATGCTGTTCCTGCAGTTCATAATGTTCTTCCAATAGCTGTCTTACAAGGGGATGGTAAAAGGATCCTAAGACTTCTATATTCCTGTCTGCAAGGACAATAAAGTCTTTGGTTCGTCTCCCTAACAGCAAGCGGTTGTTCTGCCTGGGGAGGTACTATGTGTTTACCTATAACTCACTTGCTTCTCTGGCCAAGAGATCATGAAGAAATTTCTACTCATTTGTGAAATCTGAATGTGGCATTGTGAATATGTGCCTCGGATTTCCTCATTACAATATTTATCATTTTTCCTGAAAGTTCCTTTCCTCTGGTGAATTGTTCATCCTGTAGAATAAGTCAGCTATTTCCTGTGTATCAGCGTAATGTAACTTAATCTGTGTGCCGGGTAGTACTTTGGACCCACTCAAAAGCTTTATATTTTTTGGAAGTTTATTGAGATTTAGAAACTTCACTGTCTACATTTAAGCAGTTCTTCCCAGTGTGGCCCAGGACTGGAGATGCACTTGTTTTGTACCTACTCTGTGTCACTGTGATGGAGTAGCAATAAATAAAAGGAAAAATTGACCCTGGTCAGCCTGACCCTTCCGAGTGTTACATTCGCACTTCAGCAGCACGGCGAGGAGGAGCACTGGTTCCTGCGGTTGCTTCTACTTCATCTAATTTGAACACAATTTTGAATTGCTCTGTCTGTCTGAACATTTTGGCTTTTTATTCACTGTCAGTGGAATTTATAACTTTAGTTGAACTTGTAATACCGAGTTGGAGCTCATTACGCCAACTATGGTTGGTACTTCCCATTATAAGACACTCTTTTCAGTTGTTGTTAAGCAGCCTGCTAACGCTGACGGTTTTTATGCTGAGTAGCTAAATCAGGCTGAGTTTATTTTGGGAAGATTCTCTTAAAATTCAACCAGTTTCAAGAAGGAGATTTCAGTTGTTGAACATCTTTTAAACAGCCTTTATTCTTGGGCAGGGGCGCTATCAAACAGGGATATGATAATAGGCGTATGTCTCTATCAGCCAAGTAAGTAGTGGTGCGTGGGTTTAACAAATGGCTGGGACAGGAGCTGATCTTGTCCTGTTATCGCTGAACTTGGCTGTGTGCTTCCAATGTGAAGAGAAGCGTTGACTCTAATGCAGAGGGTTCAAAAGTTGGATGAGGGTGAAGAAGGAGGTAGGGACCTGGAGCAAGGAACTGTCTGGGACAGCTGGGTGGGTGGTGGGGATTGATTTTGGCAGAACAAGGTGCTGGGATTCTTTGGTGCCTGGACTCTAGTGTTGTTGCAGTGGACGTGACACGGGGCCGCAGGGGCAGCCTGCATCCTCATGTTCCCAAACTTTTTAACACTTGGCTTTGCAACCCAGGAATGCTGTTACTGCGCATGCAATGTTATTGTTAGTGATTGGAGTGTATTGCTTACAAGAAGTTATCTTCTCAGAGGTGTTTTATAAGAACTTAAGATACGTAGCAAAAGCAAAGAATGGAAGTGGTTATAGTTGCATGAAGGACAGAAGTTTAAAAACAAACAGGAAAAAACACCCACCCCAAAATTTCTCCTGTCTGTTCCTTTGCTGCACGTGTTCATCACCTTGATCCTGTATAGAAGAAATAGGGAATTAAGGGCTAGCTTCTAAGTGGCCATGATTCATGATGTAATTCTAAGGAAAGCTTGTAGATAAGATCAAGATTATTCCTTACATCTAGAACAAAAAGAATTCTTCAGCTTTTAGCAAACTTGAGAAGGTTTTTTTTTTTTTTTAAAAAATCATTGATTCTAAGAAATGATGTGATGTCTTGGTCACTTCATTAATGCTAGTATCTTCTTGCTTTAAAAGGGTTGGAAGACTTTCTGTTAAATAATATGTGATAATAATTGAGATCTGTAGTTTTTAATGTTTCCTTGAATAATTTACATGCCATCTATTCACAAAAGTTTTGCATTACAATTAATTTTTTTTTTTTTCAGGTAAGTGTTATCTGCTACTGATGAGTTAGTTGCATGAAGGATTTGACCTTTTTTAGTTAGAGTCAGTACAAATATGTTACATATCAAGTGGACAGAGAAGGCTATGGCAGTCATGATTTGTGTACTCGGATGGATCTTGCATCATATAGAGAGATTTCTCTATAGAGGGAAGTCCTCTAATTTTACATAGTTTATCACCACCAGATTTGTCCAGGAACAGTTTGTGTTAGTGCGCTGAGATACAATATACTGGGCTTTGTTTATACCGAGTTGCTTGTGCTGTGAAAAACCTTGATCTTCATTGTCTCTATATATTAAACACAAACACATAGGAGCCTGCAAGAGTTTACAGTGAAGAAACAAATCAGAAATTAGGTGTAGTGGGCAGGTGTACCTGCAGCAAGAGAAAGGCATCGTGTTCTATTTGCTGTTTCTTTTAGAGGCCTATTCAGAAAATGGCTATATATAGACAAAGTGAGGAGAAGTTATGAGTGCTATCAGATGTATGATTTAAGTCAACTAAAAATAAATGAACTGATAGAATGTGAAACTGCAAGGTTTTAAGTAAACTGATAATATTGTCTAACCATGAAGAAAAGTGAGCTTTTTAAACTGTTGTCATACTTGTGCAGTGTTACTTGTTGATGCTTAACAGCGCTTCTCTTTTTCCCCAAAATGTTTGATACGAGGCCGAAATAAAGTCTGCTTCTAGGAAGACTTCTTTTCCAAAAGCTGCTCATTTTCACACCTTGTTGAGCTTTGGGCAGTCATAAAGCTATTAAATGCTTTATTTTTTTCATCTGATCCCCTTTTTCGTGATTTAAGGTTTGTGAAAGCCCTGACTTCTTCCCAGGGGGTTGTTCTGGAGTCCCTGTGATGTTCCTGAATCGAGCTTTCCAGAGGTAGTGCTCTGTTTCTGTCAGATGTGCACTTTGTTCATCACCTTTGTGCTGAAATTAATCTGTTTATCAGCTTAACAGTGAGTTGTCAGAGTTTGAGTGGTGAGCTATGTCTTTGTTGTTTTAAGACTAAAATAGCTAGAGTACAATTTCCATCAGATATGGTGTTAACTGTATTTCATGGAATTATCTTTTTCTAACAAGATTTTTTGTTATTTGCACACATACACATGTTTGGGGTTTTTTTGAGGGCATGCTTTCTTCATTGTATTTGGCTGGGTTTTTTTAACTTTTTAATTGAAGTATTTACAATATAGCTGTTTTTGTTATAGTGAACCATTTTATTGTTTCAGAAGTGAATGAATCATATATTCTGGGTTATTTTTTCCTGGCAAATATTTTTCTTTAATGATTACTCAGGACTAGCTTAAATAGTAGAGATGAATAATACTTGAAATACAGTATGTGATTCATCATTTCGAGTGTTACAACAAAAAACCTTGTGAAAATCTGTATATAGGTCTTTTTCCTTGTAGTTGCGAGAACAGTGCCTTTACAGAGAACTAGACTGGCTGCGTGGCTGTTGTAGGGCAATGAAATAATACCGCTTCTCACTCTTTTCTGCCTGCATCTCCGTTTCCTAGAATCCTAAGATGTTCTCTTTCCCAGGTTACTTGCCTCTCTTTCCCCTGGATGAACAGGTTCTGGCTCTGCAGCTGTGAGTGCTGCAGGTCTGTGCCCCCTCTGCAAGGGGCAGGGGGTTGCAGTGGGTGAGCAGTTACTGGGGTGGGAAGAGGATGTTCTGCAAATCCCCACAGAGCTGCTCTGATCCCCTGTAGATGGGTGTGCCCTGTATGTAACTGCAGTCTTCTCATGTAGGTTTAGCTACATCACAATCAGCTGGTCAAAATTGTTTTTTCCCTGCACCCCTAAATTTCTTGCGCTTCGCTTCCTTTTGTTTTAGGAACTTGCTACAGCTTTTCTCATTCATACCATGTGTTAGCAATGCTGCGTGCAGTCCTCCCTCTGTATTCCAGAAGCAATCCATGCTACCTCTAGCATAAATGATCTCCAGCTCTTTCCTATGTGGAGTTTGTGCTCTTGATTTCTCTTATGTATTTTACAGTTCCTCCCTCCCCCACCCCGCTGTCTGAAACCGGTCAAGACATCAGCCTGCTTTGAATGCTGTGCGGATATTGTCTTGAAGAAAGATGTTAGCCGGGATCCTCAGCTGGCCTACAAATAGGCAAATGCAGCAAAGTTTTTAGTTTTGGCAACAAATATAGCGGAAGATAGTGTGGAACCTGCTCACAGTAAATGGCCTTTGTGTGTTGAATCACTGTTTGTGACTGGCCTTCCCAGTCAGGCCCAGGTGGAAGAGTTCAGGTGCGCTTCCTACACCGCTCACCATCGATTAACGAAGACAGAAAGACACATTTCAATGGTAGAGATGAGTGAGCAGCTCCACTGCCCCCTGAAAGTGGAAGAGAGAAATGTAAATACTCCATATTTTTTTTATTAGCGGAGTGGATGCATTCTCATATTTTTGTTGATTACACTGAGTTTTAAAATATTTGGAAGACTAAAAGCATCAAAAGAGCATGTAATGGGTGGGTATGTGTTTCTGTGAACAGAATGAGCTTTTCAAAGTGCAGCAGGAATTCTGGGCAATGTATAAAACCTGAGAAGAGTGAGTCTGCTTTTTTGCATTTGTATAACTGGTTTATGTAGTCTAGAATGTAAAGACTTAAGTTCTGGTAGATTTTGTTTAGGAGTAAAAATGTCATACACAAATTGCTTTTTCGTATGTTTCCCAGATTCTCTGTATGTAGATTTTAAAAATCAAACAAACAAAAACCCAAACAAAAAAAAACCCCACATACTTTCTCTGTTGCCCCTACCCTTTTAAGCTGCTGTCCAGACAAATATTTATAAACAGAAAGTAATGCAGTTTCTTTTGCATGCACAAAGCCCTGGGGAAAATGAGGAAATGTTTTAGTGAGTGTGAGGCGTTTAATACTTTGTTTTGCTCTGATTTACCTTTCAAAGAGCTGTGGAGGCCTGTCTAAAAAACTAGAATACGCTCGCTATGAGCTTATATTACCTTTGTTTAAAATAGTCAGACCTCTACTGCTGAAACTCAGGAATTCATGGACAGAATGACTAGAACAGCAAATATTACTTCGAAAAAATGTGGTTATTGGGTAAACTGGTATGAATCCAGCTGCTGTGGATAAATTGATTTTGCTGTTGCTTTAAATCTATGATGTGTTGGTATTTTGGCAGAGTAAGAAAAACAAGGATATTAGAAAGTAATTTACTGCACTGGGATTAGTAAAGAGTGTTCTGTTTCTATGACTGGGGCAGAACAGGATGGTTTAGATGTGTCTGATAAACAGGACGAGGTCTAGTCTGACAGCTGGCAACAATAGCTTTTGCTCAAAGTCAGGTGTACTAAATTAGCAAATCTATTACAAGGATACAGGAGAAATCTCACAGAAGACAGCCTTGTAGGCAGAAGTGTTGCCAAATGGGAAATGATTCATCGTCTCTGAATGGGATGAGCACTGAGCAGAAGCAGTTTAAACCTCAGACTGCTTTGGCTCATAAACCACCAAATATGCGATTAACACTTTATCTTCTCCAGTCCTGTGTGTTTTTTATTGTCTCCTGAACAGCAGTCTGTATTTAGGATCAAAATCTACCAGACTCACTTGTTTGTGCTAATTTCTCTTCTGTAAGTTTGAATGTGTTTAGGTACTTCTTTGACTTTTAGCTAAATGACAAAATGTTTGCGTGTGTCCTAAAAGCACCCCTATCTTGTCACCCTTTGGCAATATCACCTTTTAGCACGTGTCTGGAATGCAAGTGTGACACGAGTGATGCTGGCAGAACTCGGTGAACTGTCTTAGTATAGTTTATTTGCTTATATTTAGTGAAAATACATTATTAGCTAGAGATGTAGTTTAATGGAGTGTGCCCATTCCAAGGCAGTCACTGCATCTTGATTTTTAGTATTTTAAAAACTTGTATCTATTTGACATTGGCAATGCCATTCATAGTCTACAATGCACAAAGGTAAACAGGAAATGTATTTATGAATTCTTAAATTTTATTAATAATCAATGCAGAAAGGAGGTACAGTTTACAAAGCTAGTTGAAGGAATGTAAAGGGGGAAAAGGCTCGTGCCCTCTTTGTTCCTTCGTTGTTCATATAGCTGAGGAGAGTGTTAGCATATCTCCAGTCTTGTTTTATTTAATATAAATTGTTGCATTGGTTCTAAGATATGTAGATGATAGAGAAACAAAAGGAATTAGGTCATTGGAAGGTGCTTAGTATTAAATAATTAAGATGTAAGAAGCTAGTTGTGAGAGGAAAAATTATTTTCTTGGTAACTAATATACTGTTTAGCAAATAATTATATTGGTGGGAGAGGGGGCTGGGATAGCACTCAATTAGCAGTTGAGATATCCAAGGAGCAGTGCGCCTGGGAAATGAATGTTAAGATTCCTCTGGAAAACTGGGCCTGGCATCTTACCTCGCATGTGCAACCATGTAAGAAATAGTAGAAATCAGGAGATGTGATATTTAGTATAATGCTTTGTGAGTAGAACTGCAAGAAGCTGAGGGTTTCTAGAGTGAGAGGCACCAGAGTAAATGGGGGGTTTCCATTTTTGTGTCCACTCAGACCTTCTGAACCTCTGTAACTGGTGTTTGAGATCAACAGAAGCACTTGCCTGCTCATTAGGTTTGAAAGCCATTCTGCTTTTGTAGATGCCTAGTAATAAAATATCCTCTAACTTCTTGGAAATACCTTCCTGGATTTTTATTCATCTGCTATACTGCTAGGAGTGTTGATCTGCAGCGTTAAACTTTTTACATTAATGTAATCAACTTGATACTCCTCCTTCCAGTCTCACCTGCTTTCCATTATCTTTCTTACTCTTCACTCTCTACTGCTTATTATCTTCTGCCATGTGCTCCTCTTTCATCCAAAAAAATGTCTGCCTTTTAACTTCTTGAACATTGCATCTTCCCAAGAGATTTGCGAAATTGTAGTTTAAATTACGTGGTAAGCTTTTTTGGGCAAGATTCTTTATTTTCTTATATTGGCAAGCTATTTCATCTGAATCGCTTGGTGGTCTGTTTCTTCCAAATCCCTTTTATGTTATTTCTTACAGTAGTATATAAATTTTACTGACTTGACTAAGTAATTTAAGCAACTTGTGTAAAAACAAAGCAAAACAAAGAAAATGAGACTTTAATATAAGTTGCTTTACTTTTGTTGAAATAAATAGGATTGCTCTTCTCTGTTTAACAGTAGCGGCTTCTTCAGCTGTTTGACCTGTAGAACACATCTGTTTACACAGAGAAACTAAACTGAATCTGTTCATATTAAAAGACTGCAATTATTTCACTAAATCAGTTTATAAATTGTGTAGTCTATTGACATAATGATCTCCTGGAGATGAGGCCTCAGGGTTATCTGATGCGGGGGGGAAAAAAGACTGGACTGAGGTACACGAGAATTTTAATAATATATGAATGGGTGACGTTGCCTTGGCTTTCTCTATGTGCTTTCTTTAAGCACCTGGTGTTTTCCCTGCTTATATGATATTACATTTCTGCAGGTAGAGACAGAGTTATGGAATCAGAGACATAAGCTTAGTAACCAGGTAGAACTGTACATATAGTCATCACATCTTTCTGCTGACCCTGTTGTTTTTGGCAGAAGCCAAACTGTCAAGTTCCAGAGAGAGGCAGGTTCCAGAGTTGAAAGCACTCCACTAAAAACCATTTTCCCTAAAAAAGTAAATATAGTGACATTGTGCTCAAGTATTTCAACTGCATTAAAAGATGAGGGGGCAGGATCCACATCTTATGAGGGGGAGAGATCTGAATCCGTGTCTGAAGTTGTGGATATTGATGATAATGCAGGAGGATGTGAAGAATACATCACTCATCTGTATTCCTTCTAGAATAGGATTTCAGTAAAGCAGGTGTAGTAATAAAACAAAATTGTGCTGACCTAGGAGGTTAGATTGAGGCAAATGCTTAATTAGTGATTTTTACTGGCGACAGTATCGAACTCTTCAACGTTATGTTTTGTTTACTAGGGAGTGATTTAAAAAAAAAAAAATCACTCAACTGTTTCAAGATGTATATTTGAAATGCTAGAATTTACTTCTTTTTTTCCTCCCCTGAACAAAAGTTGTCACCTTAGCTGTTGTCGTATTTTAGGAATTGTTTCTTCTAAAGCAGCTGACAATCCTTTTGTTAGTGTTGATAAAATTAATATTTACAGCATTTTGCTGGAGACTGGCATGATAATTACTCATGAAGGGTAAATGATGTACGTGCTTCTGGTGTCTGGTTTTTTTTTTTCCTTTCGCCTCTTCCCGGCAGCAGCAGTGTCCCCGTAGGATCCTGTCTGTAGTGGAGACAGAATTGTGAGACTTCCTGTTTAAATCGAGTGTGTGACCGTGTCCCGGCAGAGACGGCAGCCATCCTGCAGTCTGGAGAGCTGCTGGTGTCTACAGTTCCTGGTACCCAGCAGTCTGGGTTAGTTGCAGGTGCCTCTTGTCTGAAGCCCTTTTTAAAATTCAGGGCATTTTCGTCTGTTTGGTAATTAGATCATTAATTTCTTTTGTTGTTGCCTCTACTGTAGATCATTCAGAGCGTGGAGAGTTTTACTGCAGTGAAACAAATCCGAGGGCTCTGCTTCTTGTTAGCGTGTTTTTCCCCAGCATGTTTTCAGAGGTGCATGAAATACATCAGACAGAACAGGGCTATAATTTGTTTCTTGTGTTAGCTTTTCCCCCATCCCTGTTCCTATCAAACAAGCTGAGAAATATATGGGTAAATTTCCATGTTACTTTTTTTTTTTTATTTACCCATCCTCAGAGGAAGAATCCTGTGCTCCCTAAGTATTTTGCAACTTGATAATTTTGGACTAATCACTTCTGTCTAAACTGGGTCTTGGTTAAAAAATAGCTGCTGGGATTTCAAACAAGTCTTTAAGGACTGAGGTAAGGTTTTAGCACAATGATTCTTAAGAGTTTGAGATATGAGTACCCCCTTTTCTTTGCCTGAGCTCTTATATACTATTTTATTTCTATATTTCAAGGATAATTGAGTTAATGCTTGTAATGGAGTTTACTTCGCTCGCGCTTGTATATAATAACCACCTCTGCAGGTTTGAGATTAGTTAATCTTGGTAATGTGACTTCAAATTAAAAGTTGGGTTTTTTAAATGTGAATTATGTTTTTAATACTGCAGGCAGATAAAATAATTTAAAAAAAAGAGAGGATCGTACAGCAAATATAACAGCAAAGCTGGTGGGTTCATTTATGTTTAATGGATTTCTGTTTCCCACCCTGATTTTCTTTACTGTAATACAATTCTATACTTACTACAAATATGAGAAACAGAAGAGATAACTATGAAATTGATCTGAGAACTGATCTTTAACTGCTGGCATTTTTTTAAAGTACTCTAATAGATATTAACTTAAAGCTATATTGTTCCCCCTCTACGCCAGCTGACCAGCATAGTATTCAGTCTTTGTAAGCGGTGTATTTGTGATGACTTCACAGTAAGTAGTGTTTTTTCACATGTTGAAAAATGGACAAGGTGTGAGGGTTAGGCCATTTTGGAGTAGGGTGGAGGAGTGAAGTGGAATTTCTAGTTCATGAAAGTTCAGCATAGAAACATCCTGGCTGGTCTGAGAGGCTTCATCCACACTAAACCAGGAAATGCAAATATTCGCAATAGCCTTTGTTTTCTTAAAGTTTCCCACGTGTTACTTCGGCTTCTTTTTCACTGTTAGAGGCTGTGACTAAAGCCCTAGAGTACACAGAGCCCTAGTGGGGATGGTTTTATCTAGCAAAAAAAAAAAAAAAAAAAAAAGCAAACCAGAAGGAATTTAAGGTTTTGCATCTACATGGAACTGTCACTGGTTCAAACACGAATCTCTACAGAAGAGGTTTGTAAGCCTTCATGGTAAGATCTGAAATGCTTGGGGAGGGTTGCTACCTTCATTGCAAAAGTGGCAGCGTGATTTCTTTCCTTTACCTCTTGACAGGCGTATCAAATAATCCGGACAGATGAATGGCGCTGGTGCTGTGTGTGGCAGTGAGCCCATCGCTGAATCGGTCTCGGGGACGTGAATGCGTTAGTTGCTTGACGGAGGCATTCAATGGTGTGGGGGGTTTTGTGTTTTGTTTTACTTTTGGCTTGGAGTGGAATAAGGGAGGAGAAGTGGAAAAGGAAGCCTTTTGTTTACAGTAAAACAATACTGTGAAGTAGACATCATGATGTTAAAACAGGAGTCTAAACATGGCAGATGTGGGCAGACTCCATCTGGCCGCGTCCACGACCAGTCAGACATCCCCGGCGCAGGCTGCGGAGTCTCCAGGCGCTGTCGCGTTGGGTCATGCCCCCCTTAGGGGAATTTAAAATAGCCATGGAGACTCCCTCCCAGAATTTTATTATTGCATGAGGTAAATGATTTATTGGCTTGAACTGTTTATATTTGGTGATGCAATGCATCTTTATTAACATTTCTTTCATGATAAATGCATGATATTTTCATTTTGAATTTTAATCTCCTTGAGTTATATTACACGCGAGTAATATGGGTCTAGAATTCTAAAACCAGGCAAAGCATAACCCTGTAGGCAGAATTTAATACAGTGAATCTGTTGGAAAGAAAAATTTACTCTTACTGTGTTAGTTTCTGGCATATTTTGCAGTGATTTAAAGTATATTGCGTTATTAGGACATTTTTCACTTCTGGATAATCCATATTGCTGTTTGGTGTTCGAGTGCAGGTTATTGTGGTTTTGTTTGTTTAGTCCCAGAGGAATAATTCCAATTTGTTGAGACACAGATTTCTAACTGACAGTGCTTATAAGCAGGTGCATGTGATCCTTCAAAGTGGGTTTCATTTTACATGCAGTATATTAAGGATTTAGCATCTGGCTTGTGTTGAACTTGCAGAAATGTGCTTATGGGACAATTCAGATTTCTAACAATTATTAAAGGAAAATCTTGTTAAAAGTGCTTTTCTAGTACTAAGGGTATCCTAATATGTGTTTTGAAAGTTTATTTAAAAGCTTTCTACCTTGTGTTTGGGTATCAGCCTAACAATAATGCTTTTATGTGTCACTTAGAGCTAGTGTTGAATTTATTTTTTTTTTTCAACCTAACAGGTTAGTATTTAATAGCACTTTAAAAATGTGTCAGTACTTCTGAATCTTTCTATTGTATATTCCAAGAGGGACAGTTAGCATGGGCACATGATTCTAAATTGACATTAGATTTCAATTAGGTTTATAATTCTGAAAAAGAATTGGAAATTAGTTTCCTACCAGTATGGATTGTAAGTGTACATGGTAAGAGTGTGGGCAGATACCATCCCTTCCAAGATGTCCTGGCTGCCATAGCTCTGGGGGCAGAAGGGGTCATGTTATGTATTTCCTAATTCACATCAGAAAAAGATATCTAGGTGAAACAGCTAGTGATGGTGGTTTGAGGTTTCCCTGGCGGCTCCCAAAGGCAGTTGCTCACCCTGCGCTTTCCTGCTTCAGAGCCATGGGTGTAGTGGTCGGTTGAGAGTGTTTACATATAATTTAATCTGTCCGAGTAGGTCTGAAATTGGCATCAGTTGGACGCTGTCCTTGGGTGAACCGGGCTTCCCTCGGCATGTCCTATGGCACCTTCATCTCGGCCTCGGCGTGCGCTGCCCCTGTAACTGCTCCCAGGAAAAAGGCATTGGGGCGACCAGTGACCTCTGGCTCACTCACGTCTTCAGAGGATGCTGTTTGGAGATTTAATGTGGGTAGCACTGAATTTCAGATAAAGTATTGGGGAAAATAATTTCAACCTTTTTAAGAAGGGCATGCCAGCCTCCGTGTTTGTATGTTTTGTACTGACTCTAGAGCTTATTAGGTTATTCTAAATTTCTAGTGCTTTATGAGACTCAGAAAGAGTAGCTGTCAGTAAGTGAAGTGCTTGAAAGCAGTTGCGTGTATACTTGGAAGAGAAATGCTTTTTAAATCTGCTTTTTCAAGGAAAAAAAGGGAGGGGTTTGTTTGTTTTGTTGTTTGGTTTGGGTTTTTTTTAATAAATGTTTGGAACTGCACAACAGAGAGGAGAAAAAAACTAGCAGTCTTTGTTGAAATGAAAATATCGGGGTGTGTGTTTTGACTTTAGAGCTGAAAAACACACTGTTCCGGCTTGCACTTTTACAGCACAACTGCAGGTTGCCACCAGAAAGGTAGCCCAGTAATGCTCCCTCCTCTGCAGCCGTCTGCTCCTGCGGCTGCCTCTGCCTTAGGGCTGCGGGTGGCCTGGCTGCGGCAGGGCAGCTCCTGGAGCCAATGGCAAACTAATCCGTCTCCCCAGAAGGCTCATTTTCTGTTAAGCCAGTTCAGCTTCCTCATCTACCTTGTATCCGCCTGACTGCTAGACCTGATCTGGGAGAGGAGCAGCAACTCGTTATTGTTAGGCGCCCCGTGAAACCCCCCAGCTCCTGTTGGTGGGTGCTCGTGGTTGGAGTGATGTTCAGCTGCTGTCTTCTTTCCTATTTCACCTTCCAGTTCCTTCTTTACGCAAAACCCCCGCGCACCTGTAAAATATGTATTTGTTAAGTTTACCTATTTTTGTGTGTACCTTCTTGACAATAATCGATTGCAATCTTCTAAAATGCATTAATTTCATTAACTGAAAGTAAGTTCTTCGTTTATGGTCATGTTCTGTCACTTAGTTTGTTCATCTGCAGAAAAAAACCCACCTTTCAAAGGAAATTAAAATTGAAAGCAAATGAAAACTAAAGGAAAAAAATAAAATCCTCAGAGAGATTAAATGTAAAATAAAATTTAACGTGAGTAGTTGGGATAAACAATTTTATTTCAAAACCTTGATTGAGAAAGTTATTACCTCAACAGCTTTGCAAATCTGTATGGCATTATTTACAGCTCTTTGTTCCATGAATAGTTGAAGACCTCCTGTTTTTTATCTTCCCATGTGGGAATTTAAGCAGGTCCAAGGAGGGAATGCAAGGAGAAAAATATAAGTTTCTTGGTTGCGTGCCAACAATGGAAGAAAACAGTAGGAATTTGTTAGAAACATTTGAAGCATTGAGCGATCTTGCTGGAACCTGTGCATGGTGTGCTGTTCAGCCGTCGTTTTCCTCTAAATAAATAAATTTAGGAAGAGTTTTATCCAACGTGGAGAGAAGTGCGTCGTGTCGGCCGCAGGTTCGAATGCCCCGAGCACTTTCTGGGTCCCAGGGGCAGCCGTTGGAAGGCCAGGAGGGGTGTGTGTGCGCTGGTTTGTCTCCCTCCCTCTCCTCCCCGAGCAGGCTCATTCCAATCAGCAGTGTAATTGGAATGCAACCACAGTCTGGAGGAGGAAGGGGAATTTTTGGCAAGGAGGGACAGAGCAGTTGGGAGCTTTATTCAGATTAAAGCATAGACGACCATTCATTATCAGTACAACACACATTAGCAACAGCATAGCATTGTGTTTCTACAGCTGGGACTTATTTTAGTGATTGTATTGCGCTGCGTATTACATGCAAACAACTGGGATCTGATCACAAAAAGCAATGCTAATGGCTTTCATTAAAAGATGTTGTTTCTGTAAGGGGAAGAAAGACTTGTCTTCAAAATGAACTATTGTGGTAAAAATTGATAGGCAGCCTGTCCTTCTCCTCACCATCCTGCGTGTTACATATGTTCTGGAACAGGCACTTTTTCCGGGAGAAAAACCCTCGGGGAAAGAAAAATAACCAAGAGGAATTATAATGTTAGAACTGCTGGTTGGATTCAGAAGGCTGAACTAGTTTTTCTATGGTGATGACACGTGAAAAGCCAGAAGATTAGTAAACATAATCTTAGCTTTGGCCCCCAGTCCTCCTCTTCCCCCTCTAAGCCCGGGGCCGGCTGCGGACGCAGCGTGGGGTGCGTTGGGTTGCGGGGCAGGAGGTGGGGGCTGTTTTCGTACTAAGTCACGTATTGAGTTTTAAAGGTGTTGATGATGTGTCTCCTGCTGCTGCTCCAGCTGGTGTACTCACTTCATCGGACATTTGTGATTACTTTTTATTTTCTTACCTGTCTTCCTGTATCTTTCACCGATAATATTGGGGTCTCTCCAATATATACATTGAAAAATTATTTACTTAAGAAGATAGCTTAAGAAGGATTAATTTTTAATACAGACGTTTTAAATCCAATATATTCCTATTGTGATCAACGGTAGCCCTGAGGTGCTAGTGCTTCACGCTGCTGGGTACAAACACTTACAATGTACATGGGTATAATGTTACATGGGTACAAACCTTATAATCTGTCATAAATCAAGAGACACGTTAAAACAGCTAGATGAGAGTACAAACATATGGGTAACATAACACTACAACGTATCTCTGTGTTAAAGTAGTATAATTCCTGTTTTGCCGGTGTGAAAGAATGTGGGTAACAAATTGGCTGTAGACCCTTCGATATAGGTTGGAATTACCCGTGAGGGTTGAATACAAGATCACTACCAATGTCCAAGTTCCTTAAATTCAGATAACATTTCCTCTCTTAAGAGTGTCCTTCCTGGACACTCCTTCTAGCTCTGATACCCTGCCATTGAAGGTGAATAGGATCATTGAAGACTTGATTGTATCTAAGATGCGGTGATTCTCCGAAATCTTGTAGATCTTTATCACTTTTTGCTTGTTTTCATTGCAAGCATCCTACAATAGCACTCTCCACTTCATGTTCTTCCCTTTAAGTATGGAGACCTTGTGTTATACGTATATATACACTTACTATTCTGAAATAAACACACTTATATGAAATAGTGTAATGTATAACGTAAGTTGCCTTCCATCACAACAGTTCGATGTCATAAAAAGTTTGATTTTGTTTTTGTAAAAATGATTCCAAAGTAAAAAGCAGTTGTAACAAAAGTTCTTCAGTAGCTAGCAAGACTCTTTTGAGTCTTCAGAAAACAAGAAAAATATCTTTCTATAAAATTCAGTTGTTCAATAATCATAGTTCCTTTCAATTTTTTTGTGGGTTCAACCAATTATTTCATCCCCCTCTGCAATCTCATGTATATTTTAATAGCTAACACATAAATTGGATTACAGAAGTTTGAGAATATTAAATATTTTGCATTTACTTGCAATAGTTAAATTATTTTTCAGTAAACCCATTCTTTGTCAGTCACTGGAGTAAAAAAATCAGAAAAAGGAAATTGGCAAACGTGAGTCACTTAATTCCTATTTTGGAGTATTTGAGAGCCGTGTCCCAGAGCAGTCACGGAGGGAGACTAGGTAGCTTATAATATTATGCTCTTTTCATGTTTCTGTGAACTGACCTGAGCAGCATATGTTAGAATGAGATCATAAGGCATGATAAAAAGATACTTAATGAACGTATAGTATGTAAAACTGATGTGCATGTTTGTCTTGGCACGTATATATTGTTCCTTCAGATTGGAATATTAATGTTCTCTCTTCTGTAGACTACCCAGGAAGTCTGCAATAAATACAAAACATAGCTATCCACTGACTCATTGATATTTTGTAATAAATACTTTATCTACATATGTGTACTAGAAGCCATTAATGTCTTTTGACGATGCGCTTATGGTGCAATGCTTCCCCACCCCCTTTTTTTTCCCAAAGCAATGTCCATATATACAGGCATTGGTTTGTGTTATAGTTTCTGAAAACCTTCAGTGAAAGTTTAAATGGCTTATCTTTTTTTTTGTTGTTTAAAAATAATTTTAATAAAAAATGTTTTAAAACAAGCACATACAAATAACAAATAACCTTCTTCAGTGCCCTTGTGCCTCTAGAGGATCTATTAATGGTGCAGCTGCGTAGAGCTGATAACGATGTGGGTTTGGGTCCAGAACCATCAGCATTTTAGCTTGGCTTTGTCGTGAAAAATAAATCTTGCTATGGTTCTTTCTGTTTTTTGAATCTTTGGCTCAAATTTGACATAGGATGAGAGGTCTCAAAGATAATTAAGTCCCATGAGTTTTATGAGAATCGTTGCCTGGCTAAAGAGGAGACCCCAGCAGTGACCTGAAATGAGCGGAAAAAGCTGCAGTGAGAGATGCCGTGTTGCGAGGCCACGGGAGAGTCTGCGTGGGAGAGTGGCTGCCTAAATGCCCGGCCGGTGGGAAAAGCTTCAGCTATGGCTTTCAGTCAACTGTAAAACATAAATCCATAGGAAACCAAACTTCCTTAGTTTTTATTCTCAAGGAACTATTAATCAGCTGGTTATCAGAATATTCAGAATAGGTCTTTAATACAGTGTTGAAACTGTTAGAAAAGAGTGGAGCATAAAACTCTGGTGCTTTTCCCACCAGTGGGAAAAGTTTTGTCCAAAAAACAGTCCTGAGATGGATGAGAGTTCTGTGCATGGAAGAAGACAGTTTCGCGTAGAATTGATATGATGCTTGCGGGACCTGGGCTTTTTCACCTAGAAATACCTGGCAGGGAGGGTGGTGTTAATGGAAGATTTCTTGGCGTCTCTCCTGTTTTGTTAACCTGACAAAGCCAGAATTAGTTGACATCTGACTTTCCTTAAATGTGGTTACTAGAGAGGGAAATATTGAGCCAAAAATAGTTCGTTCACTCGTGGCTAATTGTTGGGGCAATGGTTATTGGTCTGTATGTTGTGTCTGTGCCCAATCTTATAAAAATGAGACTGTGGTTAAATTGTGCTGGCAGGCTTCCTTAATATTTTGAAAAGAAATGTTCATAATTAGTTAACCTTGCAATTTCTCTCTCAAAAGATTAGTCAAACCTCTTTTATTTTGGACATTATACAATTTCAGGAGCATATTGTATGGCTCACTGCTATAGATGAATTTGACTTAACTATTGGATTTAAAGCCTTCAGCTTCACTGGACACTTCCTATTTCTTGTAATAAGTGAAATTCTGAAAATAATCATATCTTTTTGAGATATTTAAAGAAGCGGCCATCTATGTAGGCATCTATTTTACGTGAAGTTTTTCACCACTAGTTGAAAGGTGTCTGGTGAGCAGTCACCTCCTTCAGCCCTTGGGCGAGTGGTGTCTGTTGACAACTCAGCCTGAGGATATTCTTGGTGACATAAAATTGGATGGCTTTAGTACCTGTGGATTTTTATTACACTGTTCTAAGGACTTTATTTGAATGCTTTGTGGAGCAGACAGTGATGTGACAGTCTGTTTCCTATACGTGTTTGAACTCCAGGTATCAGAAATACCAAAAACGTTTGGGACTATTAATGTTTTACTACTGTTGACTGTTTACAGTGAAATTACAGGGTGAAAATCCCTTGAATAGAGCTCTGCTTTGGGATTATCATCATGTCTTTGAATGGAGAGAAGTATTTTTTTTTTACCTTCATCATCTTCTAAAAAAAACCAAAACAACTAATAACCTGGAACCAGGCTTTTTTTTTTTTTTTCCCCCAGGTTAACAGTGCTGTTACTAGCACCCCCTTGCATCAAACTAATAATGCTGAAGCTTTCTTGGGAGCTTATATATAAACACCTTTCCTCAATGTGCATGGGATGGTTTAATGAGTACCTGAAGTCATTAATAGATCTCCCCTTCTGTTTTATGGAGGACCAAAACTCGTTAGACCCGAGCATAGTTTTAGCTAGATTTTACAGTGCTTGAATTCCTGTGGAAAGCGATTTCACTAAAGTCAACATCTTTATGAACGTAAAAAATTGGGAAAACATTTATTTCATTGATTTATAATAACATGTAACTTTGACTGTGCTGCATCAGGACTATTCAGGGTGGTGCTTCTCTGCCCTGACCGTGGCTGTCTCCAAGAGTGCTCAGGGACCACCTCTGCGTACTTTTATTTGGGCATATCCTGTAAAAGAAATTGGAAAATCGGTAGCCCCGCAGGACCAATTTGAGGGTATTCTATGGGGGAAAGCGTGACCAATTTTGTTTGGTTTTAGGTGGTGTCTGTGGGATGCAATTTTTGGATGCACTTTTCTGGCTTTGCGTTCCCTGCTAGTAATAAATATTGGCGATCTCATAGACAAAATATCCAAGGGAATGTATGCTGAGGAGGCTTCTGCAGCACTGGTTCCAACCAAATACCTCTTTCCCCCCTCCCCTTTTTTTCTTTTTTGTACTAGCAGTGGGAATTCCCGCTTTCACTCAAGACCCAAGAATCCTGTTGTGTTATCAGTAAATATTTTAATGTTTCACAGGGGAATCTAGTATTTCCTGCTTACTAAACCTGTGGTAATAGATAAGGATTTGTAGTTGAACTGTGGTGCATTTTGTGAGAAGTCTTCTGTGTGTACCTTGGCATCTTTATATGAAAGTTGTCCCCTTTGACCTTTTATTTATTTATTTATTTTTATTTACTCTATTCTCCTATGAGATTGTTCTCCCCTTGGTATTTTTAGTTGACAAAGGCAAATGTTCCTCCCTTTTAATTTAAACAAAAAAGCCTGAAACAATTATCAACTTCTACGAATAAAACATATCTTTGAAGCCATCAAAACTCTGGTGTTAGAAGTTAGTCTACCCCACCCAAACGTTTTGCAGGTAAAGACTTTTATTTAGTTTCCACACAGGGTGGCAGAGAAGCCTGGGCTGTCTAATGCACTATTCGGTATGGTCAAGGGAGCTTTCGCCGGTCTGTAGAACTGACCATAGGACCCTGCCTGTGTAACACCACTGATTTTACTGGCACAATTGTTTGTGCCACCATCTGGTGAGGTAGTTGGAAACGGTTCAGTTCCCTCATTCAGTAAATACAGATCTGGCAAAACCGTTGGGGGGGGGGCGGGAAAGGCATGTGAAACTATTGCCTGAGGAAACACTGCCGTATCGCTTCCACTATAATCTACCGAAAGATGACACTTCTGGCTCAGCTTTCAGGAATTATTTTACATTACAATATAAATGATGTAGGAGCATAATTTGTTTATGTTCATTCATTTTATTTTGAGCAGGATTTTCTGGAATGCTGGACAGGTAAAGTGACTTTTTTTTAAAGTTTGGAATCAGTAACTTAATTTTGTATTTCTATTTTTCTTACAGTACTGTGTGCAAAAAACTTGGTGAAAAAGGATTTTTTCCGTAAGTAGCTGTTAAATTCTTATACATGTGTAGATGGGATAAATACTACACAGGTTCTGTATATCAGTGTTTGCAAATTATCATTGTATTGAAGTATTTGCATAAAGAGGATTGGGGGCTTTGATTTCAGGTTTTATTTCAGGGCTTCTAACTCTTTCTTAGGTGACACTTGTCACAGATTCATAATAATAATTAAAACACTGACACTCTCTGTTTTTGATGGGAGGGGGAAACAAATTTACTCTCTCAGGCAAATTACGTGTTTTTCAATTAGTGCCATATATTTATTAAAATGTTCTTCATATAAGAACTTTCTGTCCAGCAGACAGACCTAAATCTTAATTATTAATAATCATGTCACAATACTTTACCTACCCTGAAATTATATTTTAATTAATTTTAATAATGTTTTGAAAGAAGTGCTAAGAGGTGGATGAAGGAGGCAGAAAGGAATGTTATTGGCTGTGTAGACAAGCACGCACAGATCACCCGCCTGCCGCCTCCCGGCTGGGAGTAGGAAGAATTGGAAAGATCAGACCCAAACCTTGAAAAGAACTTGAAGAAGGAATGGTGAAGAATTAGGTTGTAATTTGTCATACTTCTAAAACTTGCTTTTGATTATTATTTTTTTTTTTTATTTTTGTATTGGCTGCAAGTTTTCAGACGCTTAACAGTTTAATAATGCCTAGAAAAAAGCCCTCGAGATTTGAAATCTGTGATATACTCCTGCACTGAAGCACAAATCTCGCAAGGATGTTCCCCCCTACCCCATGTGCTTTGCCTTTATCCCCGCATGCTTTGTCTGAAGCTTGTCTTGAGCCACTCCGCTGCTTGACTGGCTCCGTCGTGAGTCACCTGAGGAAGCGGAACTGGGACAAAACTTGTGCTACAGAAAATGAATGTTTCACAGCCTTAGTTCCTTCAGCTGACTCAGTGTGCACTCAGATGAGGGGAGGAATTAGTATGAGGGGGAAAAGGGCTAGGACCACATGACTTAGGGGCATTAGTGGTGGGACCATCCCTTTTGGGGTCAGTTAATAGGTTGGTTAGAATAGCAGTAGAGTTAATTAGTAGGTTAGCTGCAGTAGAGCTAATTGTAGGCTGCTCTGCTCCGGCTTCTTTCCCATCCTCGCCACCTGCACCATCTTTGCACCAGTTTTTGTTGATCAGCTGAGCCTATGTGAGTGGTTTTGAGGTACTAAGCTAGCAGAAAATGAAGTAGAAAGCTAGCAGAAAACAAGGTGGAGGTCAAAAGCAAGAATAATCTTGGTATAGGCAGCTGCCTGTAATACCGATAACTGAAATCATGATTATAAATAATTGGAAGCCTTTTGCTGAATTCTTTGTACACTGAGAATTTAGTCAGTCCTGAATTAGGAAGATTAAGGTGTTCAGTTTTTTTTTTCCCCAAAGTGTTTGACTTGTACAACTTTTTCTTGGTCTATATCAGTGAAATAAATTGATAATTTAGCTATTTCCTGTGCTTAGTATGTCGTGTTATTTCCCTCGTTAAATATGGCTCTCATTTGTGAATATAGGGCAATTTGATGTAAAATATTAAAAAGAAATATATATATATATTGTGCAATGATACAGGACTTTATAGCATCCTGATCCATTCACTAGTTTTTTTTCTTTTCCTCCTCTTAGGACTTCCTGATCCATTTGCTAAGGTTGTGGTGGACGGATCTGGACAATGCCATTCTACAGATACTGTGAAGAATACACTTGATCCAAAATGGAATCAGCATTATGACCTGTAGGTGGTAACAGTGATAACCAAAGGTTTGAAGTGAAATCCTCTAAAGTACACAGACCTTGTCAGATGTTCATAATACTGTCCTATTTTACAGTGTCGAAAATATCCCAGAAGTTATTAGTTTCAGTGAAAAATACATGTGTCAAAATACCACTTTCTAATTTCCCTCAAAATCTAAACACCACACTTGGTTTTCTAGTGATGATGTCTGCAGCATGCTTTACGTGCATTGACATAGCATTGTTTTATTGTAATATTTTCATGTTAACACTTCTGTAAATTGAAGCAAATAATTGACAATGTTTTCCTCAAACCGCTTTTCTCTTCATGCTATTTTTATCTGTTGCAGTGCTACAGTGTCTTTTCTTCTCTCTGACTCTTGTTTTCTGTCCTTTATGTCATTTTCTGTCCCAAATGTTCTTCACACTATAAAATGTTACGTTGTTAACACCTGAGCACCTTTCAGTGCTTTTGAGCAATATAGTCTGTATGGCATGTATATGTCATGTTTTTCCTCTGTCTTTCTAAAGCATAGAATATTCTGTATAAGTTATTGAAGCTTTTTTTTTTTGAGGTTTCTCTGTGTTTGTGCATGCTGTATTTTCCCTGTCTTTTATCCTTTTATTTTTTATCTTTTTCCTTGGGATGGAAGATGAGGAAGAGAAGTGAACAATTTTGCCTCATTGTATTCTCCTTTCTAGGGCATTGTTCTGATCTCTGACTCTTTTTCCCATGGCTCCATTCCCTATGCATATTATTAGAAATTGTTTGAGCGTATTTATGTTAGCTTTGGACGTCACCAAACCTACAGCAAATCAAGTATTAGTACACAGAGAATTTCTTGTCCCCTTTCTTCCCAGTGAAGAAAAGCAGCTTGATAAGTCTTTCAGCAGAATGTGGAAGGCCTGATTTAAACTGATGTCTTTACCTACTCTTTATTTGAATATCCAGGACTAAATATATGAAGTCATTGTTCATAACATTTTAGTACAGTATACGAAACATTTTCATTACTGCTTAACAAAATATCGTAGGCGGTTTAGTTAAATAACAGCACTTTCTCTGAGGAAAGCTATAGCATTAAGTTTTATTATTCAAACTCAGTCCAAGCTTGGATTCTGCATGCGAGACTAATTCATATTCATTAGGAAAATGGATATAAACCAAGTTTAAGTTCATGTAGAAGGAGTGGCTCTTTTTCATATTTAAAGAATTCTAAGTTAATTTGATTTTTTTAATGTTCTTAAACGTACCAAAATGTTGATTCATATAGAAAGTAGATTTCAGACCTCTGCCATTCTACATCCTCTCCAAGATTTTGACCATCATTTCTGAAGATCTAGCTTAAACATATTTTTTTTTTCAACAGCCATTAATACTCCGTGCAGTCCCCTCATGGTGAAATCTGCAAGTAGGCTGCACTGATATTGCAGTTTGCTGCCACCAAAAATGGAAGGTCCTCTTTCTCTCCTGTTTCAGCCCCTTTCCCAATTTACTGCATGTGTTCATGCTCCTTCTCTTACACAGGCTCCATCTGGGTCTGGGTGAAGGCATTCAATTCACTTGATCCACAGGAAGGTAGCTGGGGAGGGGAAAAAGAT
The DNA here is from genome assembly GCA_013400035.1 of Rynchops niger. Lineage (NCBI taxonomy): Eukaryota > Metazoa > Chordata > Aves > Charadriiformes > Laridae > Rynchops > Rynchops niger. The sequence continues at coordinate 299,077 of VXBH01002955.1, read as the reverse complement.
GTGTCTAATTGTTTGCCAATTAAATGGGTTGCATTGGGTCAGAAACGGTGTGCCCGTGTTAGCTTGCTTTGGGAGTGAGCTTTTATAGGGAGGCTCTCCATCATCACCACTCGCTGTCTTGTGGCTTCCTTCGTGAAGCGTCTTAAGAGTACGTGAACCCAATTGCGTTGGATGGAGCTGGACCACAAGGTGATCCCCTGAGTACCACCAGGGCGCTCCGGCTGTAGGAGTGAAATGCAAGCATGGACTTCCGTTGTTGTTTAATTTGGTGGGCCCATTAATGAGCATTAATGCATAGCTTTACAGGGATAAAAGGAGAGTAAGGTGGAGAGGAAGGTGCTGCCAACATGACTTGAGTGCAAAGCCTTCCTATAACCTGTGTACAGGTAGGGAAGGGATGCTTTTGAATAAGGAATGGTGGGCCATCATTTGGCGGTTATCTGCTACTAAATTCTGTGTTGAAAATGTCAGCGGTTCCCCGTGTCTTCCCCAGTATCTGCCAGTTGTGACTTGGTGTTTGAAGTGCTGTGGTGACAATGACAGTAAGCAGCTGACAGGAATGGGTTCTAAAGGATGCCAAGTGCTCCATGGGCTACAGCCTTGGGAACTTGGTTCCCTTCTGGAGAAAAGCAGGAGCAGAGGACATGAGAAATATGGGAGGATGTTAATAGGCCATGAGAGTAATGGAAGAAAATAGTTAAACCTTAGGAAAAAAAAAAATCCTTTCTGGTTATAGTTTTCAAGGAAGAATGAAGAGAAGGTATCTTTACGTTGTATTATAGAACAAGTCATGCTTCTGTCTGGATACTGTAGTTGTTTTAGCTTTGAAGCAAAGCTGTGATTGCAGTCCACATCAGATTATACAAAGCAGAGACAGAAATGGGGTTTCTGGTGGCATATTTTGCTTGGGCAGATTTGGGGCTTCTCTTGCTGGATTGTCCTAAGGAATTTGGACCTGTGTGAAATATTTTGTGTGCGGTGGTCTTTTTTGGGAAGAAGAAACCTAAAAAACGTAAGTTTTGTTCAGTTAGGATATTGTTCTCAATGTGAATTACTTGTCCTGTAGGGAAAACTGCTTTGCTTGACCCTGGCAGTTGAATTCCCTCATGACAGAATTATACACAGCATTTCTAATCCAAAATAAAATTCAGCATTATGTCCAGCTTTGTAATTTGAAAATAATCCTTTATCTCTCAAAATTTTCTTCATAATTGTTTAACCCATTTTATTGTCCTGCCTGTTATTCCTTACTCTGTGGACATTTATTTCCATTTATAAACATCAGTCACCTAGTCTGCAGTTCCTGTTTAAAACAGCAGTAAGAGATTAGATCTCTGATACAAAAATTTGCTGCCTGGCTTTTATCTTAAGGTGACTTTACTGTAATATAGCTGGTGTCGGGTCTTAGCTTTTCATCTGCACCAGACATTAAATAATTAACTTCTGATTTTTGGGGAAAAAAAAAAAAAATATATATATATATATATATATATGGATAGTGACCATCCTACTGCTAAGCATCTGATGGCAAACCTTACAGGTTACAGGGCTTAATCTTTCTTCTCATCCTTTAAAAATAGTAGGTTTTTAAAACTTCCTAATGTTTACCCTGACAACACGCCATCGCATGGGAACGCCAGTCTCTGCCTGATGACGCTTGCGCTGCTAGAGGAAATGCTTTGCACACCAAGCATAACAGATGGAGTCTCGGTGGCAGCTTGCCTGCTTCTGCCACCACGCAGCGTAGGAAATCAACCCGAGGAAGATGCAGTTATGTAGACTTTTTTTGGAAAGAAAAATCCTGCTTTTTTCCTACTGTGAGGATTTCTCTTGTTTTTTAACTAACTGTAATAGGCCTATGTGCAGCAAAACTGTGTCTTGGCTGCGTTGGGTAGATTGAAGTGTCCCCAGCCTGGAATTTGTATAACAGGTTAACACTGCTGCTAATTAACAGTCTCATGTATCATGTATGTGCAAATGGCACAGTAAGAGGAGTCTGTTGTGATGTATTTATGCAATAATGTCTGAATTAAGTTGCTCATTCTGGAGAATTTTGTGGCTTGCTAACCTGATTCAGCATAATAGATATTCTGTTGTATAAGATTTTTTAAAAGGATGGCCGCAGTGTTATAAAGAACAAAAAGTGCTTTGCTTTTGCCTTACATGTTTCTTGATTCAGATCTTAGCGTGAAAGAAAGCAGCTGAATTAGTTAGTTGCTTAGATTCTTCAGTCTAGATGGGTGTGTGTAAGGGGAGGGGGGAATCTGGGAGGCTTTCCAGAAAGAAATTGCCAAATAGTTGCTGTCTGGATGCAGTTTAATGTCAGTAAAATGCCATGCTTGCCCTGGATGTATTCCCCTTCCTTATTTTCAGTCTTGTTTGTGTTTTGCCTATTGTTCAGGCCTTTCCTCAAAGCTTTGAATAATCAGATTTAACACATTTACAAACCTTCTCGCATTCAGAGCATATAAACACTAGCTAAACCAGCAGTTCTGAAACTTAACAAATCCCTTTTTTCCATGCGGTGATAGCATGGATCTCTCCTACAGCCTTCCTGTGCTCACCTGTGCCCCCTCTAGCCTACTCCAGCCCTCCCCACCAGCCTCTGCCCTTAAGGCACACAAGTCATATGGTCTATTTATCTCTAAGAGATATTTGTACCACGATCTCCACCAAAACCTAGTCCTGGTCCCATCTTTACTCTGTGCCCTTCAAATCTGCACCTGCAGGCTTTAGCATGGAGTTGTTGCTCTCCTTTGTTATACCTCTCAAATGATACCTTGCCCAACTTCTACAATTCTTCCCAAAATCTCCTCGCTGGAGGTTCTAGTGCTGTTTGGTGCCTTCACATTCTCAAGCCCCTGCCCTAGCAGAGTCTTTTACTTCCCCAACCCCAACCCTCATTAGTTATTGCTGATGATCCTGGATTTGTCTCAGGGAGAGAAGGCAGCAGCTCTGCTTAGTGCTGGTTTAGACAATCCCATCCTAGATTAGACTCCCAAAGAGCTGTCAAACAGCTTTACCTTCTTGACGTGGTGGTTTAGGCGAGTTTGATGAAGCTGATGCCCTTTGCAGTTAGGTTGAAAGCGTTTCAGGGTCATGGTTAGCCCGTATCAGCAGATCTGGCCATTCCAGCTCAAGCACATCAGGTGCATAAGTCTTTGCTGAACTTCTTAGGTGGGTCTGTTAGGAACACCTGGAGTAGAAGCCCACTTTGGTTGCTGTTTGCTTGGTGTGGCTGCTTTTACAGTGTCTTATAGGCTCAGCTCGACGTTGTGCTGGGGAGGAGAAGGGAGCAGCCAGTCAGTGCCGCGTGTCTATGCCGCGGTCCTGTCTAAGCCATGGCCTCTGGCTGGTTCTCTCCTGGCCATCCCGAAGGCTCAAACACCATTCGATTGCTACCAGAGATGAGAGCAGTGTCAGGGTGAAGGAAGAGAGAAGGGAAAATCGGGATGATATTTTTCATTAATTCTCTTCACACCACCTTCTCCCACAATCTGAAAACAGCTGATATCTCAAAGTGTAATGTTACCGTTATATTAGAAAAACTTCAGAAATTGGAAAATGGAGAAGCAAACTAAGTAATTTGTCCAGGTCGTAGAAAGAGTCTGTGTGACAGCATGGATTAGAAATAGGGAATTCCTGGCTTCTGAGCCCAAGTTCATACCTCTTGGTGTTGCATTTTTCTCTCTTCCTGATCACGAGCCAGATGTACTCCCTCCAGAAAGAGGTGTGTTTTTTTCAGGAAGTACTTTTTTTCCACTTTCTTCATTCTGCTTTTCTCTACCAAGCTGAACTCTTCAGGGAAAGAGTATATAATGCCGTGGGGATGGAAAGTCACTTGATACCAAACCTTCCTGAGGGGTATATTGGCTCAGAAGGAAATAACCACTTTGGCAATAAAATTATTTAGACAAAGTTGCAATTCTCCCTGTGTTTTAAAAATGGATTAAAATTTTTTAAGGTTCCAGTATGGCGTGTACTTGATTTTTGTTTAGAAGTGTTGAGAGTAGGCATTTTTCTTAAAACTTCCAAACATGCAGTTCATACCTAAAGTCCTAATTTTACAGATTCAGGAAATATGGGAGTTAACAAAACGTATATGGAAATTGAATTTCCAGGTTTCCACTTCATTAATACTAATCCTGTTATCTCTGTTGAAGTACTGAAGCTGTGAAACGATGTTGCTGATAGGGTAGAGTAAAAAGAAAAAAAAGCAAGCTCCGAGAACTTGAATTATGAGGAGGAAGAGAGAGGCATCCAACAAAATGGGAGTTTTGTGTTTTTTGTTTCTCTTTGTTTTTTCTTTTTAAACTTATTAACTTTATTTTTTGGAACATGCTTTTTTTAATAACAAATAAAATTCCTAGCTCAGGCTTTTATGTTGAAACTTTATTGCCAGATGATGTAAACCAAATGTAACTTATCCACCAAATGAATTGGAAATGTCAGCTTGTCCTACTGTCACTCTTTAAATGCAACCATGTATTTTCATGCCTGAAATTATGCAGAAATATAGATGAAACATTTTGGTATAAAGCCAACTAGCAGTTACTGAACTATTTCTTTTCTTCCTTTGCGAGAAAAAAAAAAAAAAAAACCCAAAACCGAGTTTTTATTTGGAAAATGCAGCTCGTCTTGCGTATTTCCTTTAAATGTGTGAATCAGCCAGGCTTTCTGGTTCAAAAATCCGAGTAGGTTATAGTGGTAATGTAGAAGTCCTCCCCTGTTTTGTATGGGTGGCTTACTGTCTGCATCTTAACCATGAGAACCTCACCCTGAAATGTTACGGTAATTCTTGGAAACTGTGTTGTATATTCAGCTGTTCTACATATTATTCAAACTGTTCTGTTATGAAATTGTGTTTAACCATATACCTTTGACTTTTTTAAAGCAACAAGGAAAACTGGAAAATTCAAGACAGGTCATGATAAGTCTTTATTTTTAAGTGCACCTAGCTTGTTCTCATGAGAATTTATTTTAAGTACATGAAACATTGTAGACTGCAACTGTGCACGTGAATACCCATCTTCATCTCTCGTTTCTTTATGCAAAACTGGCATTGTCAAGGTTGTAAGGCCAAAAATCTGACCTATATATTTTGCAATCAGTTTACTATTCCAAAAACTTTGGGTTTTGTTTGTGTGAAGTTTGTGTTTTGCTTATTTGGTTGGTTTTTTTTAAATGTGGAGTGGTTATTTTAAACCATGCTTATGGGAATGTGCCTACAGTTAGGCTTTCCTGTCTTCTCTTTCTCGGGTCAGTCCCTGTCTGCAGGTGGGAAAAAGAAGTTGTCAAGGCTCTGCTTTTTGAAAAAGGAAAAAGGGGAGAAGTGTTAATTGAGAACTTACCTGATCACAGCTACAATTTTAAGCCATGACAGTTAGTTCAATTGTTTGGTTTGCCAACCTTGACAGTATCATTTCTATCTTTATGAAAATATTAAGATGTTTTAAAGCCGAAAAAGTCTCAGTCAGTGGGGGAGATGTATTTAGATGTTGGTTGAGTTGATCAGTTTTCCTTCAAAAACAAACAAAAAAGCACTTGGAACTAAACTACAGAATTTGTGGCCTGGGAAGGGAGAACTACAAGCAGTTCTTGGGATCTAAGCCATAGTTAAAATTCATTTTCCTCAAGTTGAAATAACTATAATAATTCAGTGTTGGCAAGAGATGATTTATCTTAGGTGTTTTGAAATTTTCCTCTGAAAGTTTTGAAAACAAAAACTAGTTGACGAAATAATTGCTTCTGAAGAGCAAAGCTTCAAACAAAAAAAAGTAAAAATAAAATAGCCGACAGTGTCCAGGTTTCCCCAGGTCGGCGAAATGCGGATCTGGGCTTTGCAAAGCGTTTCCCTGGTCGTGCTGCGAGGAGGCAGTCCGCGGGTGAGCAGGGGGCAGGAGGGGAGTGTGGCACATCTCAACTAAGATACCGTATGAGCCTTTTATTATATGTAATGTATGTTATAAACAGGGCCTTGCTGAAGTTTTCTTAATAGTAAAGTGGCTTCCCAAAGATTTGTTAACAGCAGATGCGTAACTAGGTTTGCTTTACGTTTCCCCTGAGCACTCCCAAGAGCTCGAAGTGAGGGTGAGCTGCGTTGCCTGAAGAGCAGCGGCAGGTGAAGTGCTGCAAAAGGATGCTAAACCGATAGTTTCTGTCCTGGCGCTTGAACCAGCCGACCTGCTAATGCAACGCTGCTCTCAAACACGCGCTGCCCCGAGCATTGCCGTCTCTTTGGTTAGGCTGAGCGTAGGCACGAGTCTGAGCTCAAGGAGGTGTGGTGACTGGGCCAGCCACAGCCTGGTCGTGTTACTGTGTGAAACAGCTTTCGGTAGACTTTGGATTCACATGAATGCCTTCTTCCCGAATCAGGATTTTAGATTGGTTTGTATTCAAGTACGCTCCTTCATAAGACATGCTTTCATTAAAGTATAATGTGTCCATCGTCTCTGAAGATGACTTATTCTCTCTTGCTGATACAGTGCCTGTTAAATTTTTAATGTAATAGTTGATAATCTTTTTTTCCCCCAAGGTGATTTCTGGAGCATCTTCAAAGTATTCAGTAGGTGCCATTCACAGTACTGTTTTTCCACATTTTTCAGATACATTGGGAAGTCGGATTCAATAACAATCAGTGTGTGGAATCACAAGAAAATTCATAAAAAGCAGGGAGCTGGTTTTCTGGGTTGTGTGAGACTTCTTTCAAACGCAATCAACCGCCTTAAAGACACTGGTTGTAAGTAAGCTAAAGACTAGTGTTTCTTCCCTTCAGACCAAACTTTCATGCACAGAAGTTTTGAAGAGTGGCAGTTCTTGTTGTTTTTTACAAAGCTTGTATATTCTAATTAATTTAGTAGTTTCTAATGTTGGTTTGTGGCTGAGGATAGCACGGGTAGGTTAGAGAATGTAACACACCTTTGGCTTTTCAGTTCCTTTGCCCCGTTACCATAGAAGTGCCACAGCTTGTTTAGGATTGTCAAGATTGAACTTAATGTGTTGGAACCTTAAAGGAAGACAGATTCTCATTACCTTCAAATTATCTTTTTATTACCTTCAAAAATGCAAGTCTTAAGGGATAAATGAAAGGGGAAATCTATCTTGAAGCCAAATTCATAGTTTAAAAATTAATGGACCTTCAAAATTAAATAGTAAATTTTGTCATAAGATATTAAGTGCTTTATAATACTTACAGTGCTTCGTATTTAATTTTTTAGAAGTTAATTAACATGCAAGATACTATTTTCTCATTATCCTAATGGATGCCATTTACTTCAGAACAAAATTTGGCACAGTGTTTGTGATGGAAAAGTAGTGCTTGGCTATAAAGATAATTAAAAAAAAAAACCAGTGACGTGCTGGTAGAGAAGCGTTGTGATTTTACCTTCAGTAATGGGTTCCTTGGCAATAAAGGCATAACTGAAGTTCTCATTTTTAAATATTTGTCACTAGATCAGTGCTTCGGTGCATTGTGCTTTGCTCAATTGGAAATTTTACCTATTTAGCGTGGAACGCGTTGGGTGATGCTGCAGGTTATCTGTGCTGTACTAATGACAACGGCTGGTTTTCACAAGGGAAAAGAGTTCAAAATACTTTACAGTCACTTCAGGCATCCAGTATAGGATAATGTAATTTCTTAGTCATCAGAAGAGCGTTGTGAAGTAGGAAAAATGTTACAGCAAAAGTATTCTAGTCTTGTTTTCTGATTTTAAAATAATGAAAAATGAAGTCTTGGCTGAAGATTTTTAGTTCTGCTTCCCTTCCCCCATCTCTTGAAGTCTTGACTGTCCTGCACCAGGCTGAATTTTGTTTTGATGGTTCTTCAATGTGCCTTTCGGAGGCAGCAAAATATTGTGAGAGTTACGCTTTGTGTCCTTGTTTTGTAGATCAGAGATTGGACCTGTGCAAGCTTGGGCCAAATGACAATGATACTGTTAGAGGACAGATAGTAGGTAAGTAAAGGTTTTTATCTATTAGTTCTCTTGGAGCGCAATAGTAGCTATAGAAATACCCTTCCTAGACATCATTTTCCTGTAACTAATTTTTTTTTCAAATTCTGTGTCTATTGCCAGAGTCATTTGGACCTCAAGCTAGAAGTGTGTATGTAGAGAATTTAAAACAAAACAAACAAACAAACAAAAACAAAACAAAACAAAAAACCCCACCCAAACAAACCACACCTAAGGAACCCCCCCAAATATTATTGTAAGTGTTAGGACAGATAAGATCATAGATAACAGAAAATTTATTTAGAAAGCTTTTAATTTCACTGTAAATAATGGTGATGATTTGAGCCTGAACTCCTTGTGAAAAACTGATTACAAATTTCTCGGCCATCGAGAGTTCCAGCAAAGCTTTACTTCCTGTAGGTTTTGCGAAAGGGTAAAACATCTTGCTGCAACAGGAATGAGTTGTTGTCTGGGATGACTTGGTCAATTCATTTTGTGTTTTCACGGGTTATTAACAAGTCTGTCACCAATCTCAGTAACTGTGCTTTGTCATTCTGCTAACTCATAAACCTTAAATAACTTGAGAATTAAAAAGAAGCTGGCAAATTGAAAAGCAGGTATCCACAAACAACTTCATAACCACTCTTTCTGGTGCCCTGTAAGTTGTTTCAGAAGGCAGCGTTTCTAGTAGGTCACTTAAGTCATACAAAAGTTGGTCAGTATAAGGGAGGGAAGTCTTTATGGCAAGATGTTAATGAGAGTATTTGGACATAGGGGAAAGAAAAGTGAATTTGCATGCTCAGTTTTGTGTTAAATTACTAGATCAAATAATACCCGAGCAGCATTCTTGGTTTGTCAGCCAGGGAAAACTATTGGAATATTAGTTAGCAAATAAGGGCTCCGGTGCATTTGTTTGCTTTCCTCAAAGTGCTCTGTTGAATAACACTTATGGCGTTACCTCTTCGTGTTGCTTTAACCATCTGTCTAGCATCTGATCTGCAAGTGTTTGCACAGTATTAAGATAAAGAGTGAGGTGGCACGGGAGAGTCAAATGATGGTAGAAATGTGGACTTGTCAGTGCACTGCCGACACTTCAGACCATTCTTGAATATTAAATTTTCCATGTGAGCTTGCACAGAAGAGTAAAGGTTAAAAAAGTCATTTTTCTAGGGTGCATTATCCTGTCAGTTTGGTTTGCTTTTTGGTTTTGCTCCAGTATACTGGTCCCCTGATCATTCATGCTGTATGCATGCGATTTTGTTTGTGGGGTTCCTTTTAAGAGAAAACTGAACTCGCTTGTTCAGGGTCTGCTCTGCCCACAGCAGTCCTTCAGATGTGACACCAGCAGGGACTGTACCCTCACACTGTGATGTGCTCTCATGCTGCCCTCCAGAGTATGCAACATGCATCCTTGTCATCATGACTTGAGAACGCTAGCATTAATTAAACATTAAAAAAAAAAATACAAAAAAAAAAACCACACAACCAAAAAAACAAAAGCCACCCCAAAGCAGAAAGATGTCGAGGCTGTTGGGATGCCAGATGGGAAGCCTGGGGCAAATACCATGCAGTGTGGGCATGGCAGATACACTTCAGACATAACTAGTTGTCAGAGATAACTAGTCAGCAGTGTGGGCATAAACTAGACTGACCAGTTGGCTTAACCTGGTGTGATGATAAGTGGTGTAGCCAGAGCAGCGTTAGCTCTCTTGGCATGCTGCTGGGGCTGTCCCTAATTAGCAGGAGCTGCTGGATCGTACACTGAACCTAGGAAGAACGCAGCTTGTCAGGTTACGGTGGAGACGGAGAATAAATCTGTGTTTTCTGCTTTCCACTGTTATCATCAGAAAGGTCAGATTTCCTCCGTCATGGCTGTGTTTTAGTTTAATGCATCCTTGGTAAGATTCCTGAGACTCCTGTCTTTATTTTATTTAAATTGTTGTTATTAATCTCCTTATATTCTAATCTTCCTTCACTAATGCAGTTTTGTTGAATGGATGAATGAGCCTGAGTAAAACTAGATAATTCCGCTGCAGTAGTTACATGGTGGAGAAACATTGATAAAAAGTAAGAAGATAGAATAAGTTATAAATACAGTCTCAGTCCTTCTAATGATAAACTGGCTTATATTAAGAGTCTGTGCAAGATCAGAAAACAATGTTAAAATGTGATTGATACCTTCAGCAGATGATAACCTTACAGATCAAGTGCGCAGTGGGTATACCTTTATAATTTGGCACAGGGAGCAAGGGGATCTTTCTCTTAACTACCTGGTGTTATCTTCAAAGGGGGGAAGATGATGTGGATGGAAAGGGCACCTGAACTGTGTCTTAATCTTGCAGCTCTCTTCTGTGCCACCATTTTATTTCTGATGTGGCGGTGCAGAAAAAAAATGAGTCCTTACTCATTACAAAATGAAGCCGTGCACAAATTTTGGTCCTCACGTAGGCAGAGAGGAGGTAATTGCCTTTGTTTAGTTTCATTTTTGTCTGGGCGTATTGCTTGCTAACCCTTGCCTACATGCAACAATGTGAACTTGTAATGTGTGGGTTTGTTGCAGAATAAATATGTCATCTAAGATTGTGTTTTGGTTGAAGTTAAATTGAAAGTGTCTTTGGCTCTAGGAAGTTGCTTTGTAACATTAGTGTTCATGGAAGACTAGGAATTAACATTGATTAGGAACAAAGCAGGCAGGTACCGCAGGGCTCCCTGGGTTGGTCTGTTGACGGCCCAAAATCCTGAGCTTCAAGACATGTTGTTACGGAAAATTTGGATTCTCTGGCAAAAACTGACAGTACAACTACGTCTTTTGTGATCTTGACAGAAGTTTGGTCGTGTCTAGATTAAGGTCTATAAGTTTATTTCACTGCATACATAAATAGGGCTTGAAGACAGTTGTCCAGAGGTACAGTAGTGCCACCTCAAGAAATGTGTGCCACAGCACGTATTTAGCTTTTTAAGCAATTGTTTTATTGTTATAGGCAAAACAAAACGTTAAAAAAAACCAACCCCAACCCCACAGGAACACAAGTGTCATAAATTATTAGATTGGACACTTGCAAATTATGATATCGGGAACAAAAGCTGACTAAAAAAATCTTGGTTTTCGTAACTGTAGTACAAAAGCGTTAGGCATAAATATCCATTACAATTAAACATGTAAAAAAGTTAAAAAAAAAAAAAAAGTAATACAGTTTTGCTGAGGGCAGTAAGGGCTTTTCGGGGTGCTGAGCACTGCTTTGCCTGAGTTGATCTGACTTCTTACCACTGGTGTTTGAAAGTAGCCAATAAACCAAATGTCTAGTGCTTCTAGCAGTGAATTTTTGCCTGATTTTGTGTGTGTGTGTACGTGTGTCTGTTGAATCCCGCGTGCGCACAGAATACGAAAGGAGGAGTCAAAAACATACAGGAATTTCTTAGTTCAGTCCTTTCTATTGGCAGTTCTCCCATGAGCTGTGCACATGTGGCACTAGCACTGTTCCCCGTGCTGTCCCAGCCCTGCGTGAGGGTAAGCCACCCTGCTGCCGCCAGACAGGTGTCACAGTCCGTCTCATACGGAGAAAAGTTAATGACAGCTACAGAGTTAACTTCTTTTTCTTGCTTCGCTTGCATTCATATTTTTAAGCTAACTTTTTTGAGGAAAGGTGTAGAGAATTACATGTATGAAAACACATGCTGTTTCTGTATAATTCTCTTTGATTTGTGGGAAGGAAAAAATATCCAGAAAGTGGCTCAACATAGTCCTGCAAGTGGTACCGTTTCTCTTTCAAATATAACTGTAATTTGCATTCAGATGTCATATCTTTAATAATTCTTTCATTATCTTAATAGTAAGCCTTCAGTCCAGAGACCGAATAGGCACAGGAGGACAAGTTGTGGATTGCAGTCGGTTATTTGATAATGATTTACCAGATGGGTAAGCTGACATCACTGTAGTGTAAATACAAATACAGCTCATACAACGGACTTTTGCAGTAATGAGAAGTCAGTGTACAAAGAGGTTAACTTATTTTTATTCTCATACTCAGACTTCTGCAGTTCTGAATTTAGGAGCAGGAGATAAGCCAGCTAGGATACACAGAATAGTTAATAATTTGGCTGTTGGCTTGTCTCTTCTTGGAAAACGAGAGGTGGTGTATATGTGAGTAAATGGATTAAAAAATATACTTTTCTAAGAAAACATATGTCTTACAAATTATAGACCTGATAAACTAATATAATAGTAAATCACAGCCAGCAAACTGACTTCATCCATGCAGTAGTTTTGTAGCGAGGCAGTGAACACACGGGCCTGGCCGCCTTCTGCCGGGCTGTGCAGAGGTGTACGCTGCTATAAAAATGGATCACTTTTTCTTCCATGTAAATCATGATTGGAAAAGGTAACGGAGCCTGAGTTCTTGCTGTGTTTACCTGCCAAAGGCTGAGTTTAAGATTTTGATTTGTCCCTGTGAGAGTTAATGACATCATTAACACCTAAAACAGTTTTGCGAATACACAAAAATGCTGTGTTTTAGGCTCTGGTGCTGTCATCAACTTTTTCAGAGCAAGCACAGACCTTCTGAATGTGATTCTTGGCAGGTAAAGACAGGAGAAACTGATTTTTCAGATGATGCATTTTGAAACATAAGTTATCATCTAAGACCTAAACAGCATTTTTTTTGTTAATTTGGAGTCTGGAGAAGTCAAAAACATTTTTAAAAATTTTAACTTCAAAATGTTCCTTGTATAAATATTGCTTGCTTAATTGTGTAACTGCAAAGCTAGCTGTGTAGCCTCCTTTATTTCGGAGTGCAAAAGTAATAATAATTAAAAAGTCATGTTATTTGAAGGTGACTTTTTAATAAAAGCAAGTAGTGCCTGAAGATACTATGAAAGCACTTACTAGAATCAGTGGTCAAAAGACCTTAAATGCATTATTAAACATGATGTTTTCAAGAAGCTTCTTTATATGGCGGTTTGGATTTAATTAGAATTCAAATAGTTATTGAACGTGAAGGTGTGATATTGTTAATGATATGCCTGGTTCCAAGAGAAAAGTATGTAAAACCAGTTCTGAGTTGAACTTCTGGTTGTTTCCTGTTACCTTGTTCAGCTAACATGATTCATAATAGTGTAAGTCTTCCTGAGTTGGCATTTATTTTGGAAATATTTTGTGCCCTGGTTTCCTGGAAATACCACTCACTGCCTTATCTCAATGTCTGAATTCTAGGTGGGAGGAGCGGAGGACTGCTTCTGGAAGGATCCAGTATTTAAATCATATTACACGAACAACTCAGTGGGAGCGACCAACCCGGTAAGACTTTATTTAAGAGGCTGTGCCTGTGATGAGGTTTGCTTGCTGACCAGGAGCACTGAGCGCAAGGGATTCTAAGTGGCTCTAACGGGGTATTCAGTGCTCCTCCAAGTCACCCTACAAATGCTGTATGCTTTTCCTCTCTAACGTCCTCCTCCTTCAGTCTGCCTAGTATTTAACTCAGAAGAATCATTCTGACTAGATTTATTTTTTCCTGCCCTAACGCTAGCATCTTTGTTTTCTTGTAGAGGTCCTATGGTAGACCTCTATAAATACATTCATTACAATGTGCAGACGTTGTAAGGATGAGGAAAAGAGATTGTAAATAGCTGACAGACATTGTCCATGTACATGCTATGACCATGTAATCCAGAACTTTTAAAGCTGATTGTTACAGAGCAAGTTTTGAAATCATTACAATCACCTTTTCAGATAACAGTAGATGCGTGTTGCGAAGCTGTTCCTCAAACCAGTTTTGCTGTTACCTGAACTGTAGGCAGTGTCATTTCATATTTTTCAGACTCTTCTGCAGACTGTCTTTGCCTTCAGACTGTCTCTTCCCTCCTCAGTAAATATTATTTCAGTCTCTGTATGGGTATATTTGACTTAAAATAATCTGTAATGTTAATGCTGACAGCTCTGATATATATTTGCAGTTTTCAAGTGAGTGAAGGCACTGAACAGCTTTTTAATTGACCTGTCTGTATTTTTCCTGGTATGTTATAATACCTATTCTAAGCTCTAGACACATTTACAGTAGAAAAACAAATGCAAAACACATAATTTGTTTCAGGGATTTCCTGCATCCTTATCAATCTCCCTTTACCCATTTTAAATCCTTTTGAAAGCAGCATTGAGACACAAAACCATGTAATTCAGTGTTTTCTCTTGCAGTCAAGCTCTCAAGAACAACTGGTTTTTATCTGACTTAGCCCTTGGTCACCATCCTTGCCTAATAACCTTTCCTAAAAATTGGAAGGAGTAACGAGGCCTGATCACTTCCTCAGCCATGTGAAGGCAAGGTGGGAGTGTTTGGGCCGTACGCTCCTCATTTAAAAAAAATAATTTTTCTGTCAGCATTCTGTTGAAGGTGGGAACTGCTCATGTGAGCATTTGATATAATCTTGATACTGCAGCATGACCTAATGACTGACTAAATGTCGGGTCAGACCCTCAGATAGGTGAGGAGGTTTACTAATTACTCCGGGATGAACCAGTGGGCGCTGAACAGAAGCTTTCTGCCCATCATCGAGGCTTCCTGCGTAACAACTCAACTCTGCAGTTCTGCCATCCACAAAGATTTCCTGAGAGCCCCTAGATGAAGCTTCCATCCACAGAGACTCCCGGAGGGCTTCCATCAGGCGCGTTGTGTAGCCCTGTGTCCAGTCAGCAGTACGACCGACTTTTCACATTTTTTCTCCACAGGCCAGCATCTGAATACTCCAGTCCAGGCAGACCCCTGAGCTGTTTTGTAGACGAGAACACTCCAATTACAGGAACGAACGGTGCGACCTGCGGGCAGTCGTCGGATCCCCGGCTGGCGGAGAGGAGAGTCAGGTCACAGAGGCACAGAAATTACATGAGCAGGACACACTTGCACACTCCTCCCGATTTACCTGAAGGATATGGTATGCAATTTAAAATATTTGAATTGTGTGTCTCCCAAGAAACTGGGAAAATGGGTTGTGTCTTCTCCTCATATGTAAGATCCTTTTGATTCCTTAGTTTTGGGAAATCAGTCTTTGTGAGGTTTTGTATTTCGCTTTTTGTTCTTACGGTTACTAATTTATCTTTATTTCACAGAGCAAAGGACGACTCAGCAAGGTCAGGTCTATTTTCTGCATACTCAGACTGGTGTTAGCACGTGGCACGATCCGAGAGTACCTAGGTAAGAAACAATGAAAGTATCTTTAAGGTGTTTAAGCAGTACGTTCCTCAGAGTTTTCTCTCCTATATTATATCTCTGACTCTTGGCCCCAGTATATCATTTTAGCAAGTCGTTCATCCAAATAAATGAGTGTCCGAGTTCTTCAAATTGTTATTTTAATGCAAAGATGGAGAAACGATAGATAAATATCAGTGGTGGTTTGAAAACAGGTATAGTTAACTGCTTCTAGATCTTGCATGTGAATTATAGCCAAGTCCAGGTTTTAATACTCTGCAAAATAATGAAACAGTAAGATCTGAGCACTTACAAACATCTAGATTTATCAAGATACTTCAGTGAAAATTGAGTTGGGTCTGTGTTTTTAATTCAGACTCTGGAAGTTAGCAAGACCTGAGAAGCTATCAACATATCTTTATGAAGAACAAACTTTGTGACAAATAGGGTAGACAAACACGACCGTTTTTGGTGGAGGAGCAGACAAAGGGGAAAACCTGGAACGTCTACAGGATGCCCCTTACATTTTTCGACACGCTATTTTTAGTGAACTACAGTCTCATCATTGAATTAGCTTAAATTTACTTGCCTGTGAGAATTACTGTCCCATGTTCAGACTACCAAACATAATTTACTCAAGGAATGGGAAACTTGGTACATTTTTAAGAAACTAATTGGAGACACTGGGCCATAAAAAGCCTGGAAGCTGACATAGTGAGCTGCGTTTGAAGTGCCAGGGTTTTGGGTCTTTTTAAAAACAGGAAGGTTTTCCATTTGAGTATAGTAGCAAATATCTAAAAATGCACAAGCTTTTTTACAGCAGGTTTCCTGTTACAGAGCAGAAGCGAGTATTTATTTACTTCATAATGCTTTAACACTGATATTCCTAGAGCAATCATATATGCTTTCAAGCATCTCATTAGCAGCATATAATGAGAAATAATTTGGGGGAGAGGGGCGAACAGGTAGAGAAGCTGAGAGAGCCTGACCTGTGATTAAAATACTCCAACTGCTATTTCTGTTGTGGCTATTTCAACACTTAGGAGAAAATAAATCTGAAGTGTCGTTTTAGTTTAGCGTCCTTATTTACACGATACAGCCGTGTACATACTGTACATGTGATCATTTCTGATGTGTTTGAAAGGAAAGAAGGATAACAGGGAAACTATTGTTAGCTTCTGATTGGTCTTTAAAAGAAATAATAAAAGAAATCCTGTTGAAAATTACTGCCTCATAAAGTCTGGGGATGGTGTTGTAAAATCGTGTGTGCGGTTTGAAAAGGGCAGCCAGTGTTCGCATTTAGGAGAATTGTAGCAACTTTGTCACTTGCTGCTGGTGTTCATTCTCATGGAAACGGATTTGGATATCCCGGGAAGGTTGAAGTGCCTCACGGCCATAACTACATTGCATTTTTCCAATGATTCTTTTGTTTTTATTGCTACTTCTGTGTTACAAGACTGTCCTTTGCTTTGATGCATTATCTGTAGACTGGAGCGTGCGATACCGCTGGCAGCTGGGCATTAGGAAGTCCATGACTTCCGTATCATACAAAACTAGAAACTAGATTTATCTAACAAAATTATATTAGATCTAATCCTTAAGTTTGTGGTGTAATAGTTTTGTGTGAAATCTAAGTTAGCGCTGGTGTTAGGTGTGGCAGCAGAAACTGCATGAGCATCACTGAGCACAAAATTTGGCTGTTCGCATGAGGCCAGAGTTTGTCTTTTCTAAGGAATATTGTATTTTTATGCTAATATGCCAGAGTCATTTAGTTAATAAAAATAATCCCTGCTGTTCAGCAGCAGTGTGTGTATGGGTAATATCAGCAGAAGTTCAATTCCAGAGCCTCGTGTTTCTATTAGTGGCTTCTCAGCCTTTTGAGTCCCTGCAGACGGTGTCTTTTTAGCCCTTCTGCCCCTCGGCTCTTTCCAGACCTCAACTCGCGTCGTGCTGGGAGATCTGAAGACTTACTTCACGCCCTTTTTAAAGGTGTATCTGAGGTGTGGATGATATACGTGAAAAATGAGTACGCTTACATTTTTTGAAGACTAGTATTTGTTTTCAGTGAACCTCCAGAATGAATCTGTATCTTCCTGATTTCAGCAGAATTTTCTTGCGACCCGTGAAGCGATCTCTGTGCTGCTCAGTGCGGAGCTGAGTCATTGTTCATATAATACTTTATTTGAAATATTTTGTTAGAGAGCTGTTTGCTTCCCACTAGCATTTGGGGTTTTGGGGCAAAACCGCTTGTGGCATACACACGCATCCCGTGCGTAATTCTTCATGGAAAGTATAACTCTTCAGAAATATAGTTTTGTTTTGTAGGAGTTTTTAAAGCGTGATTCAGAGTTCCTTACATGACTAATGTTGTTTTAAAGATGTTTTCTGTCAGCATTGGTGTAGAACTGCAATTCCATTTTGGCAAATATGGCAGTGGTCTTTATTTTTGTTTTAAGCCTCTATTAATTTAACATCTGAAGTTAGTTTGTAGAAATGAAGGTTATTTGATAAGAATTTTTTCCCCACGGCATGTGTTCTGGGGTGTGTGTTTTTTCTTTGGTGGGCTTGCACCTTGGGAGTAGAGATTCCAGCTGAACAGATCAAGTTTCTGAAACAATACATTTTCTCAGACTTCATGGAATTGTTCTGTTACATTTACGCTTGTTTGGCTCAGAGGCCAAATGCTGAGGTATTTTTCATTTTATATTTGTTTTCACAGGGATCTTAGCAACATCAATTGTGAAGAGCTTGGTCCACTGCCTCCTGGATGGGAGATCCGAAATACAGCAACAGGCAGAGTTTATTTTGTTGACCATAACAACAGGACAACGCAGTTTACAGATCCGCGGCTATCTGCTAACTTGCATTTAGTCTTAAAGTAAGTCGAAAGTTTCCGGCATGTGTTGAGGGTAATAGGGCAAAGAAAGTGATTCTTGAGGGGTGCTAGAGTTTATATCAAGATGTATTCTGCCATTCAGTGGTACATAAAGCATATTAGTGGTGTTCTTTAACATGCTAACAACTTCCTCTGTTACACAGCAAAGAAAACAGGTTTGATTGTTCTTGGGGGGAAAAAAATAATCTCGAGCAGCATTTAGGCAGGAATGTGGTTGTTGTGATGCCGGGAGTTGGGGGCAGCAGGGGGGAAGCAAGTGCTGTCTGGTGAGAAAGATTTGCCTATAGAATTTTTTCTAACAGCAAGAGAGACACTTTTTTTCCTCTTCTGTATATGTCACACTACTTCCAGTTACGGACTACTTGTTTCAAAATACGAGGTTGCATTCAGTAGGCAGTGGTATGAAATACCGATGAGTTAAGCCCGGATGCACAAGTGCCCGGCCATTCTCCTGGAATAAAGGAGAAATAATTTAGCTCCTACCTTCAGTTTTAGAGTAAGGCTAGTTGAGATAGTCTCAAAATAAGAGCCTGATAATTTAACTCAGAAAAAAATAATCAAATAGGAACTGTATTTTTTCTGCCTTAGTGTTTTCATATTGCAGTTTTAAGAGAAGGGGAAACTCAAAAGCGTTCTGGCTCTTGTTTTTATTCCCTGGGCACTCATTTCACACTGGGGGATCCTCTACTAAAAATGGAACCCAAAAAAGCAAACAAACATTCCTTTTATTTTGTGTAGACATGGCTATCAGTTTCTCCAAGCCATTCAGGAGTTTGACTCTTATTGTTTTTCCTACTAACACCTTTTAATACTCTTGGGAAACACCTGTAAAGTATTGAGTAGGTGCTAAGTGGAAGAAACAATGAAGAGTTGGGTAGACAGAAAGCCCTGAAGCCCTGGGCAAGAGTAAGCAGGAGGAATAGTCCTTTTAAGGAAGTGAATCATTGGGAAGAAAAGCTGAAGGAAAGAATAATGGGAACAAGCGCTGAAAAGACAAAGCCGAACAATGGAAAGCAATATGCAGGAGGTCAGCATATCTTTTGTGTAATACATAAAAGCTGCCTAGCCTTGTCTACCCAATATACATTTGAACTTAACAGCCGAGAAGGGAG
Organism: Rynchops niger; assembly: GCA_013400035.1. NCBI lineage: Eukaryota > Metazoa > Chordata > Aves > Charadriiformes > Laridae > Rynchops > Rynchops niger. The sequence goes on along the minus strand of VXBH01002955.1, from coordinate 279,945 downwards.
AAGAGTCTAAATATTGACAAACGTGTATTTTGTTTAGAGAAATCATTGGTTATATATGTGTACATTACAGAACTTCAGTAAGCTCCCGTCCTCCAGACACTGGCACTTTTGGTGGTTTTCTGGTTTTTTGTTTTGTTTTTGTTTTGTTTATTTTTTTTTAATTTAAAACGAAGAAATCACTACTAATTTTAGCTTAATTTAGACTGGTAGTTTCAAATGACCATGGTCTTGAAAAATCTTAACAGTGGAGGAGCATGTTCTTGTTTGAAACACAGAAAAGTTCATTAAATTAATTCCTATTTAGATACTTGACCCGAATAAAAACTTCAGACCCTCTTACTTACAACAGTCCAATTCTTAAACTGTAGAAAATGCACTTAACTGGACTATATTTGAAATGCTGTCCTTCCCAGGTAGGTTTATTTTTAAGTGGCAGTAGGGTCGTAGTAGCTAGTTCGACATGGATTGTGGAGGACAAATACATAGCTAGCTTTGCTATCTGGAAAATCCAATTTGACTTTCAAGTTCCAGAATTTATTTAAGTTTAAAGTACTGCTACAGTGTGCTGAAGTTTTTCATTTGTACATCTGTCTTTCATTAGGGAAGGATTTCAGAAATTCAACCAACAGTGTCATCAGCAAAGTCTGCTGCCTGATAAATCTTTTCTGGTGTTTATTCTTTTATTGCACGAAACAGGATATATGAAAGCTTTTTTTCTTTTTTTTTTTTTTTTTTCCCTCTTCCCTTGCCTCCCCTTAAGCCCGCCTCCTTAAT
>VXBH01002955.1:257246-279148 GCA_013400035.1 Rynchops niger | reverse complement strand
AAAAAAAAAAAAAAAAAAAGTAGTTTGCCTTAGGGCCTGTCATTTACTAAATTACCTAAGAAATAAGTTTAGTATTTGGGTGGGATGGGTGTGATAGTGTTTTAGGTTCAAAGGCATACAAAAATGTTTATTCTCAGTGATACTGACTTTTCTAATCGAGCTGAGTAAAGCAGTTTGTTCTTCCAGTGATGATGTTATAAGTTATGAAAATAATCAGATTTGTAACCCGGTTGTGTTTGAAAATATTGGCCAGGAATTTGTGATAGGTTTTGATAGTTATGGCACCTGAAAAGTACTTAGCTGTATCCTTTAAGCACTGTACAGAGTCAAGCATAGTCATTCAGCTGTGAAAACAAACTAAGAAATTAGACTTAATTACTTTAAGCACTGCAGATTGTTTAACTAATACTGCACTGATTATTTTTACTCTAATATGGAGGAAGGCATTTTATTTTTGTCATCCTAGTTCTGCCCTAGTTTAGCTTGGTTTAATTTGATGCATAGATCTTAAATTCTTGCTCATTTCAGAGATGACATTTTCTTTAAGACTGACACTGACTAGTTTGTGTTTAGGGACAGGTTCTTTTGTGCTGTTAAAGGTAGTATGAGCGTATGCTCACTTTAGTATGTGGTTACGACCTTCTCTGGTAGGAAGGAATACAAGGAATATTTTCACATGTTCATCCTTATGGAATTAGAAAGTTCAGAAGATAAAACAACTATTTTGCTTTAATTTGTACATCAAGTAAATACAGCTAAGTGAGACTCACTTAAAAGTAGTCATGAGTGAACAGAAATGACCGTGCATGTAGCACGACATAGAGCCATGTTCTGGAACCGCATCGAGTGTCTGTCTCTAAATTATTGTAATGACTTGGTTTCTCAGGAGTGACTTAACTGTAATTCACTGTAAGACTAATGGGATCAGCTTGAGAATAAAGTTAAGGTAGCCTTATCTTAAAAAAAACCAAACCAACCAAACAAAAAAAAAAACCCAACCAGAAACAAACAACAAAACACAGTAAAACTAACGAAACTGAGTAAGCTAACTTCTGCAGTTCTGCATCCCAGGGCATAGTAGCAAAGTAGGATTTCTCTGCATTATTCCCTCCTCAGGGCCCAGGAATAAAGAGGTATTAGTATTAATATTAAGCTTTGAGTTACTGCTGAAGTGATCTACAGTGTGCGCCATTGCAGGGCTTTCTAAATGGTAGGCTTGTAAGACTACTGATAAAGATTTCCTGCTCACCTGGTGTTAGTTTCCCTTGAGGGTGGTTTGTGAAAAATTGCTTTAAATAGAAGGTTTGCAAATAACAGAATAGCTGTCAGAACCACAAGGCAAACTGGGAACACCTCCCCCCCCCCTTTTCACTTGCCAATTCTGAATGTTCCTGCGGTAAAAGCCTGCTGGAGTTGGTTGGCCAGGAGAGCTTTCTAGTAGACCTTGTTTCAAAACAGACAATAGGCTGAAATTTTAAAATACATTAAAACTGTGTTTGGTTCCATCTAATATTTTTTGGTCTTTGATGTTGGGAAAAAAAATTTATTAACATTCCACTGGAAAATGTTCTGAATTGTAACCTTTATTATCCAGTAAATTCAGGGTATTCTCACGTGTTCCACACAGAGATGTTCTTCTCATGGTTTAGGTAAAACACAGCTTTTATCCTGTGCTGTTTGGAAATGCCATACTAAAAACCTATAAAAATATCCGCTTACCATGGTCAAGAAATTACATTAGAGAGGACATCTCTGCAACACGATCAATTTACTTTTCCTAGTAAGAAGTCAGATTTACAAAATCTCTTAGAAGTGCTAGTAAAAATACTTGTTTATCTGTGCCAATTAGTTACATGTGAACTCCCACATTCCTGTGGTCCAGACTAGGCCAGGTACAAGGGACAAGGGCCCTGCCAAGCTGCCAGTACAAACATCTTTTTGTAAGCTTACTCTTTTTCAGACAAGCCATTGAAAACAGACGATGGTATTGACTGTAGATTAGAGGCGTAGTGTTTGGCAGATCCCTGAATTTTAAAATGGAGGAAGGCAAAACATGCAAAGGAAATATGGAAACGGTATCCGAGAAATTCAGTGTCAGCAGCTTAGTAGTAAAATTGTATGGATAATACCTTATTATATAGTGCTGCAACCTTTTACATACTTTGTAGAGTAGTACTAATAGAAATAACAAGCCCTAAAAATAATTTATAGTTGCCAACAAAGACAGAAGCATATGTCTTCAGTCAGGATAAAATCTCTCTGAATTTATTTTTTTACTGGGCCCAGAGAATTTTAGTGTAATCACAGTAGTAATCATAGTAAATGGAAAGTAGTTTAGTTACAAAGCCTTAACCTTTAAGAAACATCTGAAGAAAGTCGGGGACGTGTGACGTGAATGTCTGCAAACAGCTGTGTTTGTTTCTAGCCGCCAGAATCAACTCAAAGACCAGCAGCACCAGCAGCAGCAGCAGGTCGTGTCCCTGTGTCAGCTTCCCGACGAGGCCGAGTGTCTGACCGTGCCACGCTACAAGCGAGACCTAGTGCAGAAACTCAAGATCCTCAGGCAAGAGCTGTCACAGCAGCAACCTCAAGCTGGCCATTGTCGTATCGAGGTCTCCAGGGAGGAGATTTTTGAGGTAATTTGAGAATTTGACCCATTTCTTAACATTGAGGGAAGGGGAGGAGGGTTCTTCATAACTGTCTAAAGTCACTCAGAGGGAATCTGGAGTTAAAGCTGGAATTTTAGGGGTGGCAAATGGGAAGAGGAAGCATTTCAAGGGGATGTTAAGAAGGGTTGTGTAATTAAAGTAGATGGATTTACCCTGTAGAGAAGCAGAAAAATGAGGAAAGCTTTCCCTGTGGCTGGAGATGTAGAGACCGTGTCAGGGACTGAGGAAGGAGTCCAAGCACTTCACATCTTTGAAAATACTGCCTCGCTTCTCCTTGGGTATAAGAACGCTGATGTCTGTTACAGAGGGAATCTTACAAATTGAAATTGTTAGTCATCTTTGATCTATTGTAACTTACGTAAAATTACTATTGCATAGCGTTCATCTTTGTAGTCTGAATTACTTAGCGTCTCTCTCAGTTCTGGTTGATTCCCCCCTTCTGAGAATTAGACCAATTTTATGAATTGTCTCGGCTTTTGAATGACCTGGGATATCTGCATTTTATTTTGTGACACTATTCAGCAGAATAATTCTGCTGAATTGATTAAACGCAGTTATAATCCATTGGCTTTTTCTGCAGAACAGTCAGTCGTCTTGAGAACTTTATCACCCATCCCTGTTGCTTTTTACCCCACCTGCAAACTTGACAGCCCTACTGTGTTGTCACAGTTTTTTCCCAGCCAAGAAAGATTCGTGTTCGTCTTCCCTTTGGAGACGGTCAAATCACTTCATAATCAGATGAAACAGAAAGGGAGGAAAGGCTGCTGTACTGCAGCGCAAACTATGTTCTTGTTCTGAAAGCTGAGTACGCTGGGCCCCAGACACACCTGCCTCTTGTGGTCTGCAAAGCTGAAGGTTGGGGCACCGATACTGGACATACATAAAAACTAGACTTGTTTTAATTCCTTTTTAAAAATCGGCATTCGTGTTGCCTCTTTCGGCTTTCTTTTTGTGTTTTCTTGCTGAAGTCTTATGATAAAGGAGTAATTCCGTAGATCTGCTGGGCTGGCCTTGGTGCTTCTGTTCTTAAGATGCTTCCTGAAGGTTTGCACATGCGTTATACCCAGACTAGAAGCTCCACTGTTGGCTTTTCACACTGCAAAATTTCTGAGCCTTTATGCAAAACAAAAGGAGTTTACTGACGTAGATTTTAATTTCTTTATGAGTTATGTGAGAATGAGAGAGAGATTGTTCTGATCACTGGACACCTCTGGAAATTTAACGGAAGGTGGTGGTTCTCGCGTATCTGTTTTACTTAACAAGTGTTACCACATTTGTGGAAAACCAAGTAACAGCCTGTGATTTGAGAGGCTGGTTAGTATCTAGGAAAATAGTATCCCCCTTAACAGTATGCCCTTCGGACCCAGAGTCTGAGACTCCCTTCACTTCTAACAAACAGTAGTAGCTTCTTGTCTGAAAGAGCAGTTAATAAAAGAGTGTTTTGTGTTTACAGGAATCCTACAGGCAAGTCATGAAGATGAGGCCAAAAGACCTGTGGAAACGATTAATGATAAAATTTCGTGGGGAGGAAGGCCTTGATTATGGAGGTGTTGCCAGGTAAACAGTCTGTCCTCTGTCTCTTCCCCTGCACCCCAAGCCCACCACCTACACCTGTGCTTTGAATCCTCAACCAGCCTTCTGTCAGCCCTGTTCCTCTTTACATTATTTATATTTATTTCTGCAACAGATTGTATGTCTGAAGGATATATTTTCAGCATCAAAAAAAGAACTAATTTATTGTAAATAAATCAAAGTGCGTGTTCCAGATCGCAGCAGATGTCTGTCACGTGCAAGACAGGCTTTTGGTTTCTATTGAGATGACTGTACTTTTCTTGGTTAGTAAAGCTTGGGTATCTGAGAATTTATGCCACTAAATACTCAGCTTTGTGGCATAACTTTGATCACAAATTATGCTTTATTGCAAATTGTCACTACTGCTTGAAGCAAAATGTTAAAAACTAGCAGTTAGTAGGGAACTACAGTCTGTCAGGAGTCTCTGAGGTTATTTTTCACTTGCTTATAGAAAGTGACATAATTGTATGAAGATATTCTTCACGTGTTAAAACAGCGTTAGGAATTGTACTGGCCAGTTGCACAGATGGTGGTTTCACTTCAGCCCCACCTCTGGCATGGGGATCCGCTCTAAGTCAGCGTTGACTCATTCAGGAGTATTCGTTGTTTACATTGCACTGCATTTTTTTACCATTAGTGTTCATTCCAAAGTACAGACGCTGCTCCCAAACAGCCCATCCCCTGCATCTGCCCTTGGCCTACGGCAAGTGACAGCTGGGCCCCAGGCTGTTACGCTGCCCGTGTCTTCAGGGGTTTGCAGATGGCCAACAGAGTCTTCACTTCATCCATTCCTAAATATTTTAACATGCTAATTAGCCATAACTAGTGAAACGGTCTTGCTGAATCAATTACTACTAATTGTTTGATAATGGTGTTTAAAATAAAGAAGTTACAGACGTTACTGTGCACTGTTTTCCAAAGTAGCTGCTCGTATTTTCCAGCGTGGCTCTTGTTCCTGGTCCGTATGTCGTGGAGCCTTTGCCGTCCCCCATATGCGAATACAGGAAGACCAAACTAGAAATTGTTATGGTTTTCCCAGTTCTTAGACTGTTACTTACCAATTTGTGAACGTGTAATTAAAATTATTACACCTGTTACCTGAAGACAGGCTGTATTAAAAGCCTTGACTCAAAGATCTCTGTAGTACAGTCCATAGAACACACAGTGGTTTGTTGCAGTGCGCGATGGATGAAGGCGAATCACCGTCAGAAGCTCTCTTGGAAATAAGTAACCTGGAGAAAAACCTTGGAAAGCCGGGAAATACATCAGTTGTCAGGGGGTGTGCAGTTACTGAGCCAGTAAAAGTAATTCTGACTTCAGCCTTACCTAAGCATGTTCAGAGAGAACTTCTTTCACGTTTATGTTTAACAGTAAGATTTAATAAAATCACACTATTCCGAAAAGATTCCCCGTGTAGGAATGCATTTGTCTAAAGTACACAATAAATTATTTTCTTTTCTTCAGGGAGTGGCTTTACCTTTTGTCCCATGAAATGTTGAATCCATATTACGGTCTTTTCCAATATTCGCGAGATGATATCTATACGCTGCAAATCAACCCAGACTCTGCAGTCAACCCGGTACGACTAGTAACGAGCTCTGTAAATGACTGGTTTGTGACTAGAAGTTAAATACATCTGGAGAATGTTCTAGACGTAGGAACCTAATTCTCACATTAGTATTGCTAGAGACAGAATTTGTGCAATAATATGATAATTTCTTTTTAGTACCAATCAAAGAAATTTCTCAAACGTGTTCTTAATTTTCTGTAAGAAGTTTCTGTTTCCTTTGGGAGAAATTAAGTTTAGTTTGATTCTTAGTAGCAAGACTTCTGGCCTGGAAGCAGTATACCTAATGTGCTTTGTATAAAACCAAACCAAACAAAAAGCTCTGGATGCGTTGGGCTTTTTATCTTTTCTTTGTATTGAAATTGTGTTTCATATTCAGCAGATACAACCTGGAGTTCTTTCTGAGCCGAATGGCTTAGTCTCTCCTTTCAATTCTAGGAACACTTGTCCTATTTCCATTTTGTTGGCCGGATCATGGGGATGGCTGTGTTTCACGGACACTATATCGACGGGGGCTTCACGTTGCCTTTCTACAAGCAGTTGCTGGGGAAGCCAATTACTTTGGATGATATGGAATTGGTTGACCCTGATCTTCATAACAGCTTAGTCTGGATCCTGTACGTACTGCGTATTCTATCTTACAGCCTTAGAATTTGGTCTCCATTAACATTCTTAAATCCAGTTGAAACGGAATGAAGTGTATTCTGCTCTCCTGCTCAGGCAGACTTAGGAAACATCTTTCTTGCACAATTCAGCTTCTCTAAAGGCTTAACGTGCTGAAGGTATTCAAATTTGTGGGGTGGGGTGGGATACATCGTAAACTTCAATTTATTAATTTTGTCCATTATTAACAGTAACGTGTTATTGAAATATAACACTGAAACTTTGATATTGTTTTTAAAATATAACATAGCAAAAATGTACGTTCACCTTTTGCTATTGAAACGCTACTGAAAAACTAAATTGTGCTGACAGATACATTATGGCTGTAATATATTTGCAGAATATGTTTTCACTGAGTCACTTGCTTATTTCTTTCCACCAGGGAGAATGATATCACGGGGGTCTTAGACCATACGTTTTGTGTGGAACACAACGCATACGGGGAAATTATTCAACATGAACTGAAACCCAATGGCAAAAGCATCCCTGTGACAGAGGAAAACAAAAAGGAATATGTCAGGTACATCAATATCTATTCCAAAGTTTGTTTTATACTTCCTGTGGGGGGGAGGAACTTTTACTTACTTGACGTAACTAACAGAGTGTGGTGGTGGTGTTCTTTCCCGAAGCGGTAGCGGTGTGTGTATTCCTGTCACTAAGGTAATTTTTTTTTTTTTTAGCTGGATAAATTGCAGGTTTATGGTATTTGAATAAATCTTTCACAAAACCAATTTGCGCTTGCTTGCAGACTTTATGTGAACTGGCGGTTTTTACGAGGAATTGAAGCTCAGTTTCTGGCCCTACAGAAGGGATTTAATGAAGTAATCCCACAACATCTGCTGAAGACATTTGATGAGAAAGAGTTAGAGGTCAGTCCACTAATGTTACGTTACGTCGTCAAGTGTAACAACGCAAGCCCGAGGCATTCTTCTGAGGCTGAGTAAGAGGCGAAGTTGTGTCCCCAGTGCTTTAGGGGTTTGCAGGTGCGCTGTTGCAAGAAATACAGTTAGTGTAAGGGGTGACCAGGTCACGCAGTCACTGAGGCTGCCTGTGCCTTCCACTCAGAGCCAGGAGAGCGTTTCCCAAGGCAACGTCTCATAGCAACAGCAGAAGTGGTAGAAGAGGAGACCCTCCCCTGTACCTGGCGACCCAGCTGACCCTATGGAGAAGCACCTGCAGTGACCTCGGATCCTTTTGGAGAGGGTTAACTCCAGCAGAGGTGGTGGCGCATATTTCTCGCGGTGCAGTTTCATGATTTTAAATTCATTGCTGCCAGGAAAATAGTCTGTCGCTCCCTTCCACCTCCCACCGCGTGCTCCCGGCCCTGAGTTACGCCAGACTAAACTGGCCCTGTAAATACAGCATAAGGAAAGGTGCTGTCTGGTACCGTCACCGACAAGTGGGCTTCAAAAGGTCAAGATCAGCGTGCAAACAATAGCCTTTCAAGGCAAATCCCATAGACCCCAAGCTTGTTTTAAAACTGAATTCTAATATACAGTCTGTTAGCTGTGGGGCTGAGGTTTTTGCTGTATAAAATGGCCACAAGGTAAATTATTCATGCTCTCTTCTGTTCGCTGCACTAGAACGTCAGTGATTGCTCTTCTCTTAGCCTGAATATTCTCATTCATCAGCAGTGAGACAGCCACTCTTTAACCCAGAATCATTTTGCAGATGCAGAGTAAGAGGGGACGATCCAGTGCTCTTAACCGCTAGAAAATGTCCTCATAATCATATTCCTGTTGAGAATAAATGGATCCATTGTGGATCTCTGTTGTAGAAGCGCTGAAAGCTCTTCATCAGGAGAGAAGCCTGATTTGTATTACGTGTGTGGTGTGGCAAGAACAAGATTACTCTTGAGGGTCCAGAGTTGGACCAGCCAAACGCACCCTTCGCTATGCTTCAGAAGGAAATACCGAGTTCAGGTGTGAATTACGCGAGCACCTTCACACGCGTGTAGAATCTGTGCTTGTCTGTCTTAATTGATGGGTCAAGACACTTCCATATAAGCTTATGAAAAGGTTGATTTTTTTGTGTATTTTTTAAATTTGAATTGAGGCCATTTAAAAAATAGATCGTGTACAAAGATAACATTAAAAAAACAGAAAAGTTACATTTCTGTGTTACTTTAGGTTAGTGAGAGGTTATAACTTGCCTTTGGTATAAAATCTGTCGATTTTTCAGTGTCACTTATTTATCAGTTGGCTTGCTCCAAAACCATTTTTCTATTGATGAATGATGAAATATTTCATGCTGTTTTAAATTTACAGCTCATCATTTGTGGACTGGGAAAAATTGATGTTAACGACTGGAAGGCAAATACTAGGTTAAAACACTGTACCCCAGACAGCAACATCGTGAAATGGTTCTGGAAAGCCGTGGAGTTTTTCGATGAAGAGAGGAGAGCGCGGCTTCTCCAGTTTGTGACTGGCTCGTCCAGGGTGCCTCTGCAGGGCTTCAAGGCGCTACAAGGTAAGGCTCTCCAGAGGGGACTGTGCGTCCGGCGCCGGGAGCAGGCCGTGGGACACACGGCCGAGCAGGAGGCTGCCTGGCTGCACTGTGGCTCTTTAATGGTCTGATGAACGGCAATCACAAATAGTCTTGTGTGTGTGTTTGTTACCTTGTTATTCAGCTGTAAATGGCTCTTTTGTTTCAAGTACGAACTTCCTTCTCTGGCAAGAAGTTCTGATCAGCAGAAGCATCTTAGGGGGGTTCTCCTTGCGTTTTTTTTCTGGAAGCCTGTTTTTTAATTTCTGTCTTTTACAAGCCCTCATCGCCTGTACAGCTCTGGGACCAGACAACACCAACACCCGGTGTTCTGCGATTCTGACAGCAGAGGCACTTGGTAATGCTGACTGCTTTTAGTGTAATCGCAGGCAGCCCAGGGATCGGAAGCAATCACCTTAATTACTGACCGGTCTTCTGAACTTCGGCCGAAGCTCTGGGTGTGTTGTAGCCGCTCTGGCCGCAGCCCGTGCTGCTCTGTTAACACAAGTTACCCTGTTTTGCCCTCTCGCGAGTCAAGAGAAAATGCCCAGGGGAAACACAAACCATTTTAGCAGGTAGAAGATTCCATCAGAACACAAATGCTGTGATACAGCTGCCACGCAGAAAAGCCGGTTGCTCTAGAAACCCGTTTGTTCTTCATTATCAGACAGAAGCCCTCGTTTTCTTTTTCCTCTCTCCTTGAGCTGTAAAATGTTCAGGTGCATTAGAAGCTCAGAAGTACTGAGGTTTTTAAGACCCTAGTTACTTCAAGTGACTAGGTTCATCAAGCATGGCTCTTTAAATGGTGAGTGTTTAACATTGCAGAGAGTGGAGGGACTAGTTCAGGCAAACCATAACTGTTACCCACCTCAGAGCAGTTACAAGCTAAATTAGCCCTGCTGTTGGTGTGCTGTCCTGTAGCGCCGTGCAGGATGTACGTGCCGTTTGGAGAATGGAAGTAACACCAGTTTAACTTTACCTGCGCTGCACGTTTCGGTGTGACGGTGCCAGCAAAAGAAACAAAGCCTGCTTTCCTACGGGTGCGAACACGAAGGTTGTCAGGTTTTGGGCCGAGTTGTACTGATACAGCACAAGCTCCTCCTCTTATTTAACAGCAGAGTCCCCATGAGAAGGACCGGCCCCGAGGATCATATCCTTTATTGTCTGTCTACTCGGGAGAGAATTCCAGTTTTGCTGAGGTTGGGGCATTTGTAGTCTCTTCCGTCCTTTGTGAAATCTTCAACGTACGTTAAGTCTGAAAGTCTGCTGTACTGCAGTCTGTCTTCTTTATCAGGGAGATTAGGGGGTCTCGGTATAGTCACATTAACTGAACAAAATTATAAGAAGTTGGTATTTTGACTCCTGTATGGAATTTGAATGGAATTGTCCACTGCTGCCTGGTATAAAATGGGGACAGATGCAGCTGCGTGAGTTTTGTTCTCTGGGAAAGGTGAGAGGTTAAATTAAAAACTGTTAGAATTATGTCGTGCCCTGTGGAAAATAGGTATTTTATTCTTCCTTATCAACGCTTTGTTCTTCTTTATCTTTCAATGGTTTAAATAACTGGATAGTTATCCTATGTGGGCGAGAGGAGGAATCTGCCTGATAGGCACTGTGAGTTTAAGTTTTTTTCCTGCCTGTTGATGATTGTAGTTTCTTTGTGCATAGCTTCGCTCTTCTTGTGGTTTTAGTTCCTGTGTTGAGTACAACAAAGAAATGGCACGTTACGCAACACAGTAGTAGTAGAGATCTTTTCTGGCTTTTCAGGTGCTGCAGGCCCACGACTATTTACAATCCACCAGATCGATGCCAGCACTAATAACTTGCCGAAAGCTCACACCTGGTAAGAGTTTCTCAGGCCTCTGTTGGGATATGGTGATTAAGATCAATTTGCTGTCTCCTCTTCCCCCCCTTTTCTGACATACTAAACACTTTCCATTATAGAGTAGTAAAGGTGAGAAAACTAGAGATTGCTTTAGAGATTGCTTTTACATATGTATATAAGTATATATGAAGTTCCGTTGGGTTGGCCTTGTTAAGTATTGTTTTGTCATTGTTTCACGTACATTAAATGAAGCGTAAGAGAACCTTGCTGGGTGATGCTTGGCGTTCCAGGGAGCTGAGACTCTTCTGCCTTCTCTCCGCAGCTTTAACCGAATAGACATTCCTCCTTACGAAAGCTACGACAAGCTGTACGAGAAGCTGCTAACTGCCATTGAAGAAACGTGTGGGTTTGCTGTGGAATGACCCTTCACAGCCTTACCTGAGACTCTATTTATACTCCTGTCAGCCAGAAAGCCCTTCCCTCAGCCAAGACTCAAGAAATGCTTGAAATACAGGAAGCTTTCCCTTTTCCACACTAGGACACTGGGAGGGAAAGGACAACTTTGGAATTTTTTTATTTTTTTTTATTTCAAGAAAATAGGTTCTGTGGTTCCTGCCATAGGATCATTCAGCTGCTATTAAAAACTAATATCTTGAACATACAGAATGCTGACTTTTCCTACATTTCAACAGTTAAGCAGTATTCTATACTTAAAGACTACTACTATTTTTGTAAAAGGTAATCTATTATATTTGCCTACCTGATTTCTATTCTCAGATACCAAGACACAACTTCAGCGGTCGGTACAAGTCACGTTTCAGCCTGTTTTAAATGTATGATACTGAACAGCATCTATACCTGCTATTTTTGGAAAAAATATTTTGGATTATTCTACCTTTGCATAAAATTGGCTGAAAGAATCATTAATCTTTTTAATGAAAGCCACTTACATGTTAACTGCATTTTCTTATAGTAAAACATTATATTCTGCAATGTAAATTCAACTTAAATGTTACCACAGGGGGCTCTTTTATATTTTTCAAGCATGAATTACAAATACGATGTTTTGGGGTCCTATTTATATCACTTGTCAGATTCCTTAAACAGAATTTCTAGTGTGAGTGACACATACTGTATTTGGTACAGTACTTGTGTTAACATGTAGAATAGACCTTTTTTAATGAACAGTAGACATTTTGATTTTTTTAAAAACAGCATTTTTCTAACAAGTCCATCAAGCGTATTTTCTGTTGCTTTTGACTTTAAACACTGCGTTTTTCAACTTCTTAAGCATGCTGATGAGGTGATATCTGACAGCGGAAGCCTGTCAGCACTTCGTTTCAGAACCCATCCTGTCCAGTCAACCAAAGTTTGTTTGAATGCAGCCAAATCGCGTTCTGTAGTTGTCGATGCTAAAGTTATATCAGGTAAAACACGTTGTAATCTTTGTCTAGCTGCTCATGACATGTGGGTTTAAGTTACAACTAAGGAAAAATGGCGTATTAACTGAAATGTGTGTAATGTGCTTTGAAAATGAGGTTTTAAAAGCACATAATTTATTGATTGTAGGGCTGGAAGTAAATATATATATGAATTATAACATGGGTTGATCTCTTCAAAGGGGAATAAAATGCACTACCAGTAGAGGGAACTGAACTTCGAAGTTAGTTTGGGAATTCTCAGTTAAGATCTGTCTGATCTGCTCGTGGTGTGTAGATAAATCAGTCTGCTTAAGAGATGGTGGCATCCTCCTCTTGGCAGTGTGAATGTTTGGAGTAAGTAGCGGGTTTTTTCCAATCAATGTTGTAGGTTTTTTTAACTTCGGTTACAAGTAATCATCAAATCTGCACTGTTCTTGCACTGCCAATGAGAAGAAAGTCAAGGGTATTGAAAATGCTAGAAGAATGGGATGTAAAGAGCTGTTCCATTTTTGCAGTGTAAGTCACCCGGTGAACTAGCTCATTTTCTGTCTGTTCTGTGGAGCTTGAACTTCATTTTGTTCTGCCAAATCTGACTGCCACAGTGAGTGAACTACTACTGGATGTTGTGTATTGGAATAGTGGGCAATGGACTACTTTTGTAGAATTGTGGTGAGAATCTGGTGAGCCAAATCCACATGTTCATTTGATTTTTTTGTTTTGTTTTGGTTTTTTTTTTTTTTGTACAGCTGTTGCTGGAAGGTTTGTTCTAAGAGATGCTTCCCATTCTGGGCTGGCTGCAGAGATGAGGCTACTTAGGGATGTAAACATAAAGCCAGGAAACTCGCTTTGACAGCCAGGTTTGAAATACATCAGACCTTTTTTTTCTTCATTTCAAGGGCCAATTACACTCACGTAAAACAGCTGGTACCTTTGCGTCTGCAGTTGGGATCCCCAGTTCACAGCTTTCAGGCAGCGCCGTTAATGCTCCATCTGGCCAGGTTGCCTGGGAGAGCAAAGTGGGTCGTTGCCCGGCGCGTTTCGTGCCCAGTTCTGCTGCCTGTTGGGACCACGGCTTTAGACACTCCCAAAGACCTCCTCACCCCCACAAGTTCTGAGGTGTGATGTGAATTCCTATTTACAGAGACTTCAGAGACAGGTTTTGACCACTGTTCACAGGATAGATGCTCCAGTCTTGGAGAAGTGATTTTTTTTTTTTTTTCTTTTCCTGCTCTTGCTTGGGCTGAAGCCTCCCTGGTCATGAACCATGAAAACTGTAAAATGCAGTTTGATCCAGCTTTGGGGAGAAGTCAGGACTCTGATGAGGTGATTGGAGGGGAGGACACGCTGCTGTTCCCGTTGCACCAGGCAGCTCCCCTCAGCACCAGCTAAGGGCTGTCTCTCTAGTGGCTCCCGACCACGTCGCCTGTACCCACCTCCCAGGAACCTTCTCCCTGTCGGCCTGCTTGGGCTGGTAGACTTTTGCATGCATAGTTAGGGCCACCCGTATATCAAGAAAGCTTTTTTGAGGAGGGAGGAGATGAGCTCTGCAGAATATAGACTCTAAATCAGCCGATAGCTACCGTTCGTTTTCACAGCAGCCTTAGCAGAACATCTGCTTGCTCTACCAAACATTTTGGTAGGGCATAGAGAAATTTTAACTGCCACAGCTAAATATTGTAAACTTAATATATTATAGACAAAAGTAGACAAATCTACATTTGACTTTCCATAGCTGACAGATGAGCATGAATATACCAAGTACTTTGAGTGCCTTCCTACCTTCCTAATGACCGAGAGCTTTAACTAAAGCACCTCATCGCCTAGTCAGGTGTCTATCTGAAAACGTTAAAGGGTTGATTCCTTTGCAAAATTTTGTTTCAAGATCATATCAGCTACTTTCCCCTCAAAAAGGTGCTAAGCCTCATCTTGCATTTTAACCTTGGACTTTCACCCCATGATTAATGTGAATATTTATTTCAGTGTCTCCCTCTTACTGGGTTTTACTTTATCTAGTCTTTAGTTGTTGTAGAGAGATGTCACATCATGGTTTTATGCTGTTGCTTTTCATTATGAATGTTTAATTATGAACAGTGACTTTTGTAGATTTCAAATATACAGTACACAGTTGAGTTTCAGAGGATTTAATTTCTCGGTGTAAAGAGTTTTGTAATGGTGCTTTGTACAGTATGTATTCTAATTTTTTTTTGCACATAGTTTCAGTTTCCCTAAACTGATTTATTTGTACCAAATTTTTGTGTTGTACTAAAGTCCAGAGCACACAAGCCGTTTTTTAAATTCTTGTTCTACAACACTACATCTGTATTGAACTTCTGGTGCGTTTAAACTGGCTGCATTGATGGAAGTAAAAGCTTTGCTTCTGTATCATAAGTATGCATCATACAGCTTCGTGTAGCATGCTCCCATGGCTTCAGATTTTAAACAGCACCACGTAGTTAACAGGTGCCACTTGTTGTACTTTACACTATGTAGTAGGTTTCTGGCTCTACCACATCCTCAGAGCTTTGTCTCTAGTTGTCATTAGTTTATACAAGTGTAACTACTCCTCCACAAACTGACAGTTCTTAGTTTATCATTTCCATTGTATTTATTACAGAGTGTTTTAGCATTGGTATCATTGTATTTTCACCCAGCTGTTACATGAGCTTTAACAAAAAAAATCTGTATAAAATGGTTTTTAAGTACTTAATGTATGTACCCATGCAGAAGTTGAGCAATAAATTGTATGCTGTTTGCACTGTCACAGCATCAATGGTTTTAAAAGTTTTAAGTTTTTCTTAATTACTTCACAATGTAACCATACAATTTTTAAGTAACTTTGTTTCAGGAGAAAATACTTAAAACTTGGTGTCTTTCTGTTACCTCCAATAAGGATTGTGCTAAATGTCTAGTAGTGCTGTCTCCTCTCAAAATTCAGCGAAGCTAAACCATCTTCCCTAGGGAAGAAAAAAGGTAAATAAACCTGGTAAATACTTGTTAAATTTGATCAACTTAACTGGTAAATGTTGTCCCTTAGATAAAGACAGAATGAGCCTGGTTTAGGGCAACTCCCTGGAAATGATTGTTACGAAAGAAAGGCAGGGTGTGGGTTTCTGGGTTTGGGTTTTTTTAAGTGAGGTGTGTCATGCTCTAACTGCTTGCTGTTTTGTTTAATCTGTAAAGGAAGCATCTCCAGCTGCTGGGGGCTTTTCTGTTTGCTCTTTTTTTTTTTTTTTTTCTTCCCAATGCATGAGTCTTAATTCATTGAGTGTGTTGGCAATTCCGTAAGAGACCCCCTCTCGTGTTAAGTTCTAAATGTTGTATATGCAATGCAATCAATTCTGGTATTTTTATATCACTTTGCATGTGTGCAATTTTAAGCAAGAACTCTTCTACTAGAGCCTATTTAAAATTACACTTTAGATCATCCTCATTGCCAAGATAAACTACTTAAGAGTTGCAATTTTATCAAGCGAGGAGACTGTATCAGTAATGAGCTTCACTAATGATTATCTTGGTTTTGTGTAATCTGTTCTCAGTTTAAGTATTCATCTCATAGGACCCATAGCCCATTGTTTTCTACTTCAGACTACTTTTTCCACTACCTTTGTAGCCTAGGAAGTAGTACTTCGTATGCTTTGCCATTAACAAGGCAGCAACACCAAAATTGCAAAGATGGTATTGTGTAGAATAAGCAGCCCTCCCTAGCTTAATATATTTTAAAATAGTGATTTTTATGTCAGGTTTATTGAAGGCATTCTCTAACTTGTCCTTTCACGGGAAACTTGAACCACGGCTGTTCTTTTAAAGATCATCTTGTTCTTTCTGAGTTTTCCAATCCAGTAATTTCTGGCTAATGGCGTTAGTGTGGCTTTTCAACTCCAGCAACAACGGAAGCAGCAGAGACATAGGGGAGGTTTAGCTTTCAACTGTTCCACTAAGACAAAACTTCACTAGAGCCCACTGACTTCATCCCGCTTCCTTCATGTGCAGCTCAACATTATCTCAGTCTTGCTTAGAAAGTAGTTTAAAAACTTTATTGGTGATCATAAAAGTGCTGTAGAGATCCCACATCCCAGCGGCTACGCCTCTGACACGTCAAAGTGTCAGAGCCAAATGTTTTAGAGGAAAACACGGTCACACACCATCTTCCTGTTAGAGCAGCTCTCAAAGAGTCTCTTAGTCCTAGCCAGAGAGAACTGCCGGAATATTTACCTTAAGTCTTACAAGAAACAGCTTTTGCTATACTGAAAGGAAGCCATCTGAAGTCTAGATTTCAGTCTGTCTGCTTCTAGCTCTCGAAAAAAGGTGTCATCATCACTTTGCATTATTGCTGCCTGCAGTTGCTCTATTTCCTTTTCCATCCTTGATCTCAGCTCTCTTTTTGTTTTCTGTAGCATCTGAAGGAAACGCAGACATTAGCCACAGCACATAAAAAAGACAAGACATTTACACAAAATTAAAAATACTCACTTGGGCTTGTGCTTTCTCTCTGGTTTGGATTTCTTGGCGTTCTTGAGATAAAGCTTCTGCTAGCATGGAAAACTAAGCATAACGTGTGTTTGAGTTGAACCAATTAAAGAAAGACTGCTAGTGTAAAAAAAAAAATAAATTATTAACTGTCTTTGCAGATTAAGCTTTACCTGATCTTTGTAAAAGTTCTCCATTGACTCCAACTCATTTTGATGCTCTCTCCTTTGCTCAGCACGCTTCTCTTGAGCGTATGCTCTCAGGTCCTTCAGTCTTTGCTTCTGAATTTCTAAGCCTTCTTCAAATAAGTTCTTAAATATCTGCCGGCAATTAAAAAAAAGCAAACCTAAAGCCTTCCCAGAAGCTTTTAAGTACACATGTACATTTTTCAGCTGCTTAGTCTGCTGACGGAGTGGTGATCACATGAAGATAGGTCATTGCCCATGAAAAAGTACGGAGTTATGTATCTAGTAATGGTGGGACAGACGCAGCTGAGCTGTATTTGTATTACTTGCTTAGCTGAAATTCTGCTGGCTAAAATAAATTTTTAGTTTAGTCATTTGACTAAGGAGCTAGAACAGCAAATGTATATTACGTTTTTAAAATCACTTCAGATAACCCGCCAGTGCAAGCCAGAGCCTTTGAACGCGCACTGTGATTTACAGCCCACCCTGCCTTCTGTTGTCCAACCTCAGACCTTCATCCACATTTCCAAGAGCAGGAAATCCAGCCTGCACTCAGGCTCTCCATTTATACAAAAGAACACTACAGCCCCAGTGCTGTGCGGCTGGAGGCAAACAGTTCTTAAATCGCCAACAGCGGATTATGCACTAAGCATCTAGCCTTTTATTTTAAAAGGTTGAGAACTGTGCATCAGCTCTTGCAAAGTGTAATAACTCTACTTGCTTTCCTTAGCTCTGATGCCCAGCCCTAATTAGAGATCTTATCTGTCAAAAAGTCCACTTTGTTTAACAAATATAACTGAACAACAAAGCTGTCTTTTTGATCAGTTTCCTTAAGTGAAGATTTAGATTGTTTTCTTTGGATAGTAACTATAAGAACAACTTCTTAATCCTACTGTTTCTGAAAACTCATTTCCCCAATCTCTCATGTTACCAGCCCTGTTTTTCCATACTGATATTCACCCTTTCTCTCCATCTCTTAATCCCCTAAAGCTTCCTTTCTTCTTTTACAGTGGTTTGCTCTAAACTGTATCGGTATTTCCAAAGAAGGAACCTTTTAATCTGTGGCCTGGACTGACCGATCATTTAATGCTGGCTCTTAACTCTGTTCACTTCGCTTGCTCTGTGTGCTTGTACCAGTATTTGGACTATGGGTCCTTGGTGTTGGGGTCCAAACGAAAAAGAAGGATCCCACACTTGCAGAGCCAAGACATCTTGTGCTTACCCTTTCTTCCCGTGTCCTAGCCCGCATCATCTTGGCACGCAGCTGAACCCGGTAATCTTCATAATATTTCCTGGCTCGAGCAATTTGCTGGCGTTTCTCTCTGACTTTATTCTGAGCCCATTTCTGTCCGCAGATACGTTGCCTAAGTTCCTGCTAAATGGAGACCAGTAGCTGTCAGACCACCGAGCTTCCAGTAGACATTACTGCAGGCAAAGCTTTGTTAATCATTGCTAGATAAAGGTCCTTTACTAAGGACCTTCTCCCTACCCCCATTTTACACTGCATTTATGGTTTAAAGCTTTAGTCACCGCTGATTTAGCAAATCAGTGCCATTCAGAGCACTATATAATCAAGGAGTCAGCATTGCCATGGTAGCTGGCGTTTCTACTGGTAACACCAGGAGCCTGAAGTTTCTCCTCTTTGCACATTCTTAGAATTTGTTTGCCCTTTTAAAGCGACAGTGCGGTGTAATAATAATGTTCCATTCCCATGACCTCTGTAGCCACACAGCAAACAGATCACGTGGCATTTGAGACCACAGCTACTCAAGAGGCATAAAACTGTCGTAAGATAAAATGCAACTATCATGGCCCAGGGAATATGCATTTGCGCTAGCCCAACGTGAAACTTTTGCCTTATGTAACAAATATCCTTCAAAGAACATACCAGTCTCTTGTTATGGTCTTGCTCTTTTTTAATAATTGCAAGAAGCAGTTCATGCTTCTTCAGGGCTTGTTGAACCTGGAGGTTTTAAAACAAAAAAAAAAAAAAGAAAAGGTAATTACTTCTATCACTCTGCAGGACAGGCCATTCGTTGTGTGTAGGAGTTTTAAACATTTACCCTCGGTTATGTTTTGTTTTTTTATGTTGAGAGTTACCGTGCATAAGTTAAACAACTTTTGTATCTCATAACTAACTGTTAAACTAAAAGACTGTTCAGAACGAGCATTTGAAACTACAAAATGCTTGTTAAAATGCAATAGCAATCCTAGGCAGTACTAGATAAGCTAGAATATAATGTTCTTTTTTTATACAGGTGGGTGGTAAAAAGTTGAACCCAGGTGTGTAGATAGGTACATCCCTATTTAACTAACCAAGCTCAGCTATACATCCTTTCGTATTGTGCTTTGGAGGTGCAAGGGTCAGGATGATTTTATTTTTATTTTATTATGCAATACAAACTGATGACTGCTAACTGAGGTACTGAGTCAGAGGTACTATCCCTGCTGATAGGTAAAAGGGAAGAATAAGAATGCTCACTTCGTTCTGGAGTTTTGGCCTAGTTCTGCCAGAAGCTGCCTTAAGTTGCTCAGTATGCGCAAGCTGCTGCTGCCACATTTTATTCATAGTATGGTGGGAAATATGCAGGTGGGGAAACTCTCCCAGCAGCTGAAACAGGAGGTCATCATCTCTTACTGTCACTGCAAGGTAAAGACAGATGTAAGCAATAAATTCCTGGAGAATACATTTAGTGGTAAATTCTTCCAGACACTGTATACAACTGCCATGCTGCTGTTACGATGTCATCTAAACCCAGCAGGACATAACATCACTCTGTCAGTCCAGCAGCAGAGAAAACAATCCCAAGTTTTTGTTGGGGTTTGGTTTTGATTTGTGGTTTGGGTTTTTTCCTGCTGAAGAATTGCTTTTATATCTCAGGCATTATTTCCCTCCCACCACCCCATCCAGTTAAGACAGGTATGCCCTTCTTTTTTCAAATGGTTCTGACCATTGCTAATCAGGGATTTCTTTATCTGGTGCTCTCACGGTTGCAGCAACTTAAAATAATGCTAATACAGCAGTAGTAGTGACAGATCCAGCTCAAGTAAACAGGTGTAAAATAAACTGGTTTGCAACTGTCAGGAAAAGAGGATGGGAAGATGAAACAAGTGGGTATTAACCAAGTATATACCCTTTAAGCACTGAAAAAAAATAAGGCAGTGTACCTGAGCAACACTCAGCTATGATGGGGTTTATACCATGATCGTAAGCATGTATAACGCTGTTTATCAAAACAGCTTGTGATTTGCATGTTGGCTGTTCTTGGAGCATCCCTGGCTCAGCAAAACCAGTGGCAGTGTTAACGCCACAACGGCAGGGTCGTGAAAGGAATATGATGCCAGGGCCTTGGAACGAGATGATCTTTAAGGTCCCTTCCAAGCCAAACCATTCTATGTTACCAACTGACGGATTCTGCTCTGTTACCTGTATGTGACTCAGCACCAGCCCACTCAAGCTGAAGGCCCAATTTTAAATATGATATATGCTCAGAGAAGAGAGAAAAAACAAACAAAAACCTGAGCTCAGACTATAGTGGAGCAAGTATAGGAGTAGCAGTAATGGAAACAAGCCTTGAAAATAATCCAAGGGATTTTAAGGAGGTAACAAATGGGTCACAATTTTGATGGCGCATTGGTGGTTTACATTTACTTAAAGCATTATCTTCCCTAACAAAAATCCAGACATATAGAGGTCAGAAGAAGGGGAAAATGCTACAGCTGACTGGTATATGTTGGACTGATGCCTTTATTCTTGGAGTTCAACACATGCTTTCAAAAGATGCCAGTTTTCCACCAAGTACAGTTTTGTAGTTCTTACTTGGAGCTGCTTTCTTTGGCTTCACAGTCCCTCGTTTTGGAATCCACTGGCTGTATTTGGGATTCCGAGGTGTGGTTTTTCTAGAATAAACTTTCACTGGCTGAGGCATTTTTGGAGGTTCTTTAAAGATGTTTTCTTTGTATTCTTGTTCCTTAGGAGCAGATGTAAAACAGATGGAGAACAGGTATGAGAAGGGAAAGACTGATAGATCACATAGTTTGGATAGCAGAACTTAGATGTCCTTGAAACTTTCAAATGAGAATTTGGACATACTGAATTGAATTCTCTGGGAGGCCAGAATTTACCAAATGCAGGTCAAGGTTCAAATAAAGGTTAAATCTCACTATTGCATGAAACTTCAACTCTTTTGCAGCACTTAACACAGATGCTGCAAAGGTGGTGAAAAGGGCCAGTGCAGCCCAGGTTGTTAGGACATTGGTATGACAGAGCTTTTCAGCTTAGTTTCTTTGCTGTTACAGTAGTATGTAAGTAGCAAAAAACCCCTTTGCCATATTCATAACATTAGAGAACCATCCTTGCACAAACCCACCTTTTAGAGTAGTTAAAGATTATGACAATATTAAGCAGATTGCATAGAGGCTCCAAATGTATTCACCCAGCTGTGGGGGATGTGTGTGTGAAGCGCCCACGGGTGGAGTTTAGGCCAGTCTGTGGAACCTAGCTGCTTGCTCACGCAGCTTTAATTCTTTAAATCTGAGTGCCTTGAAGTTACCAGCTCATGTGAAAAGCATAGTGGTTGTTACCCATAAGAATAGGAATTATTCTTAATACATAAAAGTGCTGAAACTTTTAAAACTACATGTCTCTTGGTTCTACCTGTCTCAGGAAAAGCTGTCCTGTTTACTACTTTAGTAGTATACAGCGCTGTAACTATGACACTGGAAGTTAAGGAGGTTTTGTACTCCAAAGACATACCCAGTGTCTGGACAGATCATCCAGACAAATTTAGAACAAATGCCAAACAACAATCACCGTAGCGCATCACATACCATTTCCCGGATGACTTCTCTGAGCTTGGAAAGTCTAAGCCTTTCCTGAGCTTCATAAATTCTTAGTTCATCTTCATAAGCTTTAGCGACAGTCTAGAAAATAAAAATAAGAGGACTTTCCAGACAAAATAATAAGTCCATATGACCACCTCATAAACTTGTTCAGCACATGGGTCAAAGTAGCTTCCCCCACTTTAAATTCTCCCTTTTTTTTTTTTT
>VXBH01002955.1:240113-255153 GCA_013400035.1 Rynchops niger | reverse complement strand
CAGGGTGTCTTCATCTGTCAGCTCTTCCTCTCTGGTTTGCACACTCAAAGCTCTCTTCAACATCTATCAGACAGATTTGGGGGGGGGCGGGTGGGGTGGTGTCAGGTTCAAGAGTTCCTTCAAAATTTAGAACTGTCTAAAGTCAGGTCTTAACTGCAGATACCCTTTTCATCAATACTAACTTTATATTTTTGTTCTCTCCACTATCATTACTAAGGCTAGACTGCCCAGATACAACAAAGAATAGATTTCACTTACTGAATCTAGTTCATTTAACCTGCAAGAGAGTTTTTCTGACACTTCATGAAGCTCTTGCTCAGACAGCTTTTCCTTTGTTGTTCTGTGGGAAAGAGACTCTTCAAGTGAATCTGTGGTAGAATTTTCATATCTACTAAAACAGAAAACAGACAGATTTCATTTCTGTTCTAAAAACTTGAAGATAAGCATTACCTGGTACAATTCCAGTTCACTTTTTCTGTGAGCATATTTTTATAGGATAAAGCAGAAGCTGAATGTGTAAATGCCTATAACTATATTTAAGAAACTGAATATATGTCAGGAGAAAGAGGAAATATTTCTGTTAAAATTAATCTTTCTCTGTCATGCAGCTGAGGAGGGAGAGATCTTAGTTGAAAGGCAGGGGAGCACACCTGGGTGGCCACATATATGGAAGTGCTGCCTTGGCTCAGTACCAGAAAAATGAACTTGCCTTTTCTTTCTAGGCAGACATCTAGATTCAGGTCTTGGAGACTGTGAGAGTTTTTGCTGTGAAGAGGAAGCAGATGAAGTCCCATATATCCGGGGAACCTAGGAAAATGAGTAAACTAAGATTTTACTGAGTTTCACAGTAAAGAGCAGAAATGCCATAGATCAGCTGAGCAGACAGATCCTACAACAGCTTTTATAGGATAACCATCTCAAACTCTATGATTTAAGTAGTTTTATATATATGTATATATAAAAGTAGTTATATGGACAGATCCCTGACTGAAACAGCATGCATTAGAGAATTAGATGTTTAAAGAAACAGAGTAGCAAAAATATAGAAATCAGTTTAAGAATCATCTACAGCTAAACCACCGAATCAGAAGAACAAGGTCTAGGTTAAGTTATTTGAGTATCCCTACCTACTACCTCATTAGCCTGGGACTAATGCCAAGTAACATGAGTAAGCTGAACCTCACTGAGTACAGACTAAGCTGCAATTCGCAGGAAACTAAAAACACTTATGTCCTTATGCCATCTCGTTACACTGGTTTAGTACTGCCTGGTAACTTATCTGTTCTAACCGGAGTGATTCAGGGTTGGCATGGATATACTTGCAATTACACAAATGGAAAATGAGTTTTAAAGAGAGACAATGTTTTACACAGACAATGTAGAAGTAAAGGCTGTTGAAACTATTGCAACAAATGAAGTCTGTGAGTACCTCTTGTGGTTGCAGAAGGCAAAAAAAGTGCTTTCCAGAGCAAGGAACTTCCTACACAGGCATGTTTCTACAAGCACAGAATGGCATCTGCCGATCAATTTGTGGGTTTTGCATTATTCAGGTTTTGAAAAGGAAAGGACAATGCACCAAAGTAAAATTAAATAATATAGCCAGGCATTTCAGTGATCTTTAGGAAGGGAGCAAAATATGACTTTTATTGGAGTCTGAACAACGACAGAAAAACAAAATTCTTACTAATTTAGGATACTGATAGACTTCAGAGAAAGGACATGACCGTAGTCTTGTGTTTTATACATCTTTGATTAAGACTAAGATAACTAGTAACTGATTGGTTGTGATAAATTAGAACTCTATAGGTACTGCACTTATACTTCTTGGAGCAAACACCTCCAGAAAGAACAGACGTGACTTGTAAGCATAGTCATAGTCTAACAACTTTGCATCACTGATTGTACACTGAAGAAGAAAGCAAGCCAAAAGCAGGTTTGAAAAAAGCCTGGAAGCGCCACAAGATATCAGGAGAATTAATCAGAAATCCAAAAATGTTGACTGAATTTCCACAAAGAAGGTAATGATGCAACATCTACCTTTGCCACATTGTCCTCAGCGTCATTTGATACCACCTTGTCTCCTGCTGCAGAAGCAGATAAGTGTTAGTTGATGGTATGGACAGCACTGTGCCTACTGATGTGGGGAACAAGTGAAAAAAAGATGTGATCCGTGGCCTTTGGAACCAAATTATTTAAAGAGAACAGAATGACGAAGCAACTGTGGTTACACAGTTGTGACATTCATTTTGGTAATTTCTCAAGTTTTGAATGTTCAGTGTCACAGGAGTGCTATGGAAACTGGAAAGGTAAGCAGTGTTTCCCAGGCAACAAAGAAAATAAGCACTGAAAACTAGCTTCTAAGCCTTTTCTGCAATAGAAATTAGTGGGTTTTTCCTAGAGCTGAAACTGGCTTGTTTGGTCCGTGTTTCTCTGCTCAGAATAAGCTCAGCCATAGCAGTTATCTGCTAGGAGAGATTTCTGTAGTACAGGCACATCTTAACTGGGTTGACTGAGAGAGGAGTTGAACTGGGGACACGGATGATTTTTCTCCAGCACAGTGAACAGTTATTAAAAGTAACAAAGTAACACAGCAACCTATTTTTATTTCTCTATAAAACAGAGATAGAAATAGGAACTTGTGGCTGAATACAAATAAAGATGCACTAGTAGTTTCAAGACCGTGTTTCTTGTAGTGCCAACAAAAATAAATGCAACATTTGACACTTAAGAGTTACACTATAGGAAGCAAAATTCTCTCTCACCAGGGACTTTCCTTGATAGAGGAAGACTACCAGAAACGTCTTCAGATTTTTGTGTAAGTGACTTTTCAAGCTGAAATAAAAAGCAACACATTTTCTATAAATTCACAGGAGAGTGCGGACAAGAAGGTCATACATCAGGTTTGTCTGCATATGGAAATGAATGCTGATTTTATAGATAAATAATACACTATAATTATTTTGTTTACTATATTGTAAATTGTGTAGTTACATTGATTATGGAGATGTGCATCTGCATAAAATAAACACATTCCTCAAATTAACTCCCTCCCTGGACACTCAGTGAAGAATGAATCTACAACCCAAAAGTCTCTGAACTGAAAATAAAAATCAAAGGATAGGTTTTTACTTACAGTAGGAATTTTTCCTCCTTGACTGTTAGCCAAAGCTGCTGACTGGCTGTTTGAGCTGCGATAATCTCTCCATCCAGGATAACGGGGTCTGGCTTCTGAAGGCTGAAATGGTGGTAGCACAGGAATAGCCTGCTGTCTAGGCTTCCCAAGTTCTGTAGCACTGGCACTCAAACTCTCTTTTTGAGGTTCAGCAGTATGAACAGACTCCATTGATCCTTAAGAGACAAATATGAAGAAGTTTAAGTGTTATCTGTAAAGCAGAATGTTAGTTTTCTATATTCTCCATTCATATTAGATGGAAGTATCTAAATATCTAATGTTAGCTGCCACGTTTGTTGGACTGCATAGAACAGTACTGTAACATTTTTATGCCTTATGATGTTACTTTTCTTCTGTTTCCAGAGATACGTACTGCAGCCCCTCCCTGTCTCACTACAAAAGGAAAATACCTAGCTGAAGCTGAATCCTAGCTAAGCAGAAATACCCTAGATAAATGGAGTTTGCATGCTCTGGGACACTAAAATATAAAATTTCTGAAAAGGATTGATTTATTTCAAAATATAGCTAAAGCATTTCCATCCGTGACTAAGGTTCTCCCCTACACTACCTCAGTACCCTACGCCTCTTAGTCAAAATCAGGTCGATTACCTGTCAGAAGAATGAATACTCACCATCTTCCTTTGCCTTTGCAATGGCCTGTTCAGTTTCAGAGAACGGTCTAGGTAATGTTGCAATAGCCTCTGAGTTTTCAGATTCTTCCACCCCCTTGTCCTCTTCTGCTGGTAACAATTCACGGAACTGGAGTTCTAGAAGCGGTGTTTGAAAAAGATTACACTAAGAACTACAAAGCTTCTTGCTACGAACTGTGTAGATGGACAATTTTCATGTTTGGTATGTTAATAACTCGGTGTTAGCAATCCCTACTATGATCGAACTAATTCTGTTAAATTCTTACTTGTAATTCTATTCAATAAAAATACATAATATTTCTTTATGCCTCTACTTGGAGAGATTAATCACCAATAAGAATAGGAATATTCTTACAGGAAATAGGAATGGACTCCATTTAAATAGTCTGCACATTATTTGTTGCAGAGCTACCCCTACTTTTAAGTAGTACAGGCTACTAAAAAGTCATCACTAGGTTTTTTACAATCTTAAGTAATACATTTTACACTGCAGTAAATTAAATAAATAAAAGACTTCAGAAATCTCTTATTATCTTGAACAAAATAAAATGCCTTTGCAGAGAGAACGGAATTAGAAGTCAAACAACAAGCCTTTATCCAAATGATGTAGCTCAAGAGTCATGAAAAACAGTGTCTGGAATACTTCCAAGAAATTTTAACTTCAGCAAGATCAACTACAGGTATGTTTGCTTGTTGTGGGTTGGGTTTTGTTGAGGTGCGCAAAAACGTTACTACGCAGTAGTCTTAAGGGTTTTTTTCACCCAAACTCACCTTCCTCTCTCTTGGAAAATGAATGAGCAGTATCTCCAAGTCTAATTAATTCACTGGTAGATTCTGATCCATCTTCATCCCAAGATGGAAGAAAAAATTCTGACTGGGACCTAAGAGGAACATAAAGACATAAAAGATTTACTCTAAAAGTCTTTGCCCCTTCGGTCCACGAGATGGAGCTGCAGAAGAGTGGTAACTCCACCTCAGGCAGCTGGCTAGTGTAGGACATGAGACCAGCTTCAACAAAGCAAACCCATGCAGAAGTCACAAAGAGAAATCTAATCCAGTTTAACTAAAATACAGTCATTTAAAACTGAGACAAAGTTTTCAACGCATTTCATTCCACTTGTAAAGTAAACGTAAGGGAAACAAAAATGCCTTCAGAACTCTTCAAGAGCAAAAAAGTTCTGGATCTAATTTTAGCCCTCTTGCTGTTCAGCTAAAGGAGAAAGTTACCTCACATTCCATTTGACACACGTAATCAGTATGTTTCCAACTGGCATGCTATTAAAACACTACTGCTTTGTCTACAGATGCACCAAAAGATTGTCAATTGCTAAGTCAATGCAAATATTCAGAATTGTTCTTACCCTTCAACTGATAAGAATATTGAAGGTTGCCTAAGTTGACCAGCATTGCTTTCCGGCTGCTCTTGAGATGCAATTTGAATTTCATTATTGGATAGCTGTTTTGCCTTATCTGTTAATAATGAAGAGGCAATTATTTTCAGGAAAACTACTTCTACCTATTAACTAACAGGTATTATTGCCAATAACATCAAAAAAGTTTAAATGTAATAAAACATTGTAATGATAGTGTCTAAAATTATGACATGTAATGCCCCCGCAACTTTTATGGTAAATTTTTAAAAGCGATACAACTATCATACACCCTGTTGTTTCAATTATAAATAAACCCTTTCTTCTTCCCCAAAAGAAGTTCTGTACTTCTAACTAGAAAATTTGAGCCACTAACACCTACTGGGTAGCAGCACTGTCAGTCTGAGAGCAGGGAAAAGCAGAAGTACAGGCACTGAAAAATACTACTGCCCTCTTTCTGCCATTCCCAGTGAAAAAGGACAAGAGGCAACGGTCTCAACCACCAGGTGCTCTCCCCTTTACTCACAGGGTGCAACAGCCAGTGATGACAGGTCTTATCAGCTTTACGATAGGAAGACCAGTACTCAGTCTGCAGTAACAATGATGCCTCTGAAGGGCTGAGTCGCTTCTCTTCTCCTTTTAGCATTTTCCTCAAAATAGCCCCTGCTATGGATCTGCTCCCAAGACCCACTTCAGAGGAAAGCTTCAGACATCCCCCTGTTTGTCTCCTAGTAAGTAAATGCAATGTTTGCTCACTGTTCCAATTAAAGTCAACATTTCCCTCCCTGAATCCTAACCATAAATCATTTGACTTACAAGTTGAAAAGCAACATACTAACAGAGGATTAATTGTCTGGAGTAGGTTTCTGCCACAAGAATGAAGCAGAAAGATTATGTTCTCCAATTCTTGCCTTTTAACAAGTTTGGGGGGAAATAAATTATCTATTTTATCATTATTGTTTATGAAAATAAGAAATGT
Source organism: Rynchops niger (assembly GCA_013400035.1). Taxonomy (NCBI): domain Eukaryota; kingdom Metazoa; phylum Chordata; class Aves; order Charadriiformes; family Laridae; genus Rynchops; species Rynchops niger. The sequence continues at coordinate 248,982 of VXBH01002955.1, read as the reverse complement.
AAATACTGAGTTTGGCCACTGAAATTTCCTCCGCCCATAGTCAGTTTCAGTCTTTCTCCTCTCTGCATTGTCAAGGTTATAAGTAAGGCAAAAATCATCAAGTAAATCTTTGCTACATTGGAAACACCATGGGTATCCCAAAACAAGGTTTTGCAAAGCTTACATCTTCCAATGGATTCATTCCCTATAGCTGCTAGTGAGGAGAACGGCAAAGAAATAGTTTTCACCATTATGGGAGCTGTATTCCACCCATGGACAACAAGAATTATGGTCATGAGAACCTCACAAGGCCCTCAGCAAGTTAACTTGCTAGCAGACAAATAAAAAAAAAAGTAAGCTGTCCATAATATAGTAGTAGCAGAACATAGTACCTTAAACTAGGACATGTGCCTACTCACCTCCATTCTGAGAAGATGCTTCACTGGCTTCTTCTGTAAGATACTCTAACAAGCCATCAAATATTTCGAGGAGATTTCTGATAGATTCCCTTTCTCCTTTCACAATGTTCTCACCTTAAGAGAAGGTACAGCCACATATCAGTACTTCACCAAAGAAAAATTCTCAAAAGCAGACATCTTCTGGAGAAGAACGCTTGGAAATCCTTGTGAAGGTGTCAGCTCAGAAGACAACTGGTCACTCATTTATGGCTAGGCAGGTGAGCTTAAGGTATCTTAAAAGTTCCCTAAAGTTGCATATTTTCAGTTCTAATAATTGGAAGTTTAATGATGCTATACCTGCTTCCACAAAAAAAAAAAAAAAAACAGGGATATTTTCAGGGATAATAGATATTCAATATTTTCTTATAGATACTATCTACAGCATGAACCAAGTCTACGGATTGTCAGGCAGGATTACGAATACCAGCCATACTGTACCAAATTAGAAAGAGATACTTCATATCAAGCAAGTAGTTTCCATTCTTTGCAGGCTATGTTATGAGAGACAATACATATGCATACTCAGTGAAAGCTATGATCTGTGTACAAAGGACAAGCACAACATGGTTCAAGTCTTTACCCACCGACTTTCTAAAATTCAGTAACAAGTTTGAAATTCAAGGCTGGTGTTTTAAAACTTAGTCTCCACACTTTAACTGTACAAAGAAAAATACTGAGCCAGAAACAGACTTCAGGTAACACTTTAGCAGACAAGTGAAGTAGGATTGCCTGATAACTTTAATATTTTTTACAGGTCTGTGTCTTACAACACGGCTCTTATTTATTCTCTGCTTGCTGTTTAAATTCATAACCTAACATCCGAGACAAGGGTTCAGTGTTTTGATGACATTTACTACAGGAGAAATACCTTTCACGTAAGTATGAAAATACGCTTTATAACACATGGTTCTTATAAAATGTTAAGATTAAACCACACAGATATTCAGCTGGTGTTTGTCTACATTAAAATGAGTACTTACCAGTGATGTGCGACAAGCTGACCTGCAAATAGTCCAACGCCAGGGAATCTATTACTGCTTGTACATTATGTGCATCATCCTCTTGGCTTCTAGGAGTAGCTATGAAATCTATTTAAAATAAATAATAGATTTTAGGCTATCTAAATGGATAGCGTATTGCAGAAGTTTTGACTAAACTACTTAAACTTTCACTTACAAGTTACTATTTTTTCAATACCTTGTGTACTTGGTGAAAAGCCCAAATATCACGTGGTCACATAAAATCTTTTATAAATACAAACTTAGAAGACCCAGTGGAAGATGTGAGGATCTTATCAGCTGAAGTATTAAATTCAAGAACAGAGACTACTAAGCTATTTTTCCTCTTTCACTCCCAACACATATCTAGTACAGACTGTTGAATTGAAACTGCGGTTTGTCTTAAGGTCTCTTCTTCCCCTGTCAGCGACTAGTCGGACTGCAATGCATTCTACTTAAATGGGAGCAACATTATTTTTCGTTCTGGGCTTACATTTAAAAAGACTCCTACTACCAATAGCTGCTAGTTACCTCTTGCAGTTATCTTCTGCAAGTAGGGTAACACATCCCAAATGCAACGGTTTACCACAAAGCAAACACATACTAATTGTATAGCCCTTGCTTATTGTTGTCACCAAAGTCAAATGGAGTTGGGTTAAACCAGAGCTAAATTACAGCTTAGCTCTTAGCAGACTGTACTACTAAGCATTTTATGAGAACAGACTTCAGTATTAACACTTCTTTAAGATAAATGAGGCAATTCACACCCTTCAAAAGTACTGTGCCTACCTACAGCTTTCAAGGTCTAATTTACAACAGAAAAAGTTTCACTGTAGCTATACTAACGAACTCCCCTCATAGCTGTCATTCATAGCAGTCAAAAAAAAAATTGGCCAATATTACTTAAACCTTCTTAAATAATTACAGTCTTACATCTTTGTCTTTGGAAGGACACAAATACTTTAAAAACCCTAAATCTGTAAGAGGTTTCACAAACTTGAATTTATTCATTACAAAATATAGAGACCCAAAAAAAAGTGGGTTTAGAAATTATTGTTCCCACCTGGTACTTTTTCTCCTAAGATTGACTCATAAAGATGAACAAACACATCAGCGCCACATTCAGAGAGATGCTTTATGTGCTGGTTTATGTGACAGCTCCTTAAAAGATCATTGGCAACACCAACCCAATCTATTAAGAAGTAAAACATATTAATGTCAGAACTGAAAGACACAAAAATAAAGACATGATTAGTTACAGTGAAAGATGTAACTCATTTAAGCCTCTTTGACTCCAGCATAAGTGGACGAGTCAATCCCAGTCATGCTCTCCCAATCATCCAGAAATATTGAACGTGTATTCTTTTTGCTCCACGCCCTGTTTACTTCAGATGGAAACACAGAGCGAGGAATGATACAGGTCAGTATCTTGTTCAAGTACAGCCACAGCACGCAGACTTGAGAGCGGAAAGGTCCTGAAATACCACAGGCTGGGCAGCTACTTTTTTCTTCCACATAACAGAAAGCACGTTTTCATCTGGCTGCATAACCAGGAATTCCGAACCTTGAAGGACTTAACAAAATAAGCTTTGATATGTCTTTTACCAAGACTCAGAAGTGACATGTACTTTTTTCAAAAACATGAGCTTCTCTCTTACAAACCCAGTTTCCCTAATACTCTCAGGCAATGACAAAACTGCTAAAAAACGTATTTTTCATGAAAGCTAAATTCAAGGACTACTTTTATTATAGTTTGCTGTTTATGGATTACAAGAGTAGGGAGCTGGGCCCACCGCCTTCATTCTACGTTGAGCAAAAGATGTGTATGAACAGCCTTATTTTCCTAAAATTTTGAGTCCTGAATTCAAAGTGCTTTGGTGTACACGTATCTTCTACAGTCTTTCTTGTTAGCCAATTCAAATAAAAGAAGAAAACAAAGTCTTCATCTCTGCCAGTCTGTGATCTCTTAAGGTTGGATTCTTCCCCTCTACATGTTGCTTTTGCAAACAGAACAGTATTTTAACAAGTTATTCTCAAGGACTTTAAACTAGGGGGGAAGGGAAGTAGTCTTTGGAAGGAAAAGAAGTATACGGTGACTACAACAGAAGGTAACTTGTACAGTTTTTACTCTTCTGTACAGGGGCTGTATTGCTTTTCCATCACTCTACTCTTTGATTCCAGAAATCGCTTTACCCTAGCGTTTTAATAACTTCAGGTGCACGAACGGTTAAAGCACGATCTCCTACATTTCAGACTGCTACGCCTTAGGAAACTTCAGGTGCTGATCATCTCCAGCTTTATCAGTTTAAAAGCGTCCCTGGGGGGAGGCGCAAAGACGACAGAGGGGGAGGGGAAGGGGAAGCCAACGTAAAGAGCAGCGAATTCCCGAGGGAGCGGCGCCCGCGGCCCGGCGACGGCGGCTCTCCTCAGGGCGCCCGGCCGCCCCTACCTCTCTCCTCAGCGCTGCCCATCGCGCGGCGCCTCGCGCCCAACGGACGGGATCTAAATAGCCACGCCGCGCTGATTGGGCATGTTGCGCCGGAAGGGGCGGGACTTCCCCGCCTGCCCGCCCCGCCCGCCGGGCGTTACCCCTATGGGTTGCGGAAGAGCCGGTCGTCGTGGAAACGGGAGGGGGGGGAACCTGCCTCTGAGCCACGCCGCGACGCGGGTCACGTGGCCGCCTCCTCCCCCCGGGCAGCCACCGGCGGGGCCGGCCCGAAATGGCGGAGCGACAGAGGCTGGGCTGCGAGGCGGGGTGGAGGGGCTTCGCCCGCGGTGGTTCCGGCCCCGCCGCCCTGCAGCGGGGAGGCGGCTGCTGGCATTTCCACAGGCAAAGGGCGGTGGGGAGAGCGCTGGCCTCCGCGGGGCGGGCGGGGCAGGCTCTAGCACTTGACCTTGCAGGCCCGGCCTGAGGCGGCGTGTGCAGGAGCGGGGCTGTGGTACAGGGCCTGTGGAGAACGGACACAGGCCCGCCTGGGAAAGGCGGGGAAACGTGGCGGCTGCTGTGCAGGACAGGAATGCTCGAACCTTTACTAAAAAATTTAGAAGGTTTTGTCTTGTGAAACTTCCTGTATTATTAGCTGCCTGCTTACAGGTGTTTCGGAGACGCTGGATGGTGAAAGCGTATTACTTTCCTTACTGAGCCACAGTACTCTACGCGTCTTAGGAATTCTGGGATTTCTATGTTGCATCAAGTCATGCAAAACTAGAAATAATGGTGGTGCCGCTTTCCCTTGAATTCCTGGAGCATGACGGAAGCAGCTGAGATCCCAATTAGAGTGTAAGAATAATGACTGGCAACAAGTAAACATTAATGAGAATGTTTGCTCTAACAGTCTACAGATGTAATTTTAGATGCATAATCCAAACACACATGACCACTTAAATAAATATACAAGGGCTAAAGTGCATATAAGCAAATGCACATCCGTGCTATCAAAGTTAACACTAGAACATGGATTTCAGTTTGATACATACACAGCTCTGCAAAGGCACGTTGATTTTCTTTGCATGTGTTGGCCCAAAGTAAGAAAAGAACAGCAAAACAAATAACATTTAACTTAAAGGGGTAGAACACAAAAATGAGGAAGTTTTTTTCAAAGAGGAAATCAAAAGGAGTTACTTGCAGACTAAATGCGTGCAGGCGAGACAGATGAGGTTTTGTGTTTGTTTAGTCTTTACAATTCTTTGAAACCTTAGCAAGCTTGAACAGCACAGTAACAGGAACCACTAAGTTATATACAAACAAAAAAATCAAAATAAGCTGTGCTAAGTTAAATGTAATGGGCAAGAACAAGAAAAGAGCAGACAATTTGCTATTTTCTTTCACAGGCCTTGCAAAAAATTTTTTCAAACTTACCAGAAGCAGGAAGCCTCTAGGGTCAGGAGGTACAGAGTGTTAAAAAGAGTATTTTGGGAGAAAAATCTTTAATGAGCTGTATTAAATCAGTATCTCTTACTGAAAAACATTGGGGAGGATCCCTTATTAGAAATTTGCAGGGTATAGTATTAAGGAACCTAGTCAAATTGAAGTGCTACTGAAGAACAAATTAATAGTAAGAAAAAGAGATCGGTCAAGGTGGTAGTCCAGATTGCGCAGGGCGGGAATAGCTGTGTCTATTCATAATCAAAGACAGGCCTAATTTAGGTGTTACTTTTGAGGAAGAGACCATGGAAACATCTAGTACTATTCCTTGAAAAATTCTTAGCAACAACCAAAAAAATAAAAAAGGAAAAAAATCATTAGGAAATAATCCACAACAGATCAAAAACATCTTGATGCTTTCACTATGTAAATCTGTATGGGGCTCAGGTCTTGAATATTGTGTGCATTTCTTGACAATAAAGAGAAAATGGCACGGATAATCAGAAGTGTGGAATCGTTTTTAAAGGAGAATTAGACAGACTGCAGCTTTGGTTTACACTTGGTGACTTGGAAGAGATTAATGTCCACAAAGGGTATAAAATAAATAGAAAATTATTACTCGCCATTTCTAATAACTCATTTTGTTTTGTGCCCCTTGTTCTTAGTAGGCAACGTGTTGAAAACGAAAGGAAATGTTTTTCAGGTAGTGAACAGTTAAACTGTGAAACACATTGTCATGGTATCTCAGAAGCTAAGAGCAGAAATAGAACGAAAATGGGAAGAAATGGCCATCAACTAGTTATGCTGTTTTTGTCTCAGAAAAGCCTTAAAGCATGGATTGCGAGTGGCAGGATATAAACAGAGAGTGCTGTTAGACACTTCTTCCTTATGTTGTTTTTATTTGCATCGGCCACTGCCTGAAACAGGTGGTGTGGCAACATGGCTGCTCCCGTTTATGCTTCGAGCGTCACCTTTTCCTTTGTGGCTCAAAGCCTCGGGTAGCAAAACATCCCGGTTCTTCCTTAAGCTGACGCAGCAGGGCAGATACGCAACGCGGTACCCGCTTCAGGTGCTTAACGTTTATTATACACATGCTTTCTGAGCAGCCCTGTCCTTCAGCGCGGCCGTGCACTTCTTGTGACCTTTGAATTGCTCTGCTAGTCGTCTCGTGGAATTGGAAAAGATAAAAATAGTCCGTTTCTCATCACATGGATTTAATAGTTATGAAAGTGTCCAGGCAATGGGTAACCGTTTAAAAAGCACTGCTCTAAGTAGCATTTAATCATGTGTCTGCTACGATGATTATCCGTGTCCAACCTGTGACAATCTGCACGTTTGAACTCCTTTCGTCTCTTGATAATACGAGGGAGGAGGGCGGCCGCATCTACCACTCCTTCGAATTACCAGGTATTAGTGAAAACGCGGCACCTCCACTTGAGCTTCATCTGCCGGGGCGCTCGCAGGAGACCTCCCACAGGCGGTCCAGGCGGCCGTAAGTGATATAACCCCCGACCCCCGCGGGCCGGGGCGGATCCGCGGCCTCGCAGCGGGAGAAGCCTCGCGCGGCCTCGGGCCGGCGCCACCAGGCCGCGAGCCCCTCCCGGCCCCCGCGCATGCGCGCCCGCTCGCGCCCTATCCTTGCATGGGCGGCGGGCGCGCGGGGCCCCGCGGGCGGGGCGCTGCGGACGGTGACGTCGGCGGAGGCCACGCCCCGGGGAGGGGAGGCACTTCCGCCCGCCAGCCAGAAGCCGGTCAGTCGGCCGCGCGGCGGCCCCGCCCACGTGGAGGGGGGCGGGGNAAATTTTTTCAAACTTACCAGAAGCAGGAAGCCTCTAGGGTCAGGAGGTACAGAGTGTTAAAAAGAGTATTTTGGGAGAAAAATCTTTAATGAGCTGTATTAAATCAGTATCTCTTACTGAAAAACATTGGGGAGGATCCCTTATTAGAAATCTGCAGGGTATAGTATTAAGGAACCTAGTCAAATTGAAGTGCTACTGAAGAACAAATTAATAGTAAGAAAAAGAGATCGGTCAAGGTGGTAGTCCAGATTGCGCAGGGCGGGAATAGCTGTGTCTATTCATAATCAAAGACAGGCCTAATTTAGGTGTTACTTTTGAGGAAGAGACCATGGAAACATCTAGTACTATTCCTTGAAAAATTCTTAGCAACAACCAAAAAAATAAAAAAGGAAAAAAATCATTAGGAAATAATCCACAACAGATCAAAAACATCTTGATGCTTTCACTATGTAAATCTGTATGGGGCTCAGGTCTTGAATATTGTGTGCATTTCTTGACAATAAAGAGAAAATGGCACGGATAATCAGAAGTGTGGAATCGTTTTTAAAGGAGAATTAGACAGACTGCAGCTTTGGTTTACACTTGGTGACTTGGAAGAGATTAATGTCCACAAAGGGTATAAAATAAATAGAAAATTATTACTCGCCATTTCTAATAACTCATTTTGTTTTGTGCCCCTTGTTCTTAGTAGGCAACGTGTTGAAAACGAAAGGAAATGTTTTTCAGGTAGTGAACAGTTAAACTGTGAAACACATTGTCATGGTATCTCAGAAGCTAAGAGCAGAAATAGAACGAAAATGGGAAGAAATGGCCATCAACTAGTTATGCTGTTTTTGTCTCAGAAAAGCCTTAAAGCATGGATTGCGAGTGGCAGGATATAAACAGAGAGTGCTGTTAGACACTTCTTCCTTATGTTGTTTTTATTTGCATCGGCCACTGCCTGAAACAGGTGGTGTGGCAACATGGCTGCTCCCGTTTATGCTTCGAGCGTCACCTTTTCCTTTGTGGCTCAAAGCCTCGGGTAGCAAAACATCCCAGTTCTTCCTTAAGCTGACGCAGCAGGGCAGATACGCAACGCGGTACCCGCTTCAGGTGCTTAACGTTTATTATACACATGCTTTCTGAGCAGCCCTGTCCTTCAGCGCGGCCGTGCACTTCTTGTGACCTTTGAATTGCTCTGCTAGTCGTCTCGTGGAATTGGAAAAGATAAAAATAGTCCGTTTCTCATCACATGGATTTAATAGTTATGAAAGTGTCCAGGCAATGGGTAACCGTTTAAAAAGCACTGCTCTAAGTAGCATTTAATCATGTGTCTGCTACGATGATTATCCGTGTCCAACCTGTGACAATCTGCACGTTTGAACTCCTTTCGTCTCTTGATAATACGAGGGAGGAGGGCGGCCGCATCTACCACTCCTTCGAATTACCAGGTATTAGTGAAAACGCGGCACCTCCACTTGAGCTTCATCTGCCGGGGCGCTCGCAGGAGACCTCCCACAGGCGGTCCAGGCGGCCGTAAGTGATATAATCCCCGACCCCCGCGGGCCGGGGCGGATCCGCGGCCTCGCAGCGGGAGAAGCCTCGCGCGGCCTCGGGCCGGCGCCACCAGGCCGCGAGCCCCTCCCGGCCCCCGCGCATGCGCGCCCGCTCGCGCCCTATCCTTGCATGGGCGGCGGGCGCGCGGGGCCCCGCGGGCGGGGCGCTGCGGACGGTGACGTCGGCGGAGGCCACGCCCCGGGGAGGGGAGGCACTTCCGCCCGCCAGCCAGAA
>VXBH01002955.1:216689-230348 GCA_013400035.1 Rynchops niger | reverse complement strand
CGGCACTTCCTGCGCGGCGGCGCGGAGCCGCGGCCGGCGCTGACCTGGCGGGACTACCTCAGCGGCTGCCACCCGGGCTTCGGGCCGCTGGGCGCCGCGCTGCGGGGCAACCTGGCGTCCCAGTGGTGGGACTCGGCTCTGGCTTTCCGAGAGCAAGTGTTGGCGGTGGATGCCCCGCTCCACGGCCCACCCGCCGCCGCGCCGGCCGGGCAGGGGCTCCGGCTGCTGCGCTCGGAGACGCTGCACGAAGCCCTGCGGGGCGGGGGCTGCAGCCGGGAGCCCGGCGGTCCTTCTCTGGAAGAGCTGCTGGCGAGCGCGGGGGCGCTTCGCGAGAGCCTGCTCCCCGGTACGTCCCGAGCCCCGTCGCCGCGGGCTGAGGCGGGTCTCTCCGAGCGCTGGGCGCCCGCTCGCGTTTTTCATGCTGGGGGCGAAGCAGCTGCGTTTAAGGGAATTTTCCAGTTCGTGCTGGGGCGCTGGGAAAGGTTAATCTGCGCGCTGAGAGCTTGTGTGCTTTTCGAGAGCCTGAGCGGCTGATGCCGAAGTGCGCGTCGGATGCTGTGCGGTGTAATTCGGGGAAAGGCACGTTAAAATTGCAGTGTCAAAGTACCAGGCTGCTGAGCTAATCTTTGAAAAACATTAACGCTAGTGGGACCGCACATACAAACAGCACATGTATTGCATTAATTCTCAGTAGAATTAAAAGAATAAAATTTTTCCTGTGACTACTAGAATTAGCAATTTGTCTTTTGACAGGTGCTTTGGCGCAATATGCTAGCTGCTTAGAATTGGTGAACAAAAGGCTGCCTTGTGGCCTCGCTCAAGTTGGAGTATGCTTTCACTCTATTCCAGAAAGCGAACACCGCAACAAAACCCCTGTGAGGTAGAGTAACAGAGGGATTAATCCCTTTCCATACTTAAACCAACTGTTTGCATTTGTTTCACTTTTGAATTATTTTTGAATACCATCTCTTGCTTTTTCCCTGTTATTTTTGAAGGAGTTAACTTGCTGACCTTGCTATTGTTTAAAGAATAGGCGAAAGGACCACATCTTTGCTTGCATGGTTTAGCTCTCCCAGAACTGCAGGACAGTGGCTCGATTACTGGTTACGCCAGAGACTCCAATGGTGGAGAAAGGTAACAGCCCATGGGAAACGTTGTCTGCGCGGTTATATCTCAAAGCGGGGGGGAACAGGCACCCTGGTCGGTTTTATGGTTTATATTGCTAGCCAGTTCCTGTCACTGAAATGTGCGTTTCTTGTGAGAAGTGGAAAAACTACTTTAGTTTATGACAGACCTGTTAAGTAGTTTATAACGTGACTTGCAGAAAGGCAAATGGTTTGTGTTTGAAAGTGATTTGAGGTGAAAATGCTGTAAAACAACAGAGATTTGGGCTCCAATTTATAAAAATCTTTTGCTGAAAATCACAGACTTCATCTTGCATTACAGACTTGGGTTTTTGTAGTTAATACAGCATGCGCAGTAGTGATCACCTCTCACATTTTCAGTTTGCAGTAGGCCCATCTAACTTCAGCAGCAGCGACTTTCAGGATGAAGAAGGAAGAAGAGGATTTAATTTACATTACAGCTTTCCTTGGGGCAGAGAAACAATAGAAACTTTGAAGAACCTTGGTGATACTGAACTGTTACAGATGTATCCAGGGGATAGTTCAAAATTACTTGTAAGCTTTACTATATTAAAAAGTTTTTTGATAAAGATAACATGTGAGAGAAATGGTTTCTTTGATGGTCCAACTGCTTAGCCTATGACTATCTTTTTGTTCTTTTATTGTAAAAACAGTATCACTGATACTCTACAGTCAGACTTTCATTTTCAAAAGCAGATAAAATAATGTTTTGGGTTTGTTTTTGGTTTTTTTTTTTTGCAAGGAGTTAATTCTTCTAAGTTAGAATTGAGCTATTGTGACAAGACAGCTGTTGTCAGTTGCGTAGCCTTTACCGGTATCTGTGAGTAGGTGCCGAGACAAACTCAGTCTGTGTTTTGCAGTGTTAAGTTCGCATCAAAAAGAACCTGTAAATGTTTTTTCTTTCGGTAGCTTGTCCGATTCCGTATATGTCGAAGAATATGTGGATGAGTGAATTATAAACACTGCAAATGGCGTTATAGAAGTTACCACGCTTGGAAGGGGGAATGCACCAGTGGGAAACCTTTTGAGTGAATATGCTGGAGAGGGACAAACTTCTAGTGAATGGCAATGTTTGAAAAGTCAGGCTGAACAGTTAAAACGAGAGTAACCTGGTACTTTACCAGTAAATTGCAGCTTTCTCCTCCCTGGGACAGTCCTGTCTGCTTTTCCTGGTTTTGCAGCTTATTTCTATACAGGAGGCAGAAGACTGTAATGTAACCTACAGAATTGTGGGTTACACAGTGATTTCTCAGCACGCGGGGACAGATCCCTGTGGTCACTGGGAAGTAATTTCCAGACCTCCAAAAGAAAACGCAGAGTTCTGAGTGTATTTGCCGGAGATTTGAATTTAATCAGAGAGGCAGGAGAGGAAAGTAATTCCATCCTGTTCTGATCGCTTTCCCAGTGTTACAGTCTTAGCTAGTTACTGTTACCCTTTTAAGGTTGCTGGTAACTTTTTAAAATATATGTCTGAATGTATTTAAAGTGTGATAAGGGTGCTTGAGCGCAATGTCTCGTTATAGATTTAAAAGGCCCTGTGCGACAGTAGTTGAGGTATCCCTGTGTGGTTGTTTTTTTTCTCTTCAGGGTCGAGATGGAAGGAAGAGTGTTGTTCCTCATGTTCTCTCTGTGAGCGGAAATCTGGACCGAGGAGCGTTAGCGTACCTCTTTGATTCTCTACAGCTCTCTGAGAATCCATTAACAAAAAAGAAAAACTCACAGAGAAAGGTAACTTTCTGTAGCAAGCGTAAGGAAGAATGGATGATGGAAGGTCGTGTCAGGCCTAAGGCAAGGCAGACAAGGCAGGTCTAAGTACAAACCCCCCACACAACGTGGTGAATTCAAGCGTGGAAATATCTCCCTCCTCCACGTCTCCACCCTCTGTTCCCTTCCCCCAGGGGTGCAGACAGAACACTTCACTGGGAGCAGGAGGCTGGCCCCCTGGGACTGCCTCTGCCGCCCTTTTCACCCACATAGGCAATTTTTCTCTCATTCTGAGGTCACCTTCCCTGTTCCACCCCCTCTCTGATGAGAAGGTAGGCTCTGGCCGTGCAAGTGATGGAGTTCAGAGGAATTGGAATGTAGCTGCTGTTGGTGGGAAAGAGGAGTTTGTCTCTTCCAGCAGCATTTGAAGGTTTCTGAGAAGAGTAGAAAAGGTGGGTCACGGGTGGTAGGGGGGCATTTCCCAAGGACCACCATTATTCCCACTTTTACCCTGGTTTCCCAGAGTTAGAGTGCTCGTTTTCAGACAGCGCTTGTTAATCCAACAGCCTTTGGTCTTCGAGAACAGGCAGTAGATTGGTAACCGTCTGCTGGGCTGTCTCTGATCACTCTGGCTTCGTTAAAGATGATGGAGCTCTGCTAACAAAACTTCAGCTCTTTTCTGGGGCTCAGCCAAAATGGACTAATTTCTGCCATGCTAACCGAGCTGGCATGTGTGCTAGTTATATAAAATACAGCTTGCTTCTAATTCAGGATTTTGTGCTATGAGAAATGATTGGCATATTTAGAGCCTCAATTTCAGTGAAAAAATTAGTATTTCCTAGTTCTGTTTAGAATTTCACACTAAATGGATTTAGTAATCTGTTGCTTTTTGTAAAATTATTAGGTACTTAAGCTTCATCCTTGTTTAGCACCTCTTAAAGTGGCCTTGGATGTAGGGAAAGGTCCAACAACGGAGCTGAGACAGGTATGTTGCAAGGAAGTATTTTGAGCGTTGACTCTCCGCGTAACCTGTTTACCTTGGGGAAAACCATGCTGCTACTGCTTCAAAGGTTCGTGGCTGCCGGGATTTCTCTGTGCTCCCGCTGTGCAGCTGGCGAGCTGTAGCCGAAGGAATGCGCTGCAGAGGGTGGGTAGCAGGTGCCTTCCTTGCGTTAGCACACTGCTTTCAGTGCTGTTAATAGAGTTGATATTTGTTCCATGCAAGATTAAGGAAAATAAATTAAAAAAAAACCCTCTCAACTTAATCTTTCAGGATTATTTTAACGCATGGGTCATATCTTTGGAAGGATTTTTTTTAAAAGTTTTTATTTAAGTCAGTTATTAAGTCAGTCCTTACAGAAGGGAGGAAAATTACACTGGAATGTTTTTAAATAGAAATGGAGATTTAATTGCCAAGCTGCTTTCTACTTTGAGATTCTTTCAGCCAGAAAATTAACACTGGTTAGGAATGCTAATACCACACGCTCGAGTTTTAATGGTTTCTTTGTAAGGATTTAAAACCCTGAAAGTCTGTCTTTTAAATCTTGTTTTAAAATAAACACAGGTTTGTCAAGGATTGTTCAATGAACTGTCAGAAAACAGAATTTCTGTATGGCCGGGTTATCTTGAAACGGTGTCGGTATCTCTGGAACAGCTTTATACAAAGTAAGGAGAAACAGTCTTTTGTAAATTAAACTATGAAGGTGAAAGATAACTTTCTGTGGGCTAGCGAAAATATGCCTGTTTTCAGGAAGAAGTCATCGAGTGCAGTAACCACATGACTGAAGGCATGTATCCCGAACTACAAACTTGGATTCAATTAGTTTTATTACGAAGAGCAAAGTCAGAGAGCTCATTTTTTAAATTAAGTGAAGTATAAGCCTTTCACATGTTATTGTAGTTTCTCTGGAACTGTGAAGTGCCTTTTAGAGACTCTTCTATTGAAAATAAATTTCTTAAGACGAGTCATAAGCTCGCAGAAGTGTTTCCCACCCTCGCCCCCCATTCGTGCGTCTGGGCTGGTTCTGGGTTCCATTCTTCAGTACTATTTCAAATAGCACACTGCATCTAGTCCTGAACTTAAAACTTCTTCCAAGTCTGGAACCATTACTATTAGTGTATGTGATTGGAATTATTTATGCAGATAAAACCTGCTGTTCCATCTGAAGATTTCATAGGTGATTTGTTGATCAGGAGTGAATTTTGAGCACATCACCGCTCGTGCCAATGGACCTTGATCATATTGATGAGTATTTTTTCCCCAAGAGAAAATAAATACGACTGTTCATATGCAGTAGTCTTCAAAGTAAGTCTTGCTATTAAATAACAGAAAAAAGGTATATTCTGCTTCTACAAAAATATTCTTGTAATAGGTCACTAAATAACATTCTTTTTATGTACTAAAGTAACTAAATAATTTAAAGAAATGTAATCAGGAAGGCAATGAACGGCAACAAGAAAACTGGTGTCTTCACGCAGAACTTAGTGCAGTATAGCAGAATAAATATTTACAGCTTACAGTCACTTGTACATATCTGAGTTTTTTGTACACCAAAAGCAGTAACAGGTGCGCGCTTTTCTTTGCAGGTATGACGAGATGAGTGTTCTCTTCACCATCTTGATAACTGATTCCACCCTAGAGAATGGAGTGGTCCAGCTGAGAAGCAGAGACACCACCATGAAGGAAATGATGCACATTTCTAGGCTGAAGGACTTTTTAATTAAGTATGTAACAGCAGCCAAAAATGTGTAAATTTAAATTCATTGAATAAAAGGCATTTCTTAAACATCTGTGCCTGAAATGACTTCTCCACAAATAGTTCCACTAACACTCGGCGGTGCATCTGTTTTCTGTCAAATCTAGACCATCTAGGTCTTCCAGGTTACCTTGAAAAGAGGGAAGAGACAAACTTCTCCCTCGTTAGCAGGGCTAACCATATTTTCTTTCATGTCTTCAGTTTTACTGTCTTATTGAAAATACTCCATTCTAACCTAAAAACTCACCTTTCGTGAGTGTATTGCTGACACAATTACGGTCTCTGCTGTAAAATGGTATTTTGTTTAAAAGACTTTCAAATCTTAAATGTTTTAATAATGTCAGTATCTTTCTACTGTCTGTAGGAATGTATTTTAATCACATGGTGTCGGTTCTTCAACGTTTAAGCTATTTCATCTTGCACTCAAACATAAAAATCAGAAATATGTTACCATGAGTAACAGAGGAAATAAATTGTAAACAATTTTTGACAAGCATTTTTGTAGACAGAAGTCTGTACATAGAAAATGGTGGAAACGGACTAATGTGTGATCATATTTATCCTATAGCTAGGTGTTGTAGTCAAAATCAGATACAAGAGTTTGTACAGATATGAAATTGAGTGATTCTGAGCTGTGGAGGTACTATGTGTGTACAGCTTTTTAAGTCACTGTATGAAAGTGCATTAAGGTGTATGCAACGAGGCACGCGGCCACTGATAGTCATTGATACCATGAAACACAGGAACTTGCCTGAAAAGTTTCTTCTGTTAACGTGGTGCTTATTTAACTATAAATGTGTTATTTGTAACTGCTATACACTAAATAATACAACTTGCTGCATGGAGTAATAATGCTAGATACAGTGCAAGCTTAGCACAGCGTGGCTGTGTGACTTGTGAACTCGTGGAACTCTACGTAAACTGGCTATGGAATGACATTAAAACAACCCAGAAACATGTAAGAAACAGCCTGTAGCAGGATGCAGAATTTGTTTTGTGGAGTAAACTGTCCTGAAAGTTAATTTTAGCATCCGATCCCCACTCTGAGAGCAGAAGTAATGTTGAACTGAGAAATTGTCGTCCTTGCTGCCTGGTACCAGCAGGTACAGAGGCCAAATACGGATCCTCTAGCATGTGCCTAAGAGGGGAACACGGCTAGGTTGGTTTTTTGTTTTTTTTTTTTTTTAATACTCGACTAAAGGCTTTTGATTATCTCATGTTTGTGTACGATCCAGTCTCTATTTCAGGAGAATTGTTAAATATACAGGAACTTGGATCTGTATGAAAGTTTTACATCATTTATTCCTTTCTGCTTATTCATGAGATGCATGTAATGCCAGACACACATTGTGTCCAGCAGGATCTTACCTGACAGTGATGGCATTGTTTTGTTTCATTGTGTTTTTTATTTGGGCAACAAGCTGCTCTTTGTCTAATGGGATTGCTATTTGGGTCTTTGTTAATTCCAATTTTTAGCTGTTCTGCTTTTTCTTTTAAGTTTGAAGTCCTTAGAGATTATGACTTGGGATTTTGCTTGCTAGAAGAGAACGAGCTATATTATCTGTCTAAAAATAATAAGGCCAGGAAACTAGTATCTAAACATCATCTCTTTCTGTGACGATTTGGTGGTACTTATCACATCTGAGGACTGAAAGATGCTTTAAAAATACATGATTAAGTTAGTCACAAAAGAGATTTTACCTTGTACTTAGTCTCCAATGAAGACTGTTGAATAGACTGTAGTGCATGCCGCCTTCTCTGCTAAAAGGCAGAATAACATAATTCATAATTCCTTTTTTTGGTGCAGGTACACAACAGAAGAATTAATACACCATCAGCGATTTGGTTGCTAATAACATCTCCTCCATGGTTTCATAATGAAGCTGTTGAATGTTTGGGTAATGGGATGGTGATAAGCTTTTTATTTGGGCTTTTTTTTTTTTTTTCTTTTTTTTTTCCCTAAAAAAGTCTTAAAGTTATTTTAATTTCTCTGTAGTAAGTAAGCAGTTTCAGTATGTAACTGCTAGTATCTAAGCCCTGCCTCCCCCCAGCAAGATTCCCCAAAACCATATTTGTGCTCATCAGATGTTTTATGATTATAGATTGAGGTTTTCACCTTTTTCATCTTCTCTTCTTATAACAGGAAAGTTGACATATTCTTCTGATTTAACAGGCTCTGGATTAAAGATGATGAACAGCAATTAAATCAATTACAAGCGACTGAGCAGATTTTTTTTTTTTTTTTAATAATCTTGAAACAAAGCAGCAGGATTCCGTATTGAATATAAATCTACTGTGCTTTAGCATTCCTGGGCCTTACCAGAGCTATTGTCACTGTCCTTGCAGGCTGTGGGGGTAGAAAGCTGATTGATACCTGGCGTGAGCAGCTGCAGCGAGCACCGAGCTAAGGCAGCAGAGCTGCTACCACCCTACCTGTCTCCTACAGGAACAGGAAGGCAGATTTGTTCTGAGATAATGATCCCCCTTTTGATATTTAGAAACAGGAAACATAATACCTTTGCTGTTGGTTTGTTTTGGGGGTTTCGATTTCCCTTGAAAATATTGACATTCGCATATAATGTAAGTGTAGAAAACTACACATTAATGGCATGGTGGCTTTCACGTAACGTCTTCATTACTGTGCATTTTCTGCAACTGTAGTAGTACAATGTCTTTATGTAGGTCAGTTGCTTTGTTGTCTGGCATTATTTCATAATTTCAGTTTGAACTGACTTTGAGTCTTGTTAAAGTTAAGACACGTGGAATGAAGAACTACTTTGTACTGAACAATTTTGAACAGAATGCAGGAACTACTTAAGTTTAACTTTTCTACAACTTGCATGTGGCCCACTTTTGTCTCTTAGTAAATGGGCATTGCACCTCTGATCAGCTTACTGTCTTTAATTTTCTTTTCCTCTGTTATGGCTATTTCAGTCCTCACCATGAGTTGCCAAATGCAATTTTTCATTTTACTGCTGTTTACAGTAGATTTTTGTGTAGAACTTCAGTTCATTTAACTAGTTGCAGTTTTGGTTGTGTGGGTGACAGGTAGTGCCAAACATGGATCCTGAGAGACGTGAAATAACGCCTCTGCCAGGCACAGTCAGTAGGAGTGTTAGCTCGCTCACTGAGTGGTAGTAGGAGTCCCCTTCCACTGCTTTTGCAGTACCTGAAGAAATTTGCCCGTCCCAGCTACAAATGGTATAATAGCATTCTTCAACCAAACTCCCACAAGTAAGTTTCATGGCTGCACGGGGCGTAACATGAACTTACCAATCTCTGTGTATATGACGTAGCTTTCAGCGTATTCTGCATTCACTGGTGAAGTAAGGCCAGTTGAGGACCTGGTAGACTTAAATTTTTCTGTAAATTGTAAGAGAAAAACACATGCCTATGAACATATATCATTTTTTCTTAGAGGGAAATAAAACAGCTCCATGATATTTTTTTAATACTTGGAGATCTTATTTTCATTATAAAAATTACTCCTGAACTAAGGGCATTTAAAATAGAATTTCCTTTCTTTACTAAGATCAGCGAGGTCCAATTCCTTCCAATATTTATGTGTATTAGATTACATGTTGCTTTGCTTCCCCCATCCCAGAGCTGCCATCGAAAACATAGCTCAGAGGTTTTGCCTTGTCAATGTCTTCTTAGGTTCCTATGCTGGTTAAGAGGAGACTTGACAACATCCTAAAATATCAAGAGCATAACTCTACATGTAACGTGATGTTCAAACACTAAAATGTATCGACAACATAAATGAGGAAAACGAAACAGACATTCAAATCACTCACTTGCTTTATACGAGGGAATTATGAAAAATGGAATTGCGAGAGCAAATCCTATTATGAATAGTAGCAAGATCAGCCCGAGAGAAATTATCAGGGGTTGAGAATGGCTTCTCTCTTCTGCCAAAAAGAAAAAAAAAAGGCGTTTATGCAATGAAATGCTGTTTCATGTTCTAAGTATTTTCTGTAAATTAAAATCAAGACTTTGCATTTCTTTCAGCTTTTGGATTAACTGTGGTTAATGTAAAAGTGGGTGCTGCCACAGCAGAAGGAAGGGAGCTTGCTGGTGCCAGCAGACTCTCCCTTTCATAGGGCCAGAGAGAAAAATGAAACTAGACTCTCCCTAAGGTGGACAAGGGGTCTCTTGTAAAAGTAAGTCATCCTTCATGGTCACTTCAACTTCTCCTACTATCTAGGCTGCATGAAATTCTATCTTTTTTTTTGCATTAATTTTAAAAACGCTGATTATTTTTGTACTGTCAAAAATTATATTTTGACCATTACATTTCAGGAACAAGATTTCTGGCTAAAAAAAGGTACATTGTTACAACCTTCTGAATTTTGTGTGGTCCCTGTTTATCAACAGTGGTAAACTTTATGCATGCGCACCTGCTAATGTAAAGTTGAAACTGTTGCTGTATTTTGTATTATTGCGAAAGCTATTTTCAGCTCTGCATTTATAGGTTCCAAAGTCACTAGAGGAACTGATATATAGAAAAATCACCGCTGCTTCCCTCTTGTGGATCTTCACTGGGGGAGAGATGTTTTGTTTTCCTTTGAAGAAGACGTATGTGATAGGAAGAGAGCCATTCTCGGAGAGGCAAGACAGGGTCACATTCTGGCCTTTCTTTGCTTGAGAGGTGGGTGAGCTCAGCACTGGTTTGGAAATTGGCTCTGTAAAAAGCAAACTGAAAGGACTGCATCACTGAGTACAGGACAAGCTCCAAAGGCAGACTCGCGGTTAAGCAGCACCATTGGCAAATGACACAGGCACTGAGGATGGAGGGCTGAGTGAGCCAGACAAGAGTCACACTGCTGACTCCTAACGAAATAATAGGGATTAGCCATAAAATTCAGCTCCGCAATCAAGGCAGGTGCACGCTGCAGTCCAAAACAGTACCTGCTGCAAACAAAACCCTGACGACTGCTGCTGCTGCAGATGCGTTGCATGGCTATGTGCCCCCAGAATAAAAGAGCTGAGAAGGTATACAGCCGGACATACCTATAAGGGTGAAGTTGAGACTGTTGCTGTATTTCCCAGCACTGGAGACTTTATTCTCAGCTTTGCATTTGTATTCACCCACATCGCTGGCAGAGTTGATAGTCAAGTTAAACAAAGCGGGGGTCAAGTCTGGCCTGTTTAAAGTGGATACCTGCTGACTGTGCTTAAACAATGTGTATGTGACAGGTGGAGATCCAGAGTCTGAGTGGCAGGAGAGGCTCACGTTCTGGTTCATCACTACATTCAAAGTCCTCTGAACAGACATGAGCCTGGGATTGGACAGCATCTCTGGAAAGAAGAAACTTCTGAGTGAGTTCACTGCACCTACCATCCAACAAACTCAGAATTTTCCCAAAATATGTTGAGGACCAGGCTATCCTTATTTCTGTTGAAACAGGTCATTATTTTATTTTTTTTCCACCTTTGGTAGCAGGCAACACAACTTTATACTTTTCAAAATCAGTATGCAGCTTCAAACAATGAAAAATGCATGTCTTCAAGCAAAAGAGAGCATGTACACATGACGCTGACTGATGTATCCAGATGAACTGACTAAAATAATTTTGAACTACAGCAGCAATTAAAATAATAGAAGTATAAAAGATAACCATAAATATAATGGGATGTTAATTGTAGGAGAAAGTAACCTTATGTGCTAGTTGAGAGGTAGTACGTGAACCTGAAAGTAAAAGCAGTGTTTTATTTGTGGACATATGTAAAAAGGCAGAATTGAACTTGTGAATACTAGCAGCAGGAGCCTTGACAGTCTATCAAATTAGTTTGCTTTTATGAGATTATACAAATAAATTTGTGATAAAAACTTGTACTGTATTTTCATAGAAAATAAACTAGTCATGACATAAATTATGACACTTAGAAGGGAAAAATATGTTTTAACAACTTAAAGCAATTTTGACTGTATATACAGGTCAGCAAAGAGACAGTTGACTTTGTCTAGAAACTTGTAAACTGCACAGACGGCGAAAGATTGAATTTTACATGAAGATTCTGGACATTTTTAAATCCCTCCCCCATTTTTTTTTGTTAAGAGTCGATTTCAACACATAACCCGAAGCCAAAAAAAGAGAACCTACCTTTGCCATTTGTAGCAGTTTTCTGAATCTGACGAGACATTTGAACTAAGAGAAGAAAAGAAAGCTTTCAGACAAGAAACAATGGTTCTTGTTTAGAAAGAATTGTAATACGTAAGAAGTATGTCCTTGGCTTACGGTTGGAAAACAGCAGAATTATAAGTAAAAACATCTTCTTGACACTGAGCAGGGCAGCCGGCGGAGATCTTCGAGGAGTGGCTCTAGGGGTTGAGGAAGTCCTAAATATGGAAACAGCACTGATCTTTACTGATGTTTGTGTAAAGACTTTTGTAATATTTCACTTACATTTAGCCTATGGCAGACAGAGCAGTGGTCAGAAGAAAAAGCTGTGGAGCGAGGAACAGCAGTTTGGGATACAACCAAATGTTATATAGAGTTGCTTTAAGATGTAACTGACACGATCAGCAGTTTTTCCATGTGAAAAACTGTGCGGTAGAACTGTGCTGCCATGCAGTATGCACGACTGCATATAATCTTTCCTGCCCTGCTCTTCACAAGGGAACGAGATCACTGATTCATATCGAACAGTCACACGTTTGCTAGAAATAATGCAAGTGATCATATGGCTGAGAATTAGGGAATATGCGCTACCATTTTTTTTTTTTAGCAGCAATGTAATTTAAAAAAAAAAATCCAAAAAACCCCAACAACAACAATCTATAGAAGTTTTAAGATGCTAATAAATACTTACAGCTAGCCAGCTTGTTAGGGAACTATTTTGGTCAAACTTCGATTATTAAGCTGTGAGGAAGAGAGATCTTGTACTAGGAAGTACAAATCTCATCAGGAACTTGAGTTCAACACCACTGCAGAAATGAATTTGATGACTAATTTGGTCACCTAATTAGTAATACAAAGCTACATAATTATCACTACAGCAAGTAGATGTCCTTTATTTGTCATCCTCTGGGTGAAGTAAATGTGATCTTAAGCTATACACGGGCAATGCCTTCTGAAGAACTCCAGGCCCTGTTGTATGTGAAGACATAACTACTTTGTATAAGTGTTAAACACTTAAAAGTGTTGTTGTGATCCTTGCCTTGTTTCCTTGTCTCCAGTTTCTGAAGGAAACAAGACAAGGCCCTCCTGAGTCCATCCTCTTCTCCTGCGTAATACAAAATCCCTCTCAAGGCCTGCTCTGTTTCCTCATGGTTTTGTGTGTAACTTCCTCTTTGTTTTGCTTGTTTCATTTAATTTATTTTAAGATAACCTCCACCCTACCCTCACAAATGTTTCTTCTGTGGAAATGCTGACAACTAACCACAAGACTGAAATTTTTTTCTTTTTTTTTTTGCAGCTGGCAGGAAGCAAGTGTAAAAATGCAGCAGTTGGGAGAAGAACCATGAGCGCGCGTGCACCTTCCTGTTGTGGGAGCCCGTTTTTTTGTCAGAAAACCACAAAAAAAAAAAAGGCCCTTAAGATGCTCGCAGCCAAGTGTTGGAGGCGCAGAGGTGTCCCGAACGCTGTGGAAGGAGGCCGCGGGCTCACCCTCCTGTCGGGAGGAGGGGGCGGCCGGCACGGGGCAGCCGCCGGGCGGCCGCTGAGGGCTGTGGCGAGGAGCCCCCGCGGCCCGCGGCCGCCTCCCTCGGTGCCGGCGGCGNGCGCCGTAGGCTGCCGGCTCCCTCACACACAGCCGGCGGCCGCCTGAGGAGAGGTCCGGGAGCCCGCCCGCTCTGCAGAGCCGCTGAGGGAGCCGTAACTGAACGCTCTACTGATTCGGTGTGTAATAGCGAGTAGTTATTGTGAGCTGTGAATTTGTCCGTAAAAACAAGCAGTTTAGTCGTCACCAGGATCTCTGGTGGGCAGCAGCTTTAAAAACCGTGTGCGCAGGGAGCATGTTGGTCCCCGCAGGACAGGCGGCCTGGGTGCCGAGGGGCGGGTTCAGAGCACTGGTCTCGGCCTGGGGCGGGCGGGCGATTCCAGAGCTCC
>VXBH01002955.1:161430-216654 GCA_013400035.1 Rynchops niger | reverse complement strand
AGCAGCCCTGCTCCCGCGCTCGCCTCGCGGGGAGGTCCCGCGGTTCAGTGCATCTGCGTCCTCGGTGCTGGCTCTGGTGGTTTGGGGTTGTTTTCTTGAGGTTGTTTCCCCTTGAAATTTGGGGTTAGGGGCTGTAATAGGAGGGAATGTGTTTTCTTTGACACGTCCCGTTCATCTCAACTATACATGTAGGATTACGGGGAAGAGCTGTGTTTCATTTAACTGTACAATAGTTGTGCCTAACTATTTCAACTGCTCGAATACCTGTTTACTTCTCAACTTTCATAATTGCTTTGCAGAGCATTAATAGAGACACTTCTTACATAAAAAGGTTTTTGAACCATTATGGTAGAAGTTGGTAGCTGAGGCCTACTGATGAAGTTTGTATAAAATCCAGACCGCAGTTGGTAGATCACCACTGGGGGAGTAATAATACGTCCTGGTTAGAAAATGGGACTTCAGAAAGTTCATAACAGAAATTATTAAGTTAGGTAGATATATAGAAGCTTCCAGAAAAATTTACTTGACTACTGAGTCCTATAAGGGCAAGGAAGGGCTGGATGTACTAAAATTTTGTTAAAGTGTAATCCAGCAGGCTGTGTGTACTCACGGGAGTTGTGCATGCCAATGATGCATTCTTATTCTCAAGCACTACTCTTGGAATAACACTTTTAATTTCTGCTGGTTTATGTGGTTCTAATTGTGATGAGTATTCAACAGATCTGCAGGTGGATGGCGTCTTTATGGCAGCTTTGTAAAAGGCTTTAAGGCAGTACTTTTTCCCATGTGTGCTGGAAGTGTCCCAGGTTTAAGAGAGTGAGCTTCATTAAATCCTGTAGTATTACTCCGAGGCAAAATGTTACTGTCTTATTTTGTCCTTTAGCAAGGAGAACATATGGCATCTGGTTGGCCATACGATCAATGTGAAACAGGGGAAAAAGGCAAAATTAGCCCTTGGCATTACTTTTCTGTGAGGTTTTGAACACTGACTTTACCTTTGAACACCAGTGCATTAATCGTTTGAAGAGTGTCCTAGATAGTAGTAAACAAAGTTTACTTCCAAGTTGATTGCTTTTTTGGCAGAGTTGGCCATTGACTTTGGACTAATTTGATGTTGATCAGTTCAGTACATATACATAGAGTTCTATAGCATCAGTAAGATACTGTGCAAGCTTCAAGTTCCCTTTTCATTAGATTTACAAGTTTCCTGCCTGGAATTAATGTGGTTCTATGTGTAGGAAGAACTGAATAAATTTAACAAAAAGTAAGGAACAGAAGTCATCCAGCCAAAACAAGTAAGTTAAAAAGTCTGAAGGGGAGGTGTGTGTCACTTGGTGCTGTGACAATATTCTGCCTGAGGCAAGCAGGTGGAAGAGGATAAGAGCCAAACTGAGCTTTCATTCACAAGGTCAATTCTTTGACTTGAGAATGAAAATAATGTGAGATAGCATTCTGTAGTAAGGCTGTGAAGGCTTCACACTGTATCTGTCCTATTCTAGGCTTCCAGGGAAATTTGCGTGTTTCAGCAGAATTGTAGAAGTTATTCCCACTCCCAGTTTCTTACGCTGAGAGGTCCTCCGTTCTGGAAGAGCATCTGCTACAGTAGATGTCTGCAGAAGGCTTTGCTAGAAATCGCCATATACTGACAGTTATGTCTGGTGATGAATTAAATTAAGCCCTTCTGTTTTGTCTGAAAAAAGGTTTTACTGATATGGCTAGATCATCACAGAATACCGTATTTTAACACTCCTACTCAAAATGACTGTGGTGGCAAGTCAGCGGTTTGTTTTAACTGCCTGGTATTTGATGGTGAGGAAGTTGTTTTTCTATAGGACAAGAGTGGAAGAAGGAAAGGATCTTTTCTATATGCAGTTTTAAGATAGTTTTAAATTTCTCGCAGTGATCCTTGGGTTCTGAACGCAAATTTTCATGTAGTGAATGAACTGCAAATTGCAAGGAACGTGTCAGCAGGTGAAAGGTACCTTTGAGTACCCAATTTGATTAACTTAACAGCTCGCAAGTCCCCCAAAGATGAAATACTTTAAAATGGTACTTCTTCCCTCTGCTCCCTTTCTCCCTCCCCCACAAAAAAAAGGAAAAAGGAAAATTTTGATGAGGCACAAAAGATTGAGGTTACTAATGCATTTCTCTTGTGATAAATTCTGACATCTCTGTCTGAAAAGCTTTCCAGACAAATGTGTTCAGGAATTGGCGTGAGAAACTACAGGTTAAAAAAATAGACTATGCTCTTAATCATCTTTACAAACTCATAGCTGCAATTTTAACTTCGGCTTCTTCACCTTTGACAAAAATTAACTTTTTTTTTTGTTGTTTTACTTTGAATGCTTAACATACTGAATGAAAAAAGCGTAAAAAAAAAAAAAAAAGAAGAAACCTGCAAGGACTATGTCTGTTTTCGAGCCCTTTTCAAACTCCTGTTTGTGTGCTCTGAGGAGTATCTGCCCCTTTGTGCATCCTAACCAGAAGTTACCGGTGGCAGCAACGGCTGTGTGTGGACACCTGCTGCAGGTCAGGAAGCAGATAAATTTTTCCTCTTGGTTTGTGTAAAGTCTGCTGAAAGATTTTCTGCCGGCTTGGATCAGCTTGTTGAGTGACTACCAACTGAATTTTACTTATGAAACTGATACAGAATAATGCTTGGAGACTCATCAAGCAATACAAAAACAATGGGAATGTACAGAGAAGGAAAAATATTTCCAGAGTTAATTCAGTCTCCAGCCAGAAGGTTCTGACCTTTCCTCTGGCACTGTCCGTACTCTGCAATGAATATTATTGCAGAGCTCAAGGCTGTTTGTCTGCTGCATCCAGCAGTGCTGGATGTTAAGCAAAACAAGTGCAAATTCTGGTATGTTGCCAGATAAGCACAGTATGTGATAGTGACACAGCCTGTGATGTCTGCTTCTAATCTGAGGAATTTGTTAACCCAGTAGAAGACAGCAGTTAAAAATGTCTTCAAGGTGTAGAATCAGTCATTTATGCACACTACTGGAACAGAGAAAGTTTGAGAGGTGGTATCAGAGACCACGATCATAATGTAAACCAACAAATAGATTCCACACCTCTGAAAGAATAAATTTCTTTCCTTTGTCTAGATGAATTTCTAAGGTACATGAAAGTGCATGCTACATGAAATACAAGCCAAGACTTCAGATTCCTAGTGTTAATTTCAATGTCACACCGTATCGGTAAGGAAGTGTAAAGCCAAATAGCAATAATAAGCTCCTCTTATATTCAAAAGCAAGATTTCAGTGATATTAGCTCATTATCAGCTTCCTGCTTCCTTCAGTTGCTTTTCCGGATCTAATTTATATTGCCATTTGGAGTAGGTGTTGGATATCAGTAATCATAGGTTTAATTAGAAAAGAGCGAAGTGAGGGAATCTGTGCTTTGCTGTAGTGGTTATCTCCCAGTAGATGGTGCCATTGTGAAATGCAATTTATTCTGAGGGGCACAAACTTTTGGCAATCCAGTTTCTGTAAATTGTAGAACTTCCAGACTTCTGGAAGAAAGACGTTAATTTCTTTAATGTTCTTTGTAAATATTCAAATCCAGGGATAAAATTAATTTTTTATTCTTCTCTAGGGAGGGTATAGTGAGACACTTTTAAAATAAATGATGCAAATGTCCCACATTCAAGAGAAAACAGTATACCCCCCAAAAATATGTAGAACAAACGCAGTTCATTCCCAGTTCCCCAGGGATTTGTCTAGACTTGTGAAAACAACAACGTTTGTTATAATTCTATTATCTATGACTATACTGAAACAGGAAGTGATAATTAAGCAAAATTGTTCACACTTGCAAGGAACCAAAATGATTAAACGATTATATGCATCAGGGACTGTGGGATTAGAAATCAAAGGTACTTTTCTATTCTTAATTTTGTTACTGGAAAGCTTGTGTTGACTTCGGTAGAGATGGACACAGATCTCTAAATTTTTATAAATTTTTAAATAAGATTTAGAAAATCCTAAATATTGGTAGATACACCTCTATAGCAATTAACTGTTTTTAAAATCAGTGAATTTATACAAGAAATTAAGTGGAACCTCCATTACCAGCGAGAAGATTTGATGACCCCAGAATGCTGCATTAAGAGAAGTGTTTTGTCACTAAATCAGTGGGATAGAACTTGAAGGCAACACATGTAGAGACTTCATCTTTTCTGAAGAACTGGCCGTTTCAGGAACTGGCCGTTTGAGGCCAGGAGACAAAGCTTAGGGGCCCCGAAGATTCGCTGGAATCAGCATGTGCTCTCTGAGGAAGTAAGACGTCAGTCCTACAGATCGGCACTGCGCTGTGCTCTTTACTGTCATGCCAGCCGGCTGGAGAGCAAATGAAAACAAACAGCTGAAATGTGGTGTGAACTCCTGGCTTCCTTTCCTGTCATAAGGGACTGGCTGAAAACATTGTATTTGCAGGGGGAAAAAATTGAAAATCTTATTCAGCATTTTTGCCCTTAGTTAGGAAAATAGGCTTTGCTTCTGATTTTAGCCAAAGCTCTGTTCAGATGACAGAACTGATGGTTTTTAGGAAACGTCATACGAAAGCAAGTAGCGGGGAACACCCAGCCAGCAGAAACAGGGATCATAAATTCCCAGATGAGCACAACTTTAGTGTTTAAGGGTCTAATTCATTGGGCAGTAGATTAAATGTAATGATTCCCATAGGTTTCAAAGAGCATTGTATCAGATTGTAATGCCTATTCTGTCTGCTTCAGAAGGTGTGTTGTGTTTTTGAGGTGAATCCTACTTTTGCCAGAAATATAATAGGGACTGAATAGAGTTCTTTATATGACATAGTTTAGAATAACTTTCATCTTCTGTATTTCAGAAAAACATATCTTGAGAGATTACAATAAAATGACTGTTAGGAAAATATGTAGCTCTGTTACTGGGACAAGTACTTTTAAGTTTAAATTCTTTAAGTCAATCTGATTTCCAGTTTAACAATGGAAGATGGTCTCAAGCCATTCTTTCACATTTGAAATGCTTTTCTTCCGAGTTTCCCGGTATTTTGGCTTAAATCCTGCAGTTGAATTTACTTCTTGGATTTTGGTCAATATCGGCTAGATTTTCTTCTCTGGGGCAATGTTGAGGGCTTATCAAGAATATGACAGTCGAAGCGGAACATCTTATGGAACATCCTTCACTTGGGAGTGACATCTCACAACAGCCTTGGGTTTTGGCACCATTAAACCTTGCTCCTGACGTAGTTCATCCTAAAAGCTGGCATTTCCACCCGATTCTGAAACTAGCCTGGTTCTGAACTCAACCATACTGGCTCGCTCTGGAGGATGTCGGCCCACACTCACTTTCTCCTTCTGTCGCTGTGGCCTTTGTCCCCTCCGTGGGAAAGACTGTTGTGGTTTTGCTGAGCTTTGTATGTCCTGCTGAATTCTTTTATGGGGAAGGGGGGAAGGGGGAAATCTCCTTCCTTCCTAATTTTTGTTATCGATGGCAAAAGTTGATCTAGCTTTGTTCTCCACCTGCCAAGTGTCCTCCTCCTCTTTTCCTTTACCTGGCTCTGGAGACTGTTGTTGGCAACCACCCAAACCATCAGTCTTTTGTTGGTGGTGTATTTCAAACAGACTGGATTAAGCAGAACAAACGCTATTGCTAGTTAACTGGCTTATTTCTTAGTCGTTAAGTGCTGTGACTATTGTGCCATTCTGTACTTCCTCCCTGCAAAATAGCTAGATCGATGCTTGCTCATATTGCTGATACATTGTTAAACAGATGAATGTTTCCCTCCTGTTTCCTTCTGCAAAATACCATGCTTATATGTGTAATGCGAGAATTAAAGTACAGTTACAGCTTTAAACTATTGTGTTTTTTTGAAAAATACAGTTTTCATTGACCCCAGGAGAAAAAAAAGGTGTTTCATATAAACAGTGGAGCTTATGAGAACTATATGTCTCATTAATAGACTTCTGTGTATTTAGCATTGTTTTAAGCAGAGTTTTAGCAAGTAAAGGAAAGCTTTGCCTCTGTCTACAAAGGAAAGAATCAAAAGGATTAAGAGCTGAGCACTCTATTTTCAAGAATAGCTAAATCATTACTTAGGGAGTTCTGCAACACAGAACTTGAGAAACACTTTTTGAAGGGCATGATTTCAACCCAGTTTATCAAGCCTACAGACCAAGTCAGTGTTAGGGATCAAGTGGAATGACTTAAGTCTGACTTAAAAGAGGACTGATAAACTGAGAAGGAATATCCTCAACAACTGAAAGGTACTGAACATTGAATTCCTTAAAGTTACAGAGTAAATTTTTTCTGGAAAAATGAAATTGGTGCTTAAATCTGCCACTTCTGCAATGTCAGATTATTTATGATTAAAAACACATTCATACGAAGTAAGAAAAGTAGAGAGGGACAGATTTCTCTGTAATCCTCTTGCTTTCCTTGCTCTGCCCATCTCTCCCATCCCTTCCCCATTTGAATATCAAGAAACTGGTCATGGTAATGAGATTTTGGATAATGATTACATTTTACTTTTTTTTACAACTAATCTTCAGCACAATTCCATCTACATCAAAGCTGGTGGATACTGATTTACTTGTGTTTAGGCTTTCTTTAGGCTTTCTGTTTTCTTTAGGCTTTCATCCATAATCAGAGAAACCCCCTCCATTTTGTTAAAGGAAGTTGAATTACTCAAGTTTTATGAATTTTACATCAGTTCCTTACTGTATCTTAGGCAGATATTTATACCAGTGGAAATTGAGGGCGAAACGCTGAAGTAGAATGATTTGCAACTTCTTCTTCTCCGATCACATTTGCTCAATTTCTGCCTTCAGTGTTTTTGATGCAGAATTAATCATCCCTGATTTCAGTTTGGCTGCAATATTGTCAGGCTACTTATGCTATTGCAACAGATTAAACAACACAGAAAAGGTGAGAAGATCTCTCAGGGATGCCTGACTTCAAAGTTTCAAGCTACTAGCAGATTTAACTCTCGCTACAGCGTATTCTCTATTTCAGATTGTGCCAGTGCTGCTTCAGATTTCTGCTGGGAAATAGAACTCCAACTGGTTCTTTTCTTGTGGGGTTTAAGTTTTATGATTGTATATGTTTTGGACCGTCCTAACTACATAAAATAAAATCTTGTGCAGTTCTGTGTTACTTATATATGATGGTAGTATGAGAGGTCCGTCTGTCAATATTCTGGTCTAACACAACAGCAACTATGGTTTCTGAGACAATTGGAATTTATTGTGTGCCCTAGAGTAAAGCTGTTCTTTGCCACAGCAAAGATGAGACACCTATAAATGGAGGTAAAGAGGAAAAATGAATCATCACGTACGTGCGTTCTCTGAAAGAGTTTTCCATGTCAGGATGAAGGGAAATATTCGCTCAGGGATCTGCTGAGGCCAAATAGCAAAGGTAATTTGTGTTCATAAATGGTTAATTGTGACTTTAAAATACCCGTATTGACAGGAACTGCAGGATAAATGTCATTGGAACTTCTTGTTTTTTTAATACACCTTAAGAAATTAAACAAAGCAAATGCATTTGGTGGCGCCCTCAGGAAAAGTCTAGTCACTTCCTGAACGGTAATCTGCCTGTGAGCAGCAGATAGATTCTCATTGTTTGCCATTTCCAGTTTCCAGTAATGGGAACGATTACTTGATCTAGCCAGTTTCTGTTGAAGATCTGGGAAAACTTAAAAATATTGATGGCAAAATTTTATCTGTTCCCATAAAACAACAACAGAAAAAAACCATAACCTGTTTTTGGTACCTGAAGGCATCACTTCTGATGATGAATATTGTTTTATTTTGGAATTAAGTGTCTGTTCTTCAGGAACGAGATGTATCTTGCTCTTCTGGTGATTTTCTTGCAGTGTAAGTTTGATAACTAAGTATCTGTGTGGGTGAATGTGTTTCTGATTTATTTGGTTTTTTTGGGGGCTTTTTATTGTTTCCTGTTACTGTCTCTCAATCTGTAAGCTTTGAAAATAACATTTTTTTCATTTTTTTTCCAGGTTCGGAACTTTACACTCAGGAGAAAGGTAGGTAATGACAGGGTTTTTTCACACACAAATTTAAAATAAGTTATTTAACTAATTCCTCTGTTGTTGTTGTGCATGCATAACAGAGTATATCTAGATTTGCAGTACTATAGCTCAGTACAAAATTTGGCAATGTTAAAAAAAAAAAAGGTATTATTTGGTGGTGTTTCTTGGTATAATGTTTAAATGAGAGATGTGCTGCTCATACTTTAATACACGTTTTGGTGAAATCTTTCCTACGGTAATTTGCTTTACTGAGGCATGCAAGAGAAAAGATGGGAGAGGAAATTTAATTACTAGCATTTTGTTTTGGTCTTTAAAAAACTCTTCCATGCCCACAAGCGAGGAGATAAAATTATAGAATATAAGTTAAGGGCACTCTCTCTTGCTCTTTTTTTGCAAAAGAAAAGCTTGTGTCTGAGCAGAGTACAGAGCTTGTGTTCTGAAAGGAATGCGTTCACTTTTTACGTTATCATCTTGCTGACTTCCAGCACGTACACTCTGCATACTTCCTTTTTTCCATCACTGGAAAAGTTTGCTTCTTGTTGTCATGTAGTCTATTCACATGCAAAAATATTTACAGGTTTTGCATTAGTTTTACGCCCAAAACTCTCTCTAGCAAGGACAGTTTATAAATAGCTGGTAAGTGTACATGTCAAGGGACTTCTTTAGATGCAAGAAAACTTTCCTGTTCTAGTAGCAAATTTTTAACACAAATCCAGGCCAAAATGGGCATACCCAAAAGCTGTAAGTTCTAAATGAAGGGGAAGTGAATGAAGTCAGAAATCTTTCTCTATACCTATTCATCTAGCTGTGTGAATAAAAATAATAGTTATACCAGGATTCTAATAATTCTAAATTTTAAGCTACAAATTATTTATCAATGCTGTAGTTATAAACACAGAAGCACTATATTTATATCTTAGTGCTATTATAAACTTTTATTTCTTCAAGTGCTTATCAATTAATTTTTAAAAATATGAATATTGTATTCAGTATGCTTTTTCAGGGACTAACATATTTAAATTCTAAAATAATTGAAAGCATTGCTTCTGCATATAATTCTGTATTTTAATTAATCAGGGTACGGACTCTATGGACTCTTGAGAGTATGACTGCTGGACTGCCAGCAATGTGAAGCTAGGCATGTACATGTTTGCTTGTAGAACCTGAACCCAATATATTATGCTCTAGTTATCCTAAACTAGAGATTTAAGATTATCTCAAGCTTGTGAGTTACACGTTTAAAGTGGAATTTGCTGAATGACATAACCCTAACCTTACTTTTAGATAAAAAATACTGGGATAACTCCAGGGATTTCTGATGATTGGGGATGAATTGGCTTGGGGTTTAATAAAACTCTAAGCAGAGTTATACTGTAATTTTTCAGTTTATTCAGACAAGTATAAATATAAAATTTTGTTCACCTCTCAGATCTACTGCCAGTTAGGGTTGAAGAAAACAAACCATGAGAAATAAGGAAAACCAAGAAGTAGCTGCAAACCTATTCCAGTGTTCTGTGTGTGTTCTAGGGAATTCAGTAGATTTGGCCATGCGCATGGCCAAATCAATGATTGTCTCAGTCTCGCAAGGCAAAGACTGAGCAGACAAACAGTGTGTGCTGTGACAATCAGTCGTTGCCACTAGTATATCTGTGCAGTGGAAAGTAAAGCTCGTACCACTGCGGGTGGTCAACATCTGCGAGATCTGACACAAAAATTATAACACCTGCTAGTAAGGTACAATGAATTGATTGTTGTGACTAAGATGTAACAGCTTGAGATAACAGTATTATGTTGGACTAATTGAAAATAAATATAAATCTTTTTTTTTTCCATGCAGTTTTTACTTTCAACAAAGTTGAAATCAAGGTTCAGCCATCTTTCAAAGTAAAGAACGGAGATCCTATGTCAATTGTCTGCCATGCTGACATTAGCAAAAGTACCGATTTCCAGCTGAAGCATAATTTTACAATTTTTAAGGATGGCAAAGTTGTGTTCACGACTGTATCAGACAAAGGAGATGCACGATATGAAATATCTGTGGCTAGATCTTCAGATACAGGAGTCTATGAATGTACTGTGGAAGCAGGTGGAAAGACAAAATCTAGTAACTCCTTACGTGTTTGGGTAAAAGGTGAGTATTCCTTCAAACACAGCTGTTTTCTAAGATACAAGGGAACAACCTTCATGGGGAAGTAATAATAGGCGGTGCTAAATAGGTTATCTTGCAAAGTGTTTTTTATCCCTAGACATCACAGTACTTTACAAGAGCTTAGTACTAAATCCTAATGTTAAGGCACAGAAATGAAATCACGATCCCAAGGCTACATGGCAGATCAGTGATAGTCAGGAATGCTGTCTGTGCCTCGTGTGCCACCATCCCGTCTGTCCCGAGCCTCTGTTCCCTAGACTAGAGAAAGTGTTAGTTGTGAAAGCTTGTGCCTATAGATCATAAACATGATGGTGTGGGAGGGGCTAGGTTACTGGAAAAGGTGGAATTGGAGTAGAGAGATTCTCACCTTGTGATAGTCATTGCCAAAGCTAGTATGAACTGTGGACTCCTTTTGTAGAAAATGTTATATCAGTTTTGTTCTTTCATCTCTTATGAGAACAGCAGCCACCTCCATCTATACTCTTTCTAGCCATATGTTCTTGACTGCAAGTGCCATTTTTCCCCTTGGAAAAGCAACTTGGAAAGAATTGATTCAGTATTAAGTAGTTACAGGGTTGTGCAGGGTCTGTAATTTTTCATCAGGAGCCTGCACCCCTAGGTACAAAAGTTGGCATGGCATTTAGTTTCTTCCCTTGCTCATTTCTGAGTGGCAGTGGAAAACACTGAGGAGG
Source organism: Rynchops niger (assembly GCA_013400035.1). Lineage (NCBI taxonomy): Eukaryota > Metazoa > Chordata > Aves > Charadriiformes > Laridae > Rynchops > Rynchops niger. The sequence goes on along the minus strand of VXBH01002955.1, from coordinate 205,776 downwards.
AAGCGGTCTTACCTTCAAAACAGCAAGTTTCATACTTCACACTTTGCATCGACTGTATTACCCTCTCAAAGGACTTTGTTCTTCTGAAGGTGCCTTGGCACGCATCCACACATCAAAGGAACTGTTTTCAAAAGCTCAGTTCTTGCAAATTATTTACATCTGTTCATTAGCAGAAATCACTACCATAGTCATCAGAGATAGTGTTTATTTCAGGATTATTCAAGGTTCTATTTCTTTTCTTGTTTTCTGTTCTAAGGAATGACCAAACCAATCCTGACGGTTGAGAAAAAAGAAGTTTTAGAGGGTGAAGTCGTGAAATTACGTTGTGAGCTGCCAGAAGAAGAACCTCCTTTATATTTCTATTTCTGGAAGACAAAGATGAATTCAACACCTAAAGAAAAAGATGTATTTGAACCATACAGAAATTTTTCTGTAGTGGAATTTGCTGTTGAGGAGGGAGATAATATTTTACAATTTGCTTGCTTTGTTAAGAGATATGTACAATCAGAATTTGAAAGCTCAGAACACAGCAACAAAACACTTGTTACAGTCAGGGGTAAGTTACTTAGCTTGTCTTTTTATGTTTCTTTGGTTGCTATAATTAAAAAGTTGGGTCATGAGTTCATATGTATTCTCTTGCAGAACCATTTATAAAGCCTACTCTGAGCGTCAAGCCCTCAAGTAATATTACAGAAGGAGACAGAATACAGTTTGAATGCTCAACTGTGGTAGCCCGAATGCGTGACATTGAAATCATACTCCAGAAAAACAAAACGATACTGAGCAGTGTACGAGATGAGAAAATTTTGAAATACTCTGCAGTGGCTACTCTAGAGGACAGTGGTGAATACCTCTGTAAGGTGGAGCAAGGGAAAGCATCTAAAACCACCAAACTGAATGTTGATGTGTCAGGTAACACCTCTGTTCATCTTAGATTTTACTGAATGGATTACTATTTAAATTTAAATTTGATAGAACTCAAGATCCATTTGCAACCTCCAGATCCAGGTGTAAATTTTCCTTAAGTTAAAGGCTATTTAGGTTTAGATCAGAAACTGAAATGTTTCTGACGTTTGCCTGACAATACTTTCCAACTAAAATAATACTTTCAGATAACACATATGAGAACTGGTTTCAAGTAATTGCTAAGTTTCTGTTTTTCCTGAAAATGTTATTATATTAAAATAACATGATTGTGGTTTTTTCCCTGATTATAATCTTTCAGTATGCCCTTCATTCTGTATACTTTCAGATAGCTAGTCATATTCTTTTAGGCTCAGTTTGAATGAATGTTCTCTTTTTATCTTGCAGAGTTATTCCCCAAACCAATATTGTCTGCTTCTATGAATAAGCTGGATGAAAATAAAGAATTAACTTTGAGTTGCAGCGTTAGTGGTTTTCGGAAAGCTAACTTCTCTATATTACGTAAAAATTCAAATGGAGACATCTGGTTGAAAAATTCTAGAAACTTAACAATGAGAGTTAATGTGAATGATACTGGATCCTATGTCTGTAAAGCTGAAGTAAAAGGAATAGTCAAGGAGAGCAAACCTGTAAGGATAAATGTTTACGGTGAGTTGATACAGAGGCTTAGAACCCCATGGTGGTGGGGAAAATCAAAACTATAAGCTTACAAATAAGCACATCTGTTTACAGAACTAGTTTCTAGTCCCTGAACTAGCAGGGTGTCTATTAGTTCTTGCAATATGAATTTCTGTGAGACGTGCTTGTAATCTTTAGCTGTAGAGGATTTGGCTTATTGTGATATAATCAAGTCAGGCTTTTCCAGGGCTGACCCTAAGAGAGGGAAGTTCGCATGTCTTCCTTCTGTTCCCTTTATTCTGCTAGGTGCCAAATAAACTGTCATTCATTACCATATGCAAGAGCTGGGAATGTTCTGCAAACCTTTCACTCATCAATTTGATCTGAAACTATGTCAGTGTCTGCCTTGAATCCCTCCCCCTGACCCTCCAGGCAGAAAGCCATGAGAGCCTGAGGTCATCTGGATAGCTCTACTCCAGAAAAGCCAAGTTTTTTGCTATCAATATAACCCCTTCACCAGCACACTAATTATAAACACCCTAGTTTCCTTCCCTCCATGGAACAAGCACAGACGGTTCTCAAGTCTGTACAGGGGAACTAACTGGGTTGTGACTCACTGTGCTGCAGAAACAGAGGTCCCTGATTAGGTGCTGCAGGATCCATCTCAGGTAATGGTACTTGCATATATTTTTGCTCTACAGACTTACTCCTTGTGTCAGAGCACTAGCTCTGCAGTTTGGGTGATCCGCAGCTGTGTCACTGATGCTTTTTTTTTTTCCCCTTTGCATTCTTCTTGTATGGTATTTTATTCTACATTTTATTATCTATGTTTTTGTTTTGTTCAAGTCATCTCCTGCTTCCACCCTATCAATGAGGAAGAGCTTCCCAATATAGGAATATATATAGGCTGTCTGTGCAAACTAGCTAAATATTGTATATCTGTATGTTTTATATAAAATAATATTGTATCTTTCAGCTGTCTGCAGTGTAATTTGCAATGTTTTTTCTTTATTCCCCTTTTAGCTCCAGTCTCCAAGCCAACTCTTTCCGTTGTCAGTGGTTTGCCAGAGGTGGTGTTAGGGAAGCCTCTACGGTTAATCTGTCGTTCAACGACGGGAACACCGCCAATAACATTCACATTCTACAAAGGAAATGAAGTTAAGAAAACAGTAATTAATGACACATATGCTACGTTCTTGGATGAAAATATTAGACAAAATGACAAAAGAGGATACAAGTGTGATGCTAAAAATAATCACTCCAGTGGTGTGAAAACTAGCAATATTCTAAACATCACAGTAATAGGTAAGTCTGTTTAATTCTTCTTGTCTAATGTCATATTTTGATTTTTGAAACTGTAGCAGCAAATGATGGACTAAAGAAAATGGTTGTGAAATCTTTATGTGATTTTGCTCACTTGAATTACAAATAGTTGGAGATATGTATCACAGATTATTTGTCACTAGAGTAAAAATCCTGATAGTAATCTGAATCAAGTTAACTACAATTGAGTTTATTTTAACGTTAAAAACAAGTCTGACTTGCAATCTTATAGAAGCTGTTTTAGTAAAAATTAATGATTAAAAATTTCAGGACCAGGTCCATTTTCTTCATGTTTGATTTTCATAGGACTAGACTAAATATATACATAATGATATTGGAGTTAGTCTATGATTTCACTCACTAAAATAATTGAGCTAGCTAGATTCCTGGTAAAAGATGTAAATCTGCACTTTTAATAATCCCTCTAAATACCTGTTGCTAGCTGCAGTTTTCAGAGGCACTGACCTTATGTTCAACACCAGAAGCTGCAGTTGCTAAGTAGCTCTGAAAGTCATTCTATTATTATGCCTTATTAGCAACTAGGAGTTACTGTATATGATGAGCAAAGTCTCTGATCTACAAATATGTGTGAATTGAAAGAGGAAATTCCTCTGCCTGTGAGGCAAGTTGGAAGTTGGTAGTCGTAGCTTTACAAAGAAGACGAATTGGAAGACCACAGAAGAAAGCATGATGTCTGATATACGCTGGGGTACTCCAAGAAAGGGAATGCAAGTGAAAAAGCTGTGATTTGCAAATGTGCTATTGGCAGATATGAAGAGAAACCAAAGCAAATAATAATTCTGTAGTAGGCCACATAACACCGGTGTCAGGGCTGATAACTCTTAAAACGTGCATGAAGTTTTCCCTGTTGCTACGCATGTAAGGGAACATCTTGCCTTGGTAGGATTTTTTAACCCATATACCGTGTTTCTGTACATTTTGTTTGGTGCACTCAGAGCAGACAGTAGTGAGGTTTTATGTGACAGTTCCTGGTTTAGATCCCAGTGGTTCAAAGGTTTGTCTCAAGAAAATCCTAACACTGATTTAGATATGTTCTGTCCCCATCGCAAGCAGTTCCCTCTGTGCCCCAAGAACTTTATTTGTTGGGTTTGCTATAGGGCTTAAGGAAGTTTCTTGAATATCCTGTACCCAAGATACGGATTGGACCTTGAATTTAGTTTGAAAATCTAAGATAAACAATTGTAAAGAACAGAGTATCTGTTTGAGGAGGCATACTGAAGCCTTCTGCACTAGATGAAGGTCCCTAGCAGCTGTAGGCTTCATGTTGACAGATACTATCTTGTTGGGGTTCATCTTTAATAGTGAAAGAGGTAAGCAGAAATAATAGTCCCCTACCTGAGTTGAAATAAAGCATTGATTGTGCTGCTGCTCCCGGAGGACTTGAGAATGTTCTTAAGCTACAGAAGGAACCAAATAATTGTAGGTACTGACCTTTATTAAAGGAAATAATAATTTGCCTGCAACATCTTAAAATGTTTGTCTGCTTGGTAGTGTCACCTCTACCTTACTTGGTTCTGAGTTGGTCAGTTCCGTCAGTCTGATGTTGTCAAAAAAACTGGCTGTTTTGGTAGTGGTTTGGCAATAGGTAGTGAAAGATAATTAGAGCTGTGTATCCTGCGCATGTTGTTGACACCTGTGTCGATGTCATTTGACCAGATAGTAACCACGTAGAGCTATTGGAAAAAAACAGAGTTCTTTGTGACTGTAAGGGAATTAATTGGTGATTATCTCCTTGCTACTTTTCTTGAATGTATCAGCAGTATCTTAGGTTTGCCTAACCTGATTACAGCAAAGTAGTCTAGGGCCAGAGCGGAAGTCTGTTCTTGACCTGTTGAAAAGAAGAGAGAATCTCTCACTACCAAGGAGTTTTCAGTTGTGTGTCCTGGCTTGAACCCAAATTGTGTAGGTTTTAATAAGATAAACTTGTGTTTAACAGGCTGGTCTCTCTCTTTTGATGTTGAGTTGTATATGACTAGAACAGATACACTGAGAACTGTTGCATTTCTTCTGAGTCAGTTGGATTACTGCACATTTGAAGAACATGCTCCCCGCTCTCTGAGCCCCCAAACAGGTCTTTTAGTACAGTGTTTGCATTGCCTAGACTATAGAAGTAGAACTGCACCTTAAGTTGATCAGTTCCACCAGAACATGCTTTGCTAACCCTAGAGAAAAGCTGAATGATAGAACTCTGAGGGGGTTTATCCAGTGAGATTTAAAGCCAAGGTAATTTGAAATAACAAGTAACAAATAAACAAATACAAAGCATAATCTTATTATTATATATATTTATATTATTATATAAATACCCATTAACAAGTGGGTATTTCTTTGCTGGAACCAGCGTATCCCAGCTGTTAGAGCAATCGTTCAGAATATATTGTGACACTGTTTGGAAGTTCTGAATGGAAAGTCAGGTTTTGGAGCCCGGTGAGCCAATCTTCTGCAGTCCACCACTCCTGAAGTAGCAGCCTCAAATTCTCTGTATTCTGTCCTTTCTGTCTGTACCAGATGTGAAAAAAGATTTATGTTTTATAGAGCAGTCCTCTCTATCATGGGATCAGTCATAGTAACCCATGTCTTACATCTAAATCTGCTTTCTGCTTCCTATCTAATACAAATACAGGTTTTAGGATGAGCATCTTTTCATATCAGATTTGGTTTCCTCCTTCTGCTTCCACTGTTGCCTTAATGACTCCTCCTTTACATCTGCCTTGTGTTATCCATCGCCCTGCCCCAAACACACTTATAGTGTTTCCAGCGAAATTTTGTTTAGTGATTTTAGCAAAACAGATGCTTTATATCCCAAACATTTTGTGAAGTTAATAACATTCTACATGCCTTGCATAACAGAATGTACGGATGTTTTTGCCCATGTAATTATAAGTGCTGATGCTCATTTACTCCTACGCTAGCTCTGTATAGCAGCAAACCTAAAAACTGTATTTTGGCTATGCGTATTCTTACAACTTGTTCAAATGCAAAATAACTTCTCTCATTGTGTTTGGTATATTCTGTAACCATTAGAATTTGGGACTTGCTTCTGCCTTTGAAGAACTTGATCCATGATCTGCTGATAGTCACTATTGCTTATTAAATGTTACAAGAAAGATATAATCCAGTTAGCATAAAATAGTGTAACTCTACATAACTATGAAAGCATAGCTACGTAAATTGAACTGTAATTATTTACACTGTGAAACTCCTGAGTGTATTATTTCTGAAAATTAAATAATCTGTAAGTTGAGGCCTGAGGGGCATCCAAAGGAGTTTAAGAAAAGAGGCTGACTGACTTCTCTGGAATGGATATAGTTTCCTTCTGTCTGCTTTGTTTCTTTATAGTGCCCTCTCTATTTCTGGGTGTATAAAAATGCTAGAGAATGCTGTCTGGCAAAGACTGTTTAGAAAGATTAATACTGTGCATTCAGTCTCTGTTTAACTAAGTAAAAAGGCATTAAAGCAAGTATTTCTACAATACAATATTTTATCATCAAAGTTATTTCTAATAGTGCTAATATTTGCTTTCTTTGTGCCTTCCTCTGTAGTACCAATCAGGAACGCCAGCTTGGGCAGTGTTCCATATGGAGTAGTGGAAGACGGCAGTGAGACTGCTTTTCTCTGCTCTGTGAATGAAGGATCTTGGCCAATCCTCTTCAGGATTTTTAGAAAAACTGACCATGAAGTTCTTCTATTTGAAAAAAGTGAAAATGCAGACAGAGTCATGTGGCGCAAGGAAGCAATGAACAGGCAGGACACAGGGACGTATTACTGCATGGCTTCTAATCGAGCAAATGTGGATGTGAAAAGCCATCCAATAACCATTAGTGGTAAGCTAACTTTTAAAATAAGCTGCATGCTATGTCATTATGACAGGTGAGGTCATGTTATCTGGGATGTTACTACGTATAACTCCCTTCTTTTTGTTCCACTGTTGTCAGAAGTTAAACAGAGAGATCCATTTATAAACAGAGATTGTCTAACTTACATGGAAAAGTTTAAGGGATGCTCAAAAGCCAAAAGAGCCAAATGCAAGCTAAAAGCAACCTGTTATTGTAACTGACTTTTCAGTCGCAAAGGAGAGGCTCGCTAGTGAACTTTGCATGCAAGTTGCCTTAAAATTCTTCCCCAGTGTGTAAGAAGGCCAATTTGTAGTAAAAAGAAAGCTCAGGAACTGCAGAAGTTGGTAATGATGACTTGTCACTGTACATGCTCTCTTAAACATGTCTTTCTTATTTCAGTCATCTTAGCATCTTGGCAGAAAGGAATCATTGCTGCGTTCGTCTTAATAGCTATCGCAGGAGCAGTAATTTTCACTTTATGGTGGTTTTTGTGGAAGAAAAAAAAGGGTAATGAATGGTTCCCTTCTATTTCTTTGGTGACAAATGTATTACAGTTCAAAACTTGAGTTTGTTTCAGGAGCAAAGGTTTGTGGTGGTGAGGCTTCAGGAGATGACTAATACAATTTAAAAAACGTGAAGATCTACTTAAAAATGCTGGGTGGCCCCAATTAAGCTGCAAGTGTGCCGAAGCTTTCCAAGTACATTGGGCACAATGGGAGCATCTAATTAATGGTGGTGGGAAGGCAGTAGTGAGGCAAAGATTATTTGAGATAGGCCAGAATTGCACTGTTCTGATGCAGTCCTAGGCGTGGAATTCAGCCCCGTGCAATGTAGAGGCAGACAGGGCATGAGGAGTTTTTCGATCTCTTATAGAGCTATGACAATTGGGTTTGGGGTCCCAACTCAGGCATAATTGAGGTACTTCTCTAGTCCTCGTAAAACAAATTTAAGGTTGTAGGTTTGGTTGGTTTTTCTTTCTCCCCACTCTGTAATACAATTTCACTTAGGGATTGTCTTTTATCATTAAGGTATTCTTTCATATCTTGTTTTTTCAGAAAATAAGTAAATCTGATTAAGCAAGAATCCTGTGATATGCAGTACGTTGCAAAACATTTGGGAAAATTTGAAGTATCTGGATGTCCCAGACTGCTTAAATTGGCCAGGCTAAAGTCTGGGGTTTGAGATCTTAGGTTCTCTGGGAAAGAGGCGTTTAAGGGACCTGGGTGATAAACAGGATGTAAGACACTAAGTAATTAATTTGTGATAGCCAAGAGAGATTACTCTGACTTGGGTAGATAATCCTTTTTTAAAAAAAAATATTTATTTATTTTTACTTTAAAATTCTTTCACTTGTACAATCTGTTAATGGATGCTTTTATTTTTCTCTGTCAAGCTAAAGGACCATCCATGGAGATGTCTGGGTAAGATGACTTGCTTTATAGTAATGGTGAAGTATTTCTGTTTAAAGGGCTGGAGGCCTTCCACCATGTGAATATAGTTTATAATGGCACACACCTGCAGACAATAGATGGTTCTGCTTCATATACCACCTGTTAACACAACAACAGGATGAGGAAATACTCTAAAAATAGGAAAAAAAGGACAGCTAGGAGAAATAGAAGAATGTCAGGCCTATGTTTGAATGCATTTAGATATGGAATTAAAATAGAGAGGTCTTAAAGAAGAGTAATGCAAGAAGGAAAATTTCTGACCTTAAAGTTTGCTTGTGCTTCTCTTAAAAGACAAAAGCAAAATTTTCATTATCTTCAATAGTTAAGAGTACGTGGCAGTCAGCACAGACAAAGATTGATCTTTGCATATCATCACGTTGTTTTTATTGACTGTTTTTTGATAATTATATCAACTTTCGTTGGTTTCTTTTTCAGTTCTGCCTCGGCTACAAACATGACAAGTGAAAAACTGGCAAGACAGCACAATGATGGGGACTACTATTCAGGTAGGATATTTTGCTGTAAGAATAGTAGTGATTTGGCTTAATTAAACATTTAAAGTTTTGAACCTACGTGGTTGTTGTTTGGATAGGGCCCAGTGTTTCAGGAATACAGAGGAATACCAATAACGTTCTCCCAAGTACGTTCTACCATTTTGTCTTTGTACAGTTTTTTATGAGCATGCCTTATGCAAAGATGGGTGTATAAGTCTGCTCAGACACTTCTACCAGGCAATCAGTAAAAATATTACAGATGGAGAAATCATGGTAAAAGAAAATCACTTTCTAGTTTTGACACAGCTGCAAGAAAATTATTTCAGAGAGGAAATTTGCGTTGTGGCACATGGTTCTCTGATCTGGCCACGGTATAGTGATGTGCCATGACTAGGCAGCTTTCATTCCAGGATCTCAATGCACTTCACAAAGATAGGTGGACGTGTTTAGAGCACCTGATATAAACAAAGTTATGCCTTGGGTGGGTTTTAGCTGATCATTTAAAAATACCACATTCTTCCCACCTGTGTTATATGAATGTCTAATCTAAAAGTAGAATTTCTCATATATAAATAAACATAGTGACAATAGGAGTTCAGCTGTGTAGCTCATTTATTTGGCTATAATATATTTTCAGCTCAACTTTTGTTTTAATATTTCAGGATCAGGTTACATTGAAGATAGTGAAAATCACATGAAATCAACAGATGAGAGTAAAGGTAATTTCATACTTAAACAATAGATTTTAAAATTATTTTATGATTGAAAGTTGTGATGTTTTCTAATGGTAGCAATCAGGATTTGATAGGTCCAGTTCTTTCCCTTTTCTCTTTGGTAGTGGGGAAGACTCTTTCCTTTGCTGAGCTTAGTTCTTTTTCCTTATGTGCAAAATGACAATGATCGGACCCCTTTACCAACTGCATTATGAAGTGTAATTAGTTGTGCTGGATTCGTGGCCATCTAATGAAGGATGGTATAAAAATAGAACTTAGAGTCAAAATTTTAAGTTCTATACAACAAATATGCAGATTTTTAAAAACATCTTTTCTACAGACTTCTTCTTTTACTTCTCCGTCCTTTCTTAATTTCTGCAGATCTTGAGATATTTAAGCATTAAACCTAAAAATAATCTGCTATGAAATCTGAATAAAATGATCTGCCAAATACCTTGAGACACCATGTGGGCTATATATATATTCATTAAAATGTGTCATCAAGTACTGCATCATCTAGCACGTTGTATTCTTCAAGACTGGTGTTTTTAAGATATTCAGTCAAAGAATAGCACTTAAAATGTGGATATTGCCATCTGAAAGCATACTTTGTCTCATAGTTTTTTGTTTTATAGCGATGAAAGTATTCTCATGGGTTACATGCCATTTCGGATGGTTTAATAGTACATTTTGACTTGGTTGTCTGTTAGAACATGACTTGAAAGATAGTTGGAAAGGCATCTAGTGTAACTAAAGATCAAAGTTAAGCTAAAATTAATCCAGAGCATGGAGCTAGTCTCCTGCATAAACCTGTATGCAGCGTAGGTGGCAGGAATTTCTAATTCATAATTCTTTGGAGCAATTCTGAGTGTGCAGGGCAGCATTGTACCACAAAACTATAAGAAAGGGTCTGCACTAAGTTAATTTCACAGGAAAACTTGGAAACAACCTTTGGAAACTCTATCTCAGTGACTCTTGTTTTTTCCATTGTATCCTACCTGTTTAAGATGAAATGGGCTCTGGTCTAATGATCTGCGCGTGTGACAGAAATAAATGGGTTCAACCCTTACCTACTGTGGACTGGGCAGCTTCATTAAAACCAACTAGGCTCCTGCAGATGTCTCTACCAGACATGAAAAACAGGTCTATTATTCATATACCTCTAAAAATAACAGTATCTATTCTGCATTTGTGTGGCAATAGCTTCTACTTCAGCAAGCAAAAGGAGGGAGTTTATAGCCTGGTGCATAGAAGTTGTGGCCTGAATAGGTCACATTAGAACTAGAGAGACATTCTCGTGCAAAACAAACATACAGACAGCAGAAACATAGGAACATAAGGCTGTATTGGTCATTCAGAATCACTGGTATTGTAGGAAGCGTGTCACTTAAACTTTGTTATTAATGAATATGCCACCTTAAAAACTGGTTTGGTTTTGTTCAGGTTTTTTTTTCCTTTTCTCACCAATGCTATTGGAAGGCTGCTCCAAAACTTTGCTGTTCTAATCATTAGATCTTTCTCTAATTTCTGTTCTAAAAAATTCCACAAGCAGTTCTACAGGATTCCAGTCTGAATGACTGTTGTGGTTCCTTCCAACTTTTACAGAAATCTAGTAGAAAACCATCTCCACCCTAAGGAAAAGACAGAGTAGAAAGCAACAGCTGTTTCTTGTTTCTGTTGTATGCAGGTAGCCAGTACTCCTCAGCCCGTAGTCTTGGTAAATCCGGTGTTTAATTGTTGTCAGGCTTTCTGTGGGCATTGTGGCAGAGAAGCATTTTGAGGAGGAAGATGGGTTGCCGTTGTAGGTGTTCTATGGAGAGCTTGAAGGGCAACGTGCTGAAATTGCTTATTGGCAAAGCAGAAATTGATAGTATGGGAGGCGATGAGAGGGGCCATGAAAGACTTAGAGAAGGCTTTAAATGTGAGGAGAGTGGAGAATGGGAAGTGTTCTGCCATAGCAGCCAGAGAAAAGGTGGAAGAAATCATGGCAGGGAGAAAAATAGAAGAGAGAGGAGCTGGAGCAGGAATATGAGAGATAATTCCCTGCTCCATTTGTGTTGTGCCACTTTTGAAGGTGTTAAATTGAAAGTAGGAGTTTTAGGCACAATTTGCAAGTCCCACAATTTCAGAAATTTGGCTTGAGTTGGTCTACTGCCTTTCAGATTGGGATGATCCTTAGAAATGGGTTGGTCTTACAATCTTAGCAGAGTAATTTGCATGTGCCATAAGAAGGGCCTGATCCTGCACCTATCAAAGTCATTGAGGACTTGTCCATTAATTTCAGTGGCAGCAGGATCAGGCCCACAGTTCAAATGAAGCATGCAGTCCTACAAAGAAACATCTTCTTGATATTTTTGGGGCAGGACCTGACCTTGAGAGTGCTGAGGTGGAATACACTGAAGTTGAAGTATCAACGCTTGATCCTCACAGAGGTAATAAACTATCTGGCCTCTATGGTTATGTTTTGGGAGCAGCACTGGGCATGTTGCTACTCCCTGACACTGGTCTGATACTGGCATCTGTGAATATAAGAGCAGGTTGTGTTTTGTGTGCGTGACAGTATCATGCCAGTTGTGCTCCTTAATCTAGATGATGCACTGACCACCGCGCTGTTGTTCGTTGCGGCCCTTCTTCCACGGGGATCCCCTCGTGCACTTGCCCTCCCCATCCACATGAGGTCTGTGCAGCGCAGGGCTCCCAGCTGGAGCTGTGGCTGTGAGCAGAAGGCAGCCCGCTGTGAATCTTCGTGTTATAGAGTCCAAATTTACTGAGGCCCATTTGACATTAGCCACGGGGTAGGATAATGGAGAGAACAGAAAGCAGTGGAATTTCCTCCTTTACAAAGCAACTGGTTGAAGGGTCAAAGCTGTAATTCACTTGTGATAGAGAAAGAAGAGAGACCAGCGTAGATTTAGTCTCTCAGTCTGGAGAGGCCTGGAGACCATCCTGAATTTTGAGGCGCGTTAAACAGAGAAATGAGAATATTGATGCCCAGATAACTTTGGCCTCCTACATGTAGTTCTATGGTAACAGTAACCAGACCTCATAGCATGAGGCTAAGGCACGTGTCTCTGCAACCTTGAAAGAGAAATATACACTGAAATTTATTCTCAAGACCCAAATGTGCACTTCGGTCATTCTCTATCATCTAGAGTGATATCTTTATGCCCTTGTGTTGAAAGCTGTTAAATCTTTCAGAAATTTACAAAAAGTCTCAAGTAGCAAAGAGCGAATAAACCCCACAAGAGACGCTTATGCTACGCTCCAGCTTCTTTGCTTTGGCTGAAGGAGAAGCAAACTGAGGAAGAAATGGACAAATATGCTTTTTCCTGGTAGGAAGGACCACTCAATTATTTCAGAGACCAAAGTCATGATTGTTTAGTTAGTAATACAGATGTTTGGGCAACAGCGCTCCCTCTTCAAGCTTGGCAGCAAAGCTCTCCCGGAACAGCCAATCCTCCTGTTCTTCCTCTGTCTTCACTTGCTGGTATCATTCATCACAGAGTTTTCCCTGTGTCCTAGGCATGCTATTTATTCACCTCTGCTAAATTCTGCACTGAGATATAGTTACTGTAATCTTTTTCGGAATAGGGCTAATACTTAATTGTTCCAACTGTTTCTGAGCACGCACTACACAATACAATGGTGTGGAATGGTAAAGATATGCTGGTGCATAATTATTTAAATTGAAACCCCGATTAAATGCAAAATCAGCATCTCTAAATATAGCCTTTTCATCCCATTCCTGATATATTCCACTATTCTGGTATGCCAGACGGAGCAATAAGATAGTATCCGTGCTATGTAGACTGAATCCCATAAAACTAAAAAATAATGTTTAAAAGATAGCGTGTGAATGAGATTGGATTATTTTAGCTGAATGCTGTCTCATGTTACAGACCTATGTATGACATACAGAACATTAATTGATCCTGTAAGACTGAACTGTGCTCCGAGTATATTGAGTTATGATAGCTTCCCAATCTATTGCTTTTTGTTGCACCCAGGACACACGTGAATGCTTATCAAAGGCATGCTTTGGTTATGCAAGTGGCAACTGCACTGCAAGTACTGCGAAGTGTTAATCTTTCAGAGCATCTTAAAGATGTTGTTTAAATGGAAGGAGTTGTATGTAATCAAGCTGCAAGATTAATTATTTGAGCTCTGCACTGCCTATCACAATGAGAACAGGATGAGATTATTTTTCTTGGGAAAAGAGAAGCAAAGTTGAGTTTCTTTATATACCTTTGTAATAATCATATACACCCACAAAAATAACTCAGCCGTAGGACTGCCACTGATACTTCTGCCACATTGATGTTATTGTACAAATTTTGTTTCAAATCGTAATATTCTTTCGTGTCTGTCCGTGGGTTATGACCAGTCCTTCTTAGGGAAGAGACCTTTCAGATTATCACCTAGCTCCAAATCCCTGTCGCACCTTTTTGGATTCCACCTGTTTTCCTAATGAAGACAAAGTATAGCACACTCACCTTTCCTCTGGGCATGTGTAACTCATGCAGGAGACTGCATATAGAGTCTGATTCCTTCTGCTTTTTGTCGAACTCCAGATTTCTCTGATCTCTCAGGACTAACTTCAGATCAATTTATCTTCCCATTCATTTGTTCCTCCTGCCACTGTTGTCAATGTCAATGCTGATGTTCATCTCAGGTGCAGAAGAATAATATTTTGAGTATTTTAAAAGATTACTGCAACAAATACTGCAGTATCTAAGCTATAACAGTAGCCTTTATGTCACTTTTGAATAATTGAATGACACCTCAAAACAAGTGTACATAAGGGATGTAAAGGATCTTTACATAGAAGGATGTAAATCTTGTCTTTGACAGTAAAGAACTACTTACATTTTTCCCAGACATATCTGCATTAGCTGGTCATTTCTTAAATACTTTTTAACACAGTATGATGGCGAATAGGCTAGTGCATCAAGAACTTCGTACTGTGCAAGGAGCAAAAACCAGGGTTCATTACAGTGTTACGAGTGGTAAACTTGCTAGAAGCAAACTTTCATAGCTTTATTTTAAAACTTCCACGTGGGAATAACTTCATACCTACTTGTTGAAGTAGGGGTGAAGAGGCTAGACAAATATGATGTAGAGCTGGGGCTACACATTCCAGTTCTTATTTGGAGTAGTCATAGTGGAATGTTAATTGATCTTTAAAGAGGTGGTAATTCTAGAGAATGATTAAATTGGATACTTACAGAGATTGTATGCTTGACAAAAAAATAGTGCTTATCTTTTCTAAAGCTTAGCTGTGCAAAAATTTGGCAAAGTGATTTAGACCCTTTATTGTTAATCTGAGCAAAAACAAAGGCCAATGCTAAAGTAAGATCAGGAAATGTCCCTAAAGTGAGAAGGGAAAAACTGCTAGTCATGGCTGCGTAAGAACATGCTCCTTCTTTTACTTTTATAGCTGGTTAGTTATCTACAGGGTGGCAACATTGCAAAGTTAGTGGGAACAAAATGTCAAATCATGCAAGTAATTTTTCCTAACACATTTTTTCAGAGCTGAAAGGACTTTTGGAAGATTAACAAGGAAAATAACACGGGCAGTGGCATTATATCACAGTTTAATGAAATGGGTCTGAAAAAAAAAAAGCAAGCTAAGGAAATGCCTCCCACCACGTCTTTCTACAGAGTCAACGGGAGCAGATTTAGGACTGTATCTGCTAAAAAAAAAAAAAAAAAAGTGTTCCAAACGAAATGAGCTACCTTGCATTAAAATTCTGAGAAGATTACTTCTTATTTCTCTGGAAATTGAATTGATCATTTAAGCAAGAGTCCATAAACATATGCAATGCACTTCAAGGTCCTCAGGCTATTTTGCAAAGAAAGTTCATGCCAAAACTGCAAGTTTGAAAGCTGTGATTAGGCACTCGGTGAAGTGTAACTCCTACTGTTGTTGAAATTAATAGCAGTTTTGTAACTCAGTTCTGTTGTGTTACCTCCCAACATTTAAAGGATGCTTAAGGCAATTTTAAAAAATGAAATTAGCTTTGGGAAATTAGAATGTGGTGCCAGAGACACTTGGGTTCTTCAGGGCAATGCAGAACAGTAACAGTTCTGAGTCTGAGTCTGGCTGCAGATCAATATGTCTGAATTCTTTAAATGTTTGTTGTTTTTTTTTTTATAGCTAAAGTACAGGACTCTGTATACAGAAATGTGAATTTTCTTTCCAGTTTCTTGCAGAGAGGGAACAATTTTTTTTTTTAACCTTTAACTAGAAAAATGTAACTTCTTGGTGTATTGAACGTACACAGAAATTGGAGGTGATACTGATAGAATTCTGAGGTTTTCTAAGAAATTCAGTTTAACTGAAATGAATGAACATTTCTAAAACTCTTTGAGATCCTGGAATAGCAAGCTCCTAGAACCAGCCTGCATAGGGCTTTATACCAAATTAAGAAAGTGGTTTTAAATGCACAGAGTTCTAGATCACTTTGCTTTGCTATGGTTACCCAGGGACTCTTAATCTACCACCATGCAAGAAATCAAGGCAATTGTTCTGATCTACTACAGCTGTGTTTACACTGACCATAAAGAAATGGGGTTCTTGCTATTTTCAGGCCTTCAGATAAGGCTGTGCCCCTTCCCTACTGGAGTAAGTGCCTCAAGTTTGGTATCGAAGCTCTGTTGGATAGGTTTTCACAATGTCAGACAGCCAAAAAGGAAGAGCTTTTTGCTTTCCATCTCATACAGGAGCAGAGGTTTACAGGGGCTTATTTAAACCTAGGGGTCTGACAAATACCTGTCTAAGACTAACATTGCATTTGTTTCCCAGCTGTGTCCTTGCAGGCACAAAATCTTCCCTGTCTGCTTTTTCTCCTTACTTTCTGTATTTCCACAAGCCTTCTTAGCCTTCGCTGCTGCTACGTCCACCTCAGCGCGCTAATGGAAGAGTCTGCCATGCTGGGAAACTGAGAGGAGACCTTTCCCAGATATTCCCAGAATAGAAGTTGTGCAGTGTGAAATCTGAAAATATTCTTCTGAGACGTTTCACAAAGAACAGCAAACGAGATTATTTTTGTGCACATAAAATTTAATCAGGCTGATTGCCAAAAGAGGGTGCAGTTAGCCTTCGAAATGATCTCCTCAGGTCTAGGTTCCCTAAATCCTTACAACAAATTGAAGCTCTTCACAGGGATCCAGAGGAACTCTCCTCTAGTAGTAGATGTCTCTGTAAAATGAAAGCGGTATCGATTTAAGTTGAGAAAATTATTACAACGTTGAGGTTAAATTTAGAAAGGGAAGCCTACTTTCATCATCATTTTTGTATAGAGGGAGAGACACCTTCTCAGAACCTTACAGACTGGGTTTGGGGGAGGGTGTAGTTGCTTTTTCGTACAGACTCCCCAGGCTCATGGCTGCTGATGTAACTACTTCCTCTGAAAGTAAAACAGCGTGTTCTGTTTGTGTAAGGAGCTTTTCATAAGGCAAACAAAGGAAAAAAAAAAAGAGAAAAGGAAAAGAAATTGATTCTGTGCCAATACATTTTCCAGCTCCTGTACAGAAGGGGACTGAAACAGTTTATAGTGAAATCAGAAAAGCTAATAATGGTAAGTAAGCTAGTGAAAAATTAAACACATAAAGGAAGCATTTGTATAGAGATTAAGGATAAATTTGTGACTGAATACTTTAGGAGATAAATGCTATAAAAAAAGAGACCCACGTCACATAGGAACGTACTGAAGGACAGCTACAAAATCACAGGTGTTGATAAATTGTGTAACACCTTCATGGTTTCTCCTAAACCAGTATTTAATGCAGTGAGATTAATATTTGTGACATCTACTTCACCAGCCCATTTTCACTTTATCTGCTAAGTAGTCGGGCTGTACATCTGAATCTGGAGCTGAACATGCCCTGTTAGGGTTTAGGATGCTATGTTGTGTTATCTCAAACTGCTCATGAGCAACACTTTTCACACAGAAACCAGAATGGTTTGGGTGGGAAGAGACCTTAAAGATCATCCAGTTCCACCCCCTGCCCTGGGCAGGGACACCTCCCACCAGACCAGGCTGCTCCAAGCCCCGTCCAACCTGGCCTTGAACCCCTCCAGGGAAGGGGCATTTTCCTCTTAGTTGAGTGTGTTTGCCGTGTGTTATAAAATATTACACTGGTTTTGGATATAACCCCAGCAAATATCTATAAAGCCTGCAACAATATACTCTAAAAACCTTTAAAGCAATGTGATCGCTTGAGTACGGTGGGCTGTTTGTTTTAAGCAGCATCAAAAATCGTCTCAGGTTGTATGTGCCAGCCACTCTACCCTTCCAGCACCTGTAACGCCGTTGTACGTGGGCACTAGCAATTGCTGTCTATAAATGTTCTGGCAGTAAGGAGTTCAGAGACAGGAGGTTAAAAGTGTTCCTTCATAGTTTGTCAAAGACTAAATCAGATTTCCTTTCCTCTCTTTGTCTTAGGAAGTCTAGATTGGTAAATGTTAGGGCTGTAAAGCGTTCGTGTTTTGTCCCCGTCCATGTTACCAAGTGGCTTTGTTGTGTGCCATTTTAAATTTTTGATTGTTGTGTTTTAATTTGCTATTTTTCTATTTTATAGGGGATTTCCCACCTGCTCTGACACAGTATTCTGTTTCTAGGGAATCGTTCATGTGAGGGTCTCCAAGTACTTTAGAAAACATTACTTAATTTTCCCTTGTGAGGACTCGCAAGGCAATTTTTATCTCCATTTTACAGCTGAATAAACAGAGCGATTAGGTCATTTGTTTAAGGCAATGTGTTTAGAGAGTGACAACACTGGGAACAGAATTTCAGAATCCTGACTCCTGGCCTGCTGCTGAGCCTATGTGTCGTACTCATTTTTCACAGCCTTACAGCGAAAAGCAGAATATCCTTTACATCAGGCACTTCGTGTAGGATCGCCTGGCAGCATCATGAGAAAAAACCCAGCTCGTTTCAGAGCTGAACCCAAAGGCCACTAATGCTCTGAAACGTTTCCCAGTGGGTGTGACCTGGACCTGTAACAAGCTGCAGAAGCTGAGTGTGTAAGTCCTCGCTTGCTTTCTGCCGAGGTGTGAAGCTGATTATTACACCTTTCACCATTGCTATTTCTGACATGCCAGAAAGTGTTATACACCAGAAGGATGTTTTGTCAGTTGTGATGTAAAATCGAGCTTAGTGCAGCAGAGCTATAATTCAAAGCACTTACAAGACTGTAATTGCCATGAAGTGGGAACCGCAATAAAACGCGATGGGATTGAAAGACTGAGCTGGATTAGCCAGACGGTATGCAAACGCCCCTTAATCTTGCTGCCCACCTGCTCTTTTACGCGTAACATTCTGCAGTTTCAGTTATTCTTGGAAACATAGTAACAGTTCATTGTTTTAATCAGGTCCGTTTTTCCTGACTGATGCACAGGAAAAGTGTTTCAATTCGATAAGCAGTGCATCACATAGCTATGCAGTTGCTTTGGATAGCTACATTACGGTATATTTAAATGATCTTTGGTAGGCTGTGTGATTGCAAGGTGGTAAAGTATAAATGCAGTGGGGGATCCCCAGGAAATAGATCTATCTTCTTAAGTACTTTAATATATATTAATATAAGTACATTAAAGGCCAGTTGTGAGAGATGTTGCACATTACTAGTGGGTGTAGAAGTTGGTTTACTGTTATGATCTTCACTACATTTGAATATTCTTTGAGATTTTGGGGCAAATGTCCAAGATTACAATCTACTTCAGGAAGTTAATTGTTCAGACAAACGCGTCCTCTGGGGAAATTGCATAGATTTTGGAATTGGTGTCACCTGCACAGTTTGACAGATTTAACACCTAGGACCTATGTAACATTTCATTATTTGTTCGTAAGTAACTATTGTGGTTTGGGTTTGTTTAATTAGAATTAATTGAGTGCTTCATGAGCAATTCTGTCTTTTCAAGGAATTATCTGTACGTTCCAGAAATTGTGCCCAGTAGAGAGGACGCTGAAGAGCTGTCAGTAGTTGCTGTCTGATGCAATTCTTTGTGACTGAACTAAAATATTTTTTGTCTTTGCTTTTATGTTGGCTCTCACCGCTGTCCCCAGTAAGGCAGATGACATGTCAGTAACCAGCTTCTCTTGTATTTTGAGTTCTGCAGCTACTGCTTGTTCTTATCCCAAATAATAAATCCATAGTGCAGATGATGCTCTGACCTTTCCCAAGCCCCAGGCCTTTGGCAGTGTGCTGAGCATCTGCCATTATTCCCTTTCTTTTTATTTTCCTGGTATTGGCTATGTTATATCCTGTTACTATCGGTTTAGTGTCTTCATCACACGGTGGTAAGGCTTCCCATCCTATCTGCTGTGCTGCTTTCCGTATTCTGAGTACTAGGCCTAGAAAGGTGTTACATTAAAGATTGCCAGACGTCTGAAAAACGAACTGTCAAACGCACATTTCAAATTGCAGACCTGCATGTGGTTAACTACAGTTAACCCGTTAACAGTAGGAAAAGCAGGTCATTTGCAAATTCAGGTCCAGTCAGGTGTATTTTGATTGAAAGCCACATAATAGTACTGTAGATAGAGAATTATAGTCTCTCTAGCTGGACGCTGGATTTCCTCTGATATAATGAGAGGTTTGAGGAGGATGCTGATCACTATGATTGTCTCTGGAAGCAGCTCAAAGAAATGAAGTTGTTCTTGCATTGTTATTGAAAGGTTAGCTTAATTCAGAGAAAGAAGGCTTGATGTTCAGGAGGTGCACACAGGTATTGATTAAAAACCTTTTCTAGAGCAATAGACTGTTACTTTAGTATTTTACATTAAATACCTAAAGCTTCAACCCTCAGATGTAAATCAAACCTTACAACCAAACGGCAATTTGGGGAACGGTCACAATTGGTACCAGTCAGGTCAATAACACCTTTGAAAGTCCTTCACAGCTCTCAGGATGAACTAATTTCCTTAAAATACTGCTTTCTCTGGTTGCCCTGTGAAAAGGTCAAAGTATATGGGGAGTCAGGAATATCCAGCCCAGTCCCAGAGCTGTTGCTTTTTGTTCTGAAAGAACTGAGGCAGTCCAAGAGCTAAGCAAAACAGGCAATTGTCTAAATCAGCAGACTGCCAAGAATGATGAAATGACCGTGGCCTTGCTGCCTGCTTTGCCTGTGCTGGAGTCCCAGCAGGCGAGGCTGGCAGCTGGTGCTCTTCCTGAGGGACAGGTCAGGATGTGTCAGATACTAACTTCAGCTGGGTAGGTGGAGGCTCTTTTAGATGGATGACTTAGTTCCATCACACCTTTCATCCGCCCAAGAAGCAGTAGGGGCAGGAAGTCCAGGCATCTCCATACGGGTTCTTTATCTCAGCTCCACCCCTTCCCTCAGCTTTGGTCCCGGTTCTTGAGATAGCACAGTTCTGTTCATATTGCTGAGAAGACTAGACCCAACTCCAGTTTGCAGATTTCCTTACGTTTTTTTTGTATTTCCACTTCTTGTGGAATACAATGTTTTAGTACATTCTTGCTCCTTTGGTAACCCGGCCTTTGCTCATTGTCACATCCAGAGCTCACAGAGGCCAGTGACAGGCCTCATAGCGAATAATTGAACTCATAGCGGCTCACCGCACAGTAACTATTCTTAATTTCTTATCAAGAAAATGGAAATCTAGTGAACAAAATGCAGAGCCAGCCTTTATACTGCTAAGTCTGGAAAAAAGAATTGGTCACTTGGAAGCAACTGCAGTGGCCAGACAGGAAATTCTAAGAATCCTATTGCAACCAACAATGTACTATGGAAAAATAAATATACCCCAGTGGAAAGAGGCATGAGAAATCCCTGTTGCATTCAGTGGTTTGGAACAAACTATTAGAAATCAGTTCTAGCAATCAGGAAATCTGCTCAAATACTTTCCTGCTACTGAGCCTTAGGCTTAACACCTCTATACTTAGCCAGAATTTCCCACTGAATGCCTTTTCCAGTATGGAGAAAACTCACAGGGTCTGAGGATTCATTATGTTATTCAAACCTCAGGCCTTATAAGCATATGCTAGCTGCATGCAGTCCAAAATAATACAAATAACCTTTCCTTTCTCCAAATAAAAACTCTTCAGATCTTTAGGTTTCAGGATATGTTCTAGACCAGAGCCTGGATCTGTGAGACATTGATTCCAGAGCCAAATGCTTCAGCTGAAAATTAGGCAAAGCCAGAAGGTTTCAGTAAGACACAAATAAGGGAGCTTCTGACCTTGCTTGAACCTAAAACGCGAAGCTGAATTGCGTGCATGCCCCTGTGTAAGATGCGTTCCCAAACAGCCTGCCAAGATTCTCTGTTACAAGCTACTGCTCCAATAAAAGGCTTGGCAGAATGTGGTACGTGTCTGCAGTTCAGTGGCTTCAGTTGATAATCTGGCATTTTAGGTTCCACCAGTGTTGGAGGTGGGTTTGAGATGAATTGTGAATTGCAACTCTTTAGGCATGTATTCTCTTCTCCATAACCTCTAGCAACGAGAAAGGGCAGAGCAGGTGGGTATGACAGTGTCTTAAATTCCTGCCTCGTGTAAGGACAATGCATTCCTTTATAAAAAACATGTTCCTGGAATTTCAAACACTATCAACTAAAAGCAATAGCAAGAGTTTAAATCCATCAGAAATCCATAAAAACACCTACCTGTATGAGACTTGGGAATCTTCTAGCAATCACCAGCACCAGACCTTCAGCTCTGATTCCTTTCCGAAATACAAAGCTTCTCGTTTGCCCTGCTATGGAAACTTGACCAACTGTATATGACTAGAATCCAGTGTATCTCATTTCCCTGTTCTCGTTAGTGTTCAAAAACCTCTCTGTTCTCTTTCATCACAGTAAAAACCACTTCATATTTTTAACAGGGATGAAATAAAAAGGTTGCGAAAAGATTGACATTAGCAAAGAATCAGCAAAAGCACCGTCTCGTTGTGCTTTCATTAGAGGCTGCGTGCCAGCTTACCTGATTGGTACCTTTGAGAAATTATATAGCCTTCCAGCAGCACTTTCAAAGGACACCAATTATGACGTTCCCCTGGCAGAGATGTGACTCTGCTAGGAAGCCACACTATCTAGAATCCGTGTAACAGATAACAAGGAGGGATATCTGTTATTGTGACCTAGTAGCTTTGGGGTAGCAAATATCCCGTTGTTTGAAGTTCTGAATTTATACAAAATTTCTCATTTCCTCCTTCCTGTAAGCACAATACACTGTGACAGAGGACTAAACTACAGCTCGTTAATACCTCGCTTCATAAAGCTTACATATAGTTTTGTCAACTTAAAGTCAAGCTTTGATGTAGCGCTGGGTCAGCAGGGTTTTTGTTCACTTCTGACAGCTTTCGGGACACAAAAAGCTTTTGTGTGGTTCCCATGTAACTTTTTGTTTCTTATCGAACTGGCTAAACATATAGGGATTAATTTTGCCAAACATTTTTATATGGAAATTAAGTTTATGTAGTGGTATAAGGTGCTGCAGTCACCTCAGGTTTTAATCCTTTTCTTAGGCTAAAAGTTCTGGGTAGAACTGTCTTGGAGAAAACCCGTAATGTACGGTGCCCACAACATTCAGGTAGTCTCTCTGTTTTAGAAATTGCAGCCTGATGGTATACTGTGTTTGTGGTGCTGCTTTCAGTGAAACAGAATCACAATCCTAATGTAACAAACATGCGGATGGTAGAAACTCTGTGAGCTTAACTGCACTGCAAATATACCTGGATGCAATCATAAAAGAGAGAGAAAGAGAGACTTTGGCATTGTTACCTGCAAAGTTAAATTCACCTGTGTTCAGTTTCCTCATTACTTCTGCTGGCTGGCAAGGGAGTTTCTAAAAGACCTTTATTTATGGTAGTAGTACTTTTCATAATATTCATATCATGATTTCAGAGAACTTTTCAAAATTTACATGAGCATTATGCCTATGGGAGGACTGATGTTATTATTTGCTATTTAAACAATAAATACTTAGAAAAAACATAGATTCAGAGACTATCCCATGTTTATATACTTTCTAAGAAAATACCCTTCAAGATGCAGCACTTTTGTCACAGGGGAAGTACTTTAACAGACCGTATAAACCAGCAGTTTTAACAAGAATTGAAGTCCTATTCTACAAGAGGAGTTACTTTCCTCAGTCTCTAAATTGTCTTACTTTCAGAGGGCAAAGAAATATATACCATTTAGTATTTGAACATATTCTTTGAAACTTCTGAATTGCTAAATCCACTTTTTAAAAAAAGAGCAAAAGATCTAATCTTAAAGTTCACTGGTCCTAAATGGAAAGAGCCCACTGGCTCAGGCTTTCATTGGGAACAAGCATCTTTTTATGAAAAAAAAAAATTTCAGGTGTCCTTGCAGGATCTTACTTGGCTCTGAAAATTATATCCTATACCGGATTTCTGCAGTACGTTATTTTCCTGGCAAGGAATTGGTGGAGGAAGTATAATGCTCATGAGAACTTATCTCTAAAAGGAAGACTCTTTTTTATCCAGCAGCAGCTTGTGCTCTCAGTAGAGAATTCTGCTTTAAACCATAATCAGGAAAGCTGTCACAAATGTACGGTTCAACGTGATCTTTGACGTGTCTGGTCCCACCCGGGTACTTGGACTAAGCTAGAGCTTGGGTATGTCTTAGGACCAGAGCCTGAACCTTAGTTGTAGTTGGCAATTTTACATCATTGCAAGGGGAACAAAAAAAGTTGGGGTAAACGTAAAGGTCTATTTTCTGGAACGTAGAACTGATCACTCTGCAATGTATCATTTCATAATTTATACACTGTATTTTATTTTGCAGATTCTGTGGAAAACAGGCATTCTGTAAGTATTCATTTTATTTAAGCAGTTATATATAGGGAAATTGGATTGAGGTTATTGTGTATCTACTAAGATAGTGTTCAAGTGTTGCTACGTCTTAATTGTTTATTTGTTGTTCAGGACCTTTGCTGGACACTACTGGGCAATCCCTCCATATGTATTCTTATTAATCAGGCTTTCAGTTCTACGTTTTTAGAACGGTGAGCTTTAAAAGTCCATGGAACCAGTTGGTATTTGGTAGTGCTGGTACAGGAGGTACGTGACAAATACTGATTTTCCAAGAATTTGTGTTGAACACCCCTGCACAGCTTTGGATATGTGTCACGTATTCGTGCTGACAGAATGGCACAAGGTTGGGGATGGTTGCTGCCTGCTTCGGGTTCCTGATGGACCTGAGGCACTCAAGATATGCGTAAGAAAACCTGCTGAACTGTATGTATCACTGGGGACAGAGCTGTCGTTCCAGTTCCATCTGTAAAACCTGTGGAGTGTTTAGTGCCAGTGAATCTCCTCGGGGTGTGCCTGCTCACATGCACACACACCTTCTGTGATTGGAATATCCAGAGAAGTGAGGTCCTTCCTAAGATGTGAAATGAAAACTTTAACTAAGGATGAATGGCTGATCACCTGAACTTGGGCAGATGTCACTTCGATTCACTGTCTGTCACTGTTTCCTTCTGGGTTCGTTTTCATCCACTGGTATAGCAAGTGGAATGACTCTAGGGGCTGGCGGTGAAAACTGAGACCTTGTAAGAAGTTTTAAAGGCAAGCAATTTTTTACCTCAGAGTACATAGATATGTCACAGTTACACTGCTCTAACCAAGGAATTAGAATATGCAGGATCTCAGTTAAACAATTAGGGGTTCTGTGAAGGTTCTGTAGGTGGTGAACAGCTTTATAGGGCTAAGAATCACAGAATCGTAGGGTTGGCAGGGCCCTCTGGAGATCACCCCGTCCCACCCCCTGCCAGAGCAGGGTCACCCACAGCAGGTGGCACAGGAACGCGTCCAGGCGGGGTTGGGATGTCTCCAGAGACGGAGACTCCCCCACCGCTCTGGGCAGCCTGTGCCAGGGCTCTGCCACCCTCACAGCAAAGAAGCCAGTGAAAACATACATTGGGGTTTGGTTTTGGCTTGGTGTTTTTTTTAAGAATAAATGTCTTGAATGAGCTGTTACTCTGCTCTCCACAGATCTAAGAGGAAGGGAACATACATTTCAGGAGTACTTTTATGAATGTTAGACAAGCTATCTAATCCAACCTCAAACCAGGCAGACAAGGGTGTTTTTTCTGCCATCCACTTTGTGACTTTGGAACTTGTACTTAAAAAGAAAAAAAGGGAGAGAAAGACTCATAAATAAGAATCACAATAGCACAGTCTACGTCAGTTTATGGCATCCATTTGAGTTTTGAAAGGCTCCATCAGCACTCATATCCCTATGGGATAAAAAGGCAGCCCATTGTATTATTTACAGACACTGGCAGTGCACTGAAGGTCACAGATTGTGTTACAATAAACAGACCTATATTAACAGGCCAGTAGGGTTTATAGTATCATTGTCTCTCTTAGTTTAAAGGCTTGTTTTTATTCTTTGCTCTCAATTTGCTATAAATAAATTGAGCTGAACCCTCCTCTGGGTAGTACCGGGCATTCCTTGGAGAGTCGCACAGAAGTTTGTCCCTGTCCGACACAAAAGGAAAAATGGTCAAGAGCGGCTGTGATAGAGAGCTGGTGTAAGCTCAGGGAGGAGTTCTTATCTTCTTTGTTTCCACGCCCTACATCAATTGTAATGGACGTTGGATGGAAGACTACAGTGTTATGAAGATTTTTTTTGTTTTCTTCTCCTGTGGCCCAAAGTGAGTAAAAAATCTCTCCGTGGAAGTATAATGAGGTTGCTTTAGAGAAAATACACTGACTACCCCATGTAAATCACTTTCATCATAATTATTTGGGTTATTAAAGCTCGGTAAACTGGACGATCTATGAATTAATGTTAGATTCAAGGGAGAAAAGTGTCAGCTGAGGGAAGTATTTTCTTTCGTGTTGTCTGTACAAACTCCTGTTAACAGTAGGAGAGTAATAAAACTAGTTATTCTGTAAAAGTAGTAAACACCCCAAAGAAAAGTCAGCTTTATAACACTTGCACGTCTTTCTTGAGATTTCCTAGAAGCAGCCTTACTCAGTTCACCTCTGTGACATTGTCCCCTCCTTAGATACTGTTCATGTGTGTGACATAGTAACTCTTCCTTTTTTTGAATTATTAGTGCTTTAAAGGACATAACAAAAAACCCAGATCCCCGTCTTCTGCTTCCTAAATGCCCACTTCTGCTCCCAATAAGGCTGTGACAAAAAGCAGCACCATCCCTCTTTTGAACTCTCTAGATTGAACCTGAAGTTCACTTGGACAGATGCATTTCTTTGTAGACTTTCCATCTCCCCTGTTTGCCTCTCGGCACTTTTCAGGCAACATAGATGTGTACAGAAGAGGCAGGGAGCTACTAAGGTGCTTTCTATCATTATTTTCTTGCAATTGTTTTTTTCTGTAGCTCATTTTCACAGAATGCTTGACTGTGATGTACCTCAGAAGTTTGGTCCAAACGAGGAGCTGTTGATCCTACTCATGAAAAGGAAAATGCTCCTTATAAAGTGATCAAGTGCCTTAAACTTCCTCCCCAGATGTTCTGCTTCTTTATAGCCAAATGAAGTATTTGGCGCAGAGGTGAAGTTGCTTTCAATCTGCTGCTCTCTTCATTTGTGAGTGAAAGGCGGCCTTCAGGCGCTAGGCTGGTCAGCTGGCATCTTAATCACATAAAATGCCAGATGGATTACTTAGCTATAGCGACCTGCCAAAAACCGTGTGGGATTTAGCTCTGTTTAGGAAGCAACAGGTATTCCAGAAGTGTGGGACAAAGAGCACCGCAACAGAGAGAGTAGTATTTTGCGAAGAGCTCTGTTCCCAGAGACAGGAGGACACGCAGTGTTTTTGTTTCAGTAATGGTGGTGGAGACTCGACACCAGATCCTGCTGCCCTTTTCACTCTGTAAATCCAAATAACGATGTGGGTTCCACTCCTCAGATAAACTGTGTTAACTTACCCGGTTCTGCAGTGATCTTCCAGAAGTCACAGGCAAAACGCAGTACGGCACTGTGGAGAAGAGAGGTGAAGCAAATCATTTTCATGAGCGCTAGCCCTGCTCTTGTGCATTTGCCTCTGTGTAGTTTCTGTCAGAATATATATAATCCAGCGTAGAAATTTAGGAACTTTGCTTCATCTTTACTGAGGGACTGTTATAAAATTGGGCTTGGGGCTTTAGCAAACACTGTTCTGACAGTAAGTGTTGTGTTTCACAGAGGCATCAGAAGTGTTTGTATTATGTCGAGAAAGGGGGTGCTTTAGAAAAACAGTCACTTCACGTTTGAATTACTTGAATTGTATGAAGGCTCAGTTGCAGTCCAGGTTCTGACTGATTTGCTGGTCCAGAGCACCTTGAACCTGAGCGGCTTGGACTTTTACGTAATTTAGAAATGAACCCAAAGTTTTGCATTGGAGGTTGCTTTCCTTTTTCTCCTCTGTTTCAGAAATTTGTATCTTAAATGCCATCCATAGGAAGTATTTGCAAAAGAAATGAATTACTTAGAGAGGAACTGGGAGGAGGTTTCCTTCCTGAAATCAGCGCTGGCAATCTTTCTAAGTTATTTAATGGTCCCAGTTTCTGAAAACATATTGAAGGAAATATCTTAACAATGAGATAGCCACTTCGCCAAATACTAATTGGTATTGTGTCAAATTTACCTCAGCAGTACATTCTGATTTCATATCTCCTCCTCCCCTATTACCTCTTAGGAGTGTGTGTGTTTGTTTGTTTGGTTGGTTCTGTTCTGTACACCAGGACTGGCAGCTTCAGTCGGGACATAGTGTACTTTTAGCTGCCTGTTTGTTCAGCCTCAGCATGTACCCTCTGAGATAGAAACCGGTACGATTTAAATCTATTTGGAGAAATTTGTGGGATTTTTTTCAGCTACTTTCTCATCATACTCAAGTGATCCCCGAAGTATTTTGTAAATTCTCGGTGCTGGAGGAATTGCTGTAGGTTGCCGGCACAACAGAGCTGTCCCCGAAGGGGGAGGCGGCATGTGTGTAACTGTGCACAGTAATATGGCACAAGTGTTTCAGACAGGAAATGAAGACGAAGGATGTGTCCGTGTAAAATTGGGGGGGATTTCAGGCAGTCAGGATATGACAAAACAAGGTGATACTCTGAAATAAACATTGAATTATAAACCAGGAATTCCTGCCTCTGACTCATGGGGCAAATCCTTTGGGGGTAAGTCCACAAAAGGAATTAGGCGCCTCAGTGCTGACAGACTAAACTGTTAGGTTAGAGGCCACCGTCTACTCTTAGCAGATATTTGTTGGAAGAAAACTTGCTTTGGCAACTGGTGTCAGGAAAGACTTGACAGTTGTGAATCCTCAGCGGACAGAATTATTTCTGTCATATAATGTAAAGACAATGAAGTTTATGCTCCGTCTTTGCCCTTGCCCGTCAGCTGGCGCAGAGGAGCCCTCTGTCTGCACGCTGCCTTTTGTGGTTCGCATGCCAGGTGTCTATGTCCCTGCTGCGTACCGACCAGATACCCTGCTCACAGGAGCAGACTCTCCTAGAAACATGGTGTCTGAAAGCTGAACGCTGCATTGCTCGCTGTTGAGATACCCAAGGGCTTCTTAGGAAAAGGTTTTAATTTTTGTGGGACTGAAGGTGGGGGCCTAATTGTGGCAACTGTGTGTCTGCTGGTAAATAAGGGATCTGACTTTCAGATTCGTTGAGTGCCAGCAGTTCCTATAAGAATCCAACTTTTATCAGTAAGAGCCCAGATGCAGATGTTGGTGATTAACAGTATTGCGGTCTAGCCTGTCATTGTTAACCTAAATCTCCCGCTGTCTTATTTCCCTTTTTATCTGATGAAGATAATATTAATATCTCCCCAGGGAACTGTATTTATTAGCTCACTGTACAGTGCTCTAAGGAATATGTCACTATATTTAAAGTTTTTGCATTGATCAAAAAGGGCAGGGGGGCATTTATACTCATACCTTTTTATTTTTCTTTTTTTGTTTTGTTGCCAACAGAGAATACAAGGGCATCCTGATGCTACTTAGAACAGTCAGCTCAAACATCTGCTGGGAGAAGAAAACAAGCCAAGATGGAAGATGTTGCAAATGTTTCAAAAGCTCTGCAGCACTTATTTATGAGTTTGCCAGGCTCTTCTTTTCAAAGTTCATTTCCTCAGGGGGAACAATAGAGATGTTCCTAAAGCATTTAATGGAAAAAATTACAAATAAAAATTCTCATAGGAAAGTGGCCGTAGAAACCACTGACCTAGGTTTCCATCTTTTATTTCTTCTGCTAACGCAATTTTGCCTTTCTAGCCTCCAATTCATGATGCTCTGAGGAAATAAAAGGGGAAGCTGAGGAAGTACATTTCTACAGTGCAGTAACAAGTGTGATGCTAGTAAGATGTAGAAATACCTAAGCTTGCTTTAAACTAGCTCACCGGGTTATCAGTAGCACTACTGTGGCAGATCAGAGCTCAGCACAGCTTGGCCAGCCGTGAGCGTACTTTGACACGATCTTGCGGCTCGTGCTGAACTCCCTGTGCTGCAGCAGCTGGACTGCTACCAGTCTTGGACCCAGCTAATTTATAGCTCTCTTGGATGCTACACTGCAACGAGGGCCTAACGGACGAGCGAGCTCTGGGCTCTCTAAAAACTCGAATAACTCTTCAGAGATTCAGTACTTCCCCAAGTGCTTCTGTGAGCTGAGGCACAAATATTCTTTATTCTTCGCTAAATTGCTTTTCCCCTCTAAAAGTTCTGATGCTTGTTGGTTAGTTTGGTGTGATGGTTCTTCAAGGAATGATTGCCCATCACAGTTATTTTGGATGATACAAATATAGGTGTTGAGTGGGTGGATATACTACACCCAAGTCAGTGAGTTTGTACCTGAAAATCCTATTATGTATAACCCTTATTCCTTTGATTTTAGGAGAAATATGAAGTCGTACTTGTGTCCAGTTTGTCCAGTATGGAACTCCATACCTATCTTTTTTCTCTATAGCATGATAAAACATTAACATGGATCCAGTTTGGACCTAGATCTAATCTTTGCAGCCCATGTTCATCTCACTTGCATTAGTTTAAAAAAAGAACACAAAACAAAACAGAAGTACTGTCCCCAACCCCTTCACCAGCTGGTCTTTGACACTGCAATTGCTCTCCTTTTCTTACTGCAGATTAAATTACTACAAGATCTGGGCCACAGGTAAGAAGGTTCTCATTTTAATCAGAAAATAGTGAAAGACAAGACATGGATTTGTATATACATATATAGTTACTGCTTTAAGCATTGCATCAAAGACGCAAAACCAGCAAGAAATACAAGAGAGTTTTATATCCTCATTCCAAACGTTTAAATTTTCGGTCTACGGTTACTGGCTAATATCTCTAATTTATTGTTCCCTGTGCAAATGTTGTTTGTATCGAAAGCCTTTCACAAATTACTGTCTTCACAGCACTCTTCTGTTGACAAATATTCATTCTAGCATCCCATGAGTGTCCATACAAATGCGTTAGTGTAAGGAATGTGAAAAGGTATTTTAATAAAGAAAATTCTGAATTGAACTGTGCACTGGATCTTGCCTGTTCGTAGTAGTGACCACTTGCAAATGAACGCCTGTAAAATTTTTTGTTAGCAATGGACCATATAGATGCATTGTATAAATTTACATATGGAAGACGTCATCTCTGCAGCAAGGGATTCCAGGCACTTAGATCTGTTGTCATCATCCAGTTTAGCAGCGGGTAAATGCTCTAAATTGGTTTAAGAGTTGAGCATGGGAGTGCTGGCGTTCACATAAGTCCTTTGCTAAATGACAAAGGTAAAAGTTCCTCCACAAACCTTTCCACAGTCCCTGGGACAACTCAGGACAGCACTGGTTTCTGGGACGTTTCAGAATGTCAGCTGGGCAGTGGGACAATTCATTGAGCTATTTCAGCTTGTCTCTTGGCTGGAGTAATCCTAAACTATTTTTGATTTAGTCTGTATTCAAAGTTGTTTGCCCTACTGAAACAATCTGAACTATCCACTTAGAGTGCTGTGCGCTGCTTTGAACACTTATGTTTTGTCTTACAGATATACCAAAAATATTTTAAAATATGGGACATTAGATCAGCAGACATCTCCAGTGAAGACAAAAGTTAATGGGCCCATGAAATAAACAGCTACATGAGGGGTCCAAATGTCCCGTTATGAGCGTGTCTTCTGGATGCCAAACGAGCGTCATTATCCCAGTGGAAGCATTTGGGAAATAAGCCTTGAATCTGTTACTGAAACTGATTAATGCTCAGATTAGAGCTCAAACAATACGTTATTCAAAAACAACCAAAAAACATTTCAGGTTTCTACATTGTCACCAAGTTGAGCTCAGCAAATACAAAATGAAGTGTGTTGCTAAATATTTACTTTTTGAGATGCCAAAAGGGATGGGGCATCCTCAGGCCCGTTGTGGCGTGCCTCGTCGGAGCCGTTCCACTGACAGTGCCGCATCCTGCTTCCACGGAGCGTGTTTACCCGTCCCACCGCCTCGCTCGGTCAGCTTTTCACCATTGCAGAGCGGGGGCTTTAGGGACGAGGTGCAGAAGTGCTGTAATCAAAGACTCTTCTTCCTTGCCCCTTAGTTTTTTTTCATTTCCAGCAAACTAGCAGCAGCTCACTGTAAGGTAAGTATACACCGGTGTGCCCTTTCGTGGAACGGTGAGAGGTGACGTGCTGGAAACCGCCTGGCAGCGCCGCGGAGCCTCTGCCCCTTGCTCCCTCGGCGTCGCCTGCGCCCGGGGCGAGGGGTGCCCGAGCCCCCGCTCCCTCCGGCGGCAGCCGCCGGCGCTGATCCGGTGCTGACCCCTGGTGGCAGGCGACCTGCCAGGGCCACCGCGGGGGCGACGGGTCCCTCCTGCCGCCGGGGTGGTCCCTGCGGGGCTCGGGGGGAGCAGGCAGGGTGCGGGGGCGCTGCGGGGCCTGCCCCGGTTTCTGGGTCAGGTTCTGGCTTTTTCACATGGACGTGCGTGGAGTAAACTGAGCCCTGTCGCTTTTTTCCCTGCAGGGGTAACGATCTCTTCGCCTGGACCTCTGCTGCTCCTAAAGAACGCGGTGTAAGCCTCCCGACCGCGGCTGCTTTCTCGCTCGCAGAGGTTAGTGAGTTGTTTGCAAATGCTGGGGCACGTTTTGTGTGCAGAGTAAACATCCTGCTCATCGGTGGGTGAATACACCCCAGAGTTTGTTTACTTTTCTGGGGTGTTATGTGCTTGTTCTAACTGCTGCTTTGTGAGCTTGGTTCAGTTAAAGCTCTTAACGTTGCAATTCACCACTAAGCCATCTTGCACCATAACCCCCCAGCTTTCGGGGGCAGGGGAAGTTACTGGCAGAGTGGCTGCAGCCGTTCTGTCGTGCGGGAGAGGACAGGTACAGGGAAGGGAAACTAAGGTTGAGAAAAACAGAGGTATCAAACGAAAAAACAAAACAAAACAAAACAAAACCACCACCGATTAAGCTAGAAGTCAAACTCAAAGTAATAAAGTATCGGTACAGATTTGAAAGGCTAGCACATTTAGAATCTCAAGGCCTTTCTGAATAGACTGGTGAAAGCAGAATAAACATCACTTTTACTGTTCTTGGGAGGTAATAAGCAAGTTGTCATGTCTAAAGAATCACAAAGAACGGGGCTTATTGTCTTCATGCTTTGAAATGCTCCACTCCAAATCACAGGTGCTCCCATTAACAAAGCTTAGAGAGTCTAGCAATCATGAGAACGTGGCCTGCGTGGGAAGCTTCGATCAAATGCCAGCATTTATATTTATACAGGTAATTTGTTTTCTCACCAGCCCCAGACATGCTGAGTGGGAAGGCTGAAAAAATTCTCACCATTGCAGGAAATAATCACCGTAGTTAAATTTTAAATGTAATAGCAAAAGAAACCAGTTTCCTTCGGGGGGAGTCACCTGCAAAGGCTGATGACAGACAAACAGAATAACAGCATGAAACTGAAATGAAAGATGTAGCACAAATCAGCAAAGGTCTCGGCAGCCACCGCAAAGGCACTCGGAATAGGCCCTGATCAGCCTGGGATCTGCGGGAGCGTTAACTGCGCGTGGCGCTGAAATGGCCATTGCTAAACGGCCCTGACGCTCCTGGCTCTGAGCACGTTCCCAAGGTTAAGAGGAATCCAGATCCAAAGGGACCGTTTGAGGAGTAATTCCACAAATAAACTCTTACTTACGGTAAAGATAGAATCTGTCTCCGAAATAAACAGATTAGTGATATATTTCTGTGCAATCTTGAGGGTATGAGAGTGCTAGGTGAAATCAGGGCCTCCTTTTGGTCAATGAAAATGTGACAATTTTTTCACTGAACAAAACCCAGAAGTGACCAGTGTGTCAGTTCACTGTCCTCTGGTTACTGCCCTCATTTTTCTGTAGTTGTCTTTTTGTTTTAACGTTTTACTCGAGAGATAAAAGGAAATCTTGGAATGAAGGCTTATTACAGGGAAGAAAGTGAAAGGAAGATGAAAGACAGAGGGGAGTGAGCAGGGCTGGGGGAGAGGACTCCCCCAGATTGTGGAAGGTTTGGGAAGAAACAAGCCATCAGACCTGTCACCTTAACGGCTCCACACTTCGTGGTGTTGGCGATGCCCTGGGGAATGTGCTGCGGCAGAATCAGTGCTGTGGAGGTGGTTTGTCCGAAATGTTCATGTGTTTATAGTAGTCCTGTGACCGCTAGGAGAAGTAGAAAATATACCTGTTAATAAAAAAAAAAACCAAACCAAAAAACCTTTTGCAGGTAACACCACCATTGATCCAAGAAGACAACAGGTTCATTTCAATTGCTGCTGTCAGTGTGTCAGTCCTGGATGGGGACACGTAGTCACCATGCCCTGAGGAGCCTGTCTAATATACAGCTGCTCTAACAGATGATAACATTGACACCGGGAGTGCGTGTTTTCAAAAGAAAACGTGGTATTACAGTTATTTAGCTGGCATAATCCAAGCCCTATTCAGTGCTTGCAGAGGACCCGTGACTGCCAAAATAGCCTGTTTCCACAAAGCACTTATCAACACTTGCATAGGGAGAGCTTGGCTTTAAATCCTCTGTACTGGCTTTTTGTTTATTCATTTTTTAACTAGAGGCAGAGACAAGTCTCCACTGCACCTGACAGAGTTTCACTTTGCAAATCAATGAGACAGTGCTACAAGGGCAGAAAAGTCTCGCCGGTGAACTTCACACTGTTCAGAGCTGCCAGACTGACAGCCCTGACTGACTGCTGTCTTCATGGAGCTAACCCACGCGAAATGTCCGAACTGCTCTGTGGTTCTCACCACCCGCCCAGGCTCTTCCCTAGTGGGACCTGCTGGAGTAGTTCAGGCTCCAGCCAGCAGTAAGTTGCGGAAATGTGTCCTCTCCCAGGTGCGGTCACCACTTCCAGGCCCAGCTTTCCCTAGGGGACTCGGCTTTCTTTGGGGATAAGTGCTTCCAAGGCAGTGAAAATGAGGGTGCTGGTCTGTCCTCGGGAGGTGGGGGGACAGAGAGGCCGACGTCAGCGGGACACGGACGAGGGCTTTGCCTTAAGTGGGCTGAGTTACGGTATTGCTGGAAGGGGTGCACTCGGCATCCCTGCTTGATAGTAGGCTGCGAGAGTCTAATGGAAGAAAAAATTGCCAAGTCTATTAAGATGCGGTCAGAGTGTAAGTCAATTAATGAAATTTACAGCCACCCAGGCTATTAAATTAACATGAGATTGTCAATAGGAAATATAGATTGCTTTTGAATAATTTAAAATTATTTAAAACATGGTAGTAATGAAAATCTCACAAAGTCACCATGATGCAAAACTCAGTTTTGATTTTATTACTGTTTGTTTTTCACATTTTTTGTTTCAACTTCATGATCATTAAAGGGACAGGAGCTGTAAAGAGCAAGACATTCCTAATTAGGAATGCCAAAATCTGCCATGAGGCAAAACCTCAGAGGTGGCTGGAAATGAGCTGTGATTCTGCAGCGTGATCCATAGCAGAGCGGGAATCAGGTAAAGCCAGCTGTGTCTAATGCAGTCCTTGCAAGCAAAATGGTAGGTCAATTTTTTTAGCCGTTGATTGTGTCCGTGTCGCTCAGCCAG
The DNA here is from genome assembly GCA_013400035.1 of Rynchops niger. Lineage (NCBI taxonomy): Eukaryota > Metazoa > Chordata > Aves > Charadriiformes > Laridae > Rynchops > Rynchops niger. Next base: position 170,379 of record VXBH01002955.1, on the reverse strand, counting down.
GTGGTCAGGACCAGATGGCCTGTATTGCTGCAGTTGGTGGCCATGAACAATACTTCTTACAAGCAAACTGGACCTGCTGTTCCTGAACGCACCACGTGTGGCCACTGCCACTCGGGCTGTGGCCTCCAGGTAAGAATTTAGCATTTTGCACTGCCCTGGACTCCTGGAAATGCCTGAATATAGACAGAGAGAACGGGAGAGCGCCACCTCTCTGGCTGCCATTTCCAGAAAAATTTGGTGAACAGAGCTCAGCCCTGACTCAGGGTATTCCTCGGGGCTAGAAGAACAAATCTAAATGTACTTACAGCATGCCTTGGCACCCTCGAAAAACTGGTTCCGCCTGGGGGTGCTGAGCCTGTAACAGCCCCCAGGTAATCTGTCCCCCCGGGCTGGAAGTCGGGGACCTTTAGGGGGCAGAGAGGGGAAACATGCAGACTTAGGAAGAGACATTCATGTTCCTCCCAGGGCCCTCGGGGACTGGCTGATCTCTACAGAAGGATGGTATGTTCAGCATGACTGAAAGTATTAGCTGGCTCAGCCCGAAACCTCAGAACATTGCGTGCGCTGCTTAAATCCAGTTTAGTCACTGCTGGAGGGGGGCAAGGCTGCCCTGTTAGAAAACAACCCTGACGCACACCTGTGCTTTGTCAAACAAGAAATGCTGAAAGGGTTTTAACTGTCTTTGTTTTCTTTTCCTTTCTTTTTCTTTTTTTTTTTTTTATTTATCTTTCTGAAGCTGATCTTTTCCTGCTGACTTGATTTCTTTCTGGCTGTTCCAGGATGAATCACACAATCCTACATGTCTATCTGTGTAACAAATGGGGCTGTGGAAAGCGAACCTGACTAATGTCCCCTACAAGGAGAAAATAATTGGTGCTTTTTAATTACAAGTTTCTTGCATTATGGTCTAGTTTTTCAGCTTATAATCATTAACGGTATAATACAGACTTAAGTAAATTGCTGCCTTTTCCTTTTTTGTAACATAGATCTAGGTCAGATTTTCATGTTCAGTGGTTATTATCTCTGACACTAATTAGTGCACTGACTGGCTGGCAAAGGTCACATCTGTGTTTTCTTCATTGCGTACAAACATGTGCTCAGGCCAACCGATTCCCCTAACTGCCGTGTCTTCTGGAGTCATTTCCACTAGGGCAAAATCACTCGTTTCACTTGGTAACTGCTTTACACCCACTCCGTACTGCTGTCAGTGGGAGACGCGGTTGAGGGCAAAGGGGTGTCAGCAGTCATCACATCCACAGCACGTGTCGCCTGTTCTGCACTTCCCGAGTCATAGCAATCGCGCTTCGTGCATCCTTGACTTCTCAAGCTCTGTGCAGTTGCAGTCAAAGGGCTGAAGTTGTTGCCTTTCCATGAGGAAATGAATGGAGCTTTTATTCCCTGTCTTGATCAAAGCACTTAGATGGTTTTAGCCCCAGTGGATTGTTTCTAATAGCAGGCAAAATTGATCACTCAGGTACTTCGATGCAGCCCTTTTATTTACAAAGAAAGTACAAAATTCCGTTTCCTTGAACAGAAGAGGAATCAGACAATAGGAGACACTTTTTCTGCATGCAATTTCAGTCCTTTCAACCAGCACTTCATCTGGAAGCACTCCACCAGCTTTTTTTCTCAAGGTCGTTCCTGTAGAGTTTATCTGGTTCTGCCTGGTTTTGATAGAAGGCTGCTCCTGTCAGGCCATAGGAGCACACAGCTACTCCAAGCACTGCCCTCCTCCCCGCGTCTTCAAAGCCCAGCATTTCAGGCAGGAGAAACCCTGAATGCATCAGCTTCTCCCACAGCTTTGCCCTTTTGCCTTCTTTCTCAGGGTGGCTGTTCCCGTTTCAGCTGCCTGCTTCTGTACGAGAGCTTGTTTGTTTCTTATACAAAAGAATATCCAGTGAAAGGCAACGTTAAACCCGTTGAGGTCACAGGCTTTTGCCTGGACCCTCTGTCGGGACGGCAGTAGGGTTAGGTACTCCGCACGTGTCTTTGTGCTGATGAAGAGTGAGACCTTTGCACGCTTACTGTCAGTGGCAGGGAACAGGAACGTGTCATGGAATTGGCGCGAGATGAGATTCTCGCTGCTGAAAGTGAAGTTTTTACTATATGCTCCCCTTGCCGCTAGAGAGAAATACCCTGTTGACCAACGAGCAGTATGCATTGCTAATACTGGGTTGAGTTTCTCTGTGCTCCTTGCCCTACTCATCGTATTTAACCTTGGATTTATTTGTAGAGAGCTGCACAGAAAATCCTGTTTAAGAAAGCAAGCAAACCTGGACGTCGTCTGTTTCCTTGCAATATTGTCCTGGCCAGTTTCCAATCTGTTAATGAAAGAACACCGACATCTAAACGATCCCCAGGGGAGGTTCAAGATCCATCTGAGTTCAGTAAGAGGTTCCTAAATAGCTGTAACAAGCCCACACTTCAAAAGAAATACATTTTGCTATTTTTAAAACATGTGAGTTTTGGAAGGCTTTGAATATCAAGATTAATTCTCTGTCTAAACACAGTAGAAGGCAGCACTGACTGGTGAGTCTCACTCCAATCTGGAAGGTCTCAATATTGTCTGGAACCTGGATTTGATGTTCTAAAAGCTTCAGGTACAACAGTGTTTAGTTTACTTTTTTCCCCAGAGCAGACTGTGCAGGTACTTACAGATTCTTTAGTATATCTCACCAGATTAATGGGAAAAATATATTACATTATCTATCGGCACTCGAAATTTTGACTCGAGGATGCTGGTTGGATAGATTACTGAGCAATGTTTAATTGAAAGATTTAATGATACTCTAACTGAGACATGACTCACTCTTGAACAACAGGGAACAGCTCCTGTATGTGAGGAAAAAAGCCAAGGTCATGTGGAGCCAGATGTTGCTGCACAGTGTGGTGCTGCTTGCCGCAGGCAGCAGTTAAGGTGTCTGTGGAAGCTGAGCAGAAGGGTCTGGGCAGCCGGGCAGGTTTGGAGGCTGGATTGTGCACCAGGTCACTAAAATGACAAAGTGAAGCTGAGTGGAGTATGCTCAGTGGAGAATCTAGACATCTACCGAGGATGCCCGAGCTACGAGGCTGCCCTGCTCTCTCGTACGGTCACCGAGAGGCCTGTTCTGAACTGCGCTTTGGAGGTGCCTGTCCCTTGTCGTTGCCTATAATAGGTAGTCTAGGGAGCAGATTCCCTATTTAGCCACCTGAGTGATTAGCACAGTGGGATGTAATTTAATATGTCTCTGTGCTGTGGTCTTCATCCTAAAGTGCTGTACAGTTAATGTTACTGGAGAGAAGGAGAATGCAAAGTCCAGAACGAGAACTCGGTTGTGGAGGCACTGAGAACATTGGGTTTCAGAGGCTGGGTCCAGATCAGTTAGGGAAATGGGCCACGACAGAGCTGTCACTCTGTGACAGAGAAGGGACGGATTGAATCTTGGCTGTGATTATTTTGTGTGAATGGACACAATGCTCTGTCAGAGGCAGTTCTTTAACATGGGAAAATATCAGTCCTGTGTTTGCTTTGAAAGCTGTGCTGTTGTGTTTGTGTGTTCCAGGGTCTCCTCAGCAAAGCTTAGTGTCTCGCTTGCCCTGTTTTATTCCAAAATGCCGGACTGAGTGGCATAGACATCTGGGTTTATCCTATGATATACGGATATGAGCAACAATGATGCTACTGCTCAGTTAAAGGTTACTAATTACTCTCGCAGAGATTGCAGTTCCTGACACCTTGGCAAAGTTAATGTGAATAAAGGTTCAAGCAACATTCAGGTTTGAAATCGCACTCTCTAGATATGCACAACAGCCTAAATGATATCCACCTTACAAAACCAATACATGTTGTGTACGCCTTCAGAACACGGAAATGCCCTGCCCGGGGGTCCATCTATACCAGTTCTCCATCTCAGCTGGAGAAACCAGACTCTGCAGTGTTTTACCCCTCTTTGGTAACTAAGAATTCCCTTCATGCTGCGGGTTTTCATTCCATTTTACCAGGTATACATTCAGCTCCGGATCAGGTGTTAATGCCCTCAGAACAGAGACATCTGAGCAAGATGACGCTATTTTTATGATGGTATTGATGTTTTGACCTCATGCCAGCACGATCCAGGAACAATTCCCATTAAGGCTATTGATGTGAGTCTTTCCTCGAAGGGGACACTCAGGAAACCTTACCTAAATTATCTGTTAAAGTAGATTAGTTAAATTCTATTAAACTCCTTGCAAATATTCATATTCAGAATTAAGTGGCCTTAATCTGATTTAGTGTACTTCACTCTGAAACTGAAGAAAGCTAAATCATATGAAGGCCACTTTCATTCTGAGTAACAGCACTCATGCAGGACTCCAGTGTAACTTCAGTAGCCACTTTCAAGTCACACATGTCATTAATTCGGATTAATTTTTCTGACTTTCCCTGTGAAGGCAAGGTACCAGTCAATCATAGATGACCTGACCATACATTCTGCTTCCCCCCTACTCCCACCCCCCAAACCACTACGGGCTTAGCTCCTCCTGAATATTGGACAGTTGGTTTGGAGTTCTGGATCTGAAGGTTGCCGTTCGTTTCTAGTCTATAGTCAGTGCTCTTTTCTCTTTACTAGCCATTTATATTAAGCCTATCAGTTCAGAATAGCGGAACCTTAGCGTCTGTCCAGGCAGGAGAGGAAGGGTACTGCTGGCTGGTCTTAATGTTCCTGTGGTGCGTGTGGAAAAGTTGCACTGTATGTGCCTGTTTTAAATATGTAGCTTCAGCTGTTCTCTATCAGGAGTACTAAATTTACTTGTAGATTTAAAATAGGTGAATGATTTGGCAGCTAAAAGGTCAGGACACTTGCTGTTTATTTTGTGCTTTGCTTTTCCTGATTAATAGGAAATTGGCTGTAGCATCTGATGTTATCGTCAAGGATTTCTGGTGCAGCGCCTGTGCATACAAAATGTGGAATGCTGACCATCGTATCCCCCATACCTTCCCTCAGCTTTGTATTTTCTCACAGTTGCACTCTGAAGTACTCCAGCACTCAGCCAGCATATATTCTCACAAAGGTCTCTGCGGAGGGAGGAGTATTGACTGCTCCATCATGTGCAGATCAAATTTCAGGCTTTTAAAGTTTTGTGCATTTGCCAGGTACACTGAAATACAGATACCAGCTCTTGCAACCTTCGCGTGACTTTGGCAGCGTGCACGTGGCTATTCTGCATGGCACATGGACTCACCTCTCGCCCCAGGATGGGAGGCACCACTGCCATGGGTACGCACCAGCCACTTTCCCCCTCTGGATTCAGCGTCAGGGGTGAGATCAGCCTGTGTGAGAAGCGTCAAGAAGGTTCTGCAGGCCTGAGAGACACCACTGCAAACTCACAGCAAGCAAACTGTGGAACCTTCCCTGGGAACAGGTCTGCCTCCGGGGCTCACCTTGGCAGCACAGTTCTAGCTCTGTACACTCTGCTGACCTTGTTTCAGCCTGTTTTGGGAATCCACTTTACCCCTGGCAGCCCCAAGAAGAGCTATGCTGCTGCCCTTCTACTAGTACATCAGCCCACAGCTGCAGGAGACAGACAGAAGTTAGAACCTCCTCTGTCTCTGGAAATGTGTCTTCTCTGAGCGTGTGCAAGGACTTGGTGTGAGGAGTAGTACAGAGCTGCTCTCCACAGATACTTGGCAACCTAGAAACCTTTAATAAATTAAAAAAAAAGGGGGGGCGGGGAAAGAGGGAAAGAGGAAGATCACAAGCACAAACGAGGAGGAGAGGATCTATCCTCAGCTCAGCTTTGAAAATGAAGCAGCAATACAAAAAAACCCCCGCAGAATAATGTTCTTTAGCACGGGAAGCAACAAGAGCTCAGACCTTCTGCAGGTCCCAGGGGGATTTCCGAAGCCGAGTTGGAGCTGGGCTCAGAGGTCTGGCTGGGGAGGCTCTCCGAGGAGGGCTGGGATCAGCGGGTGGGGAGAAGTGATGGGTTGGAGGCCAGGATGGGCAGGTTTGCCACTTGGAGAATTCAGGTCCAAAGGGAAGCTCACACTCCCTTCCGTACAGTGAAGCCGCTGGGCAGGGAAAGACCTGGGAGGTGCTGAGGGTGCTATTGTTTCAGTGTTTGAGCAAGCAGAGGACAGGCACACAAGCACTGTGAGAGGAGTGTGGCATTCGGGAAGCTCCTGCTCTGCTCCCTACCCACCGTCGGAACCAGCTGAAGCCCACTGGGAAGCCCTGGCCTTTTGAGTGCTCGCTGGGGTGCTGGACACGTTGGGTGGGCTGGGGCGCCTCTTTGTTTGTTGCGTGCTAAGCCTCTTTCCGTCACGTTGACTATTGTACAGATAACACACAAAGAAAATAACAGTAAAGCTGTTCTCCCACACCAAGCCGTGTATCCCAGGATTCACGCATTCGGGCACAGCTGCTGCCTTGTTTGTTTTAAAGCTTTTCAGCACGAAATTGTGGGCAGGCCCGTCCTGCAGTTCTCGGGTCTTCCCCGGGAGATCTGACGGCAATGAGAGGTTTGTGAAAACCATGTGGAAACCCAAATCTCATATAATGTTCTTTTCTCACAAAAGTACAAGCTTTAAACTGTCCTGAGCCGTGACATTCTGATGGGGGCATCACAGAGAAATGAACTGAGCCTCACAGTAGCTCTGGGAAAGAAATATTACTTCTTATTTTACAGCCTGCTCAAGAACTGCTTTTAAAAGGCATTTAAATGTCTCCCTCACATATTCCAAAAGATTAAAGTAATTTTTTTCAAAAGCAGCTCCTGACTATAGATATCTGTTTCTAGAACCTGCAGGCCTGTTGTTTCTCAGAATGACTGCATATTTATACATAGGATACCGAAATATTAAAAATAAATAAGCATTACTTTTTTCTCTTGTCTTTTTGTAGCATGGGTGGAAGATAAATTATCCAATAAAAGGACTTACTCTTACAGCACTGAAGGTCTCAAAAATTCAGAGATTGGGGTTTTTTTTCCCCTCTTCCATCTGGCTGGGGCTCGCCTTCAGAAGAGGGTTCCGCAGGGGCCATACCGCCGTGGAGCTCGGAGGCAGGTAACCTGGTCAGACGCAGCTCGTGCCTAGTTTTTCCCCGTGGGTGGCTCCAGCCTTTGCTCAGCACGTAGCACCCTACGGGAGAAGCCTCTGCTGAGCACCTCACTTCAGGTGCACAAATACTTCTCGAGGTCAGGCCTCTTAGGCCATATTGTTGCCTAAGTTAGGTGCAAACAGAGGGCAGAAAACACTTCGGAAATTCTAGTGAATTGTTTATAGTCTCAGGCAGCTAAAACCAACCCGTCTGTCATAGTTTTAGCCACAGACTGTTCCTGTGGGGAAAACCTGTTGTTAAGAAAACAACCATTACCTTATCTTCAGACTCTGGGAAACATTAACATCAGCTTTGTATAATGAATCAAAGGTCTGCCTGTATAGAATGACAGCGATGAAGGAAACCTATCCTAGATGACTGAATACACTTGTACCTGTATTTAAAATATAACGTTGTCTTTTTCATTAAAAAAAAAGGCTGCAGAATAAATAAAGGTGGTGCAGTGATGCTCACACAATGCAGGCTGTTGGGTTCCTTCATCTCAGAAGACTGCCACGCTTGCTGCTCGGACATCCAACGGCTCCAAGGATCTGACCCGTCGTTGGTGAGCTCAGGCCTTTCCTCGCGGGGGCAGATTTTGCTGGGTGATTGATGACCACTCTCGATCCCTCTGGTGTTACGGTTACACGCAGGAATCCTGGTTTGAAAAACAGGTATTAAGAGCCTTGAAGAACCCAAAGATACCTGGAGATAATTCATTTCCACAAGCACTGAATTCTCCCTGAAATGTAGAGAGAAGCAGCGTGAGCGATACCTGCATCTACTTTTGATTTAAACTGCAAAACCTACTGCCTGCCGTATGTGTAACGCCTAGTGTGACAGGACCCCAAACCCTGACGGAGCTATAGCTGTAGATAAAACAGTAAACCATTTGAAATTTGATATTGTATATTTAACTCTTTGCATTAGCTAGTTTGGAGCAATTTGAACTCTGCTCACATATCCCACTAAACGCCGGCTAGTAAATACATTAATTTTTGCCTCATCACCTCATGAAAGTATCATAAGTCTGAACACCGGTATGAAATAAAGAGCGTCTGAAAGATGTCGTGGGATTCTTCATGTTTTCATTTGAACTGAAGTTGCTAAAGCAAAGAGAAGTGAAGTCACACAGCCAAATTAATCTATGGGGTAGCTCAAGGAAGCTGGGAGGCTGAGGCCAGCATCCATCGGACCCTGCGTGGATGTTGTCATCTCATTATTACTTGTCTTCAGAAGCAAGCATAATTAAGTGAAGGGTAAAAGCACTAGTAAAGCTGTAATTTATTGCATGAGACCATTATTGGGAAAACAATCTTTTGACAGAGAGAATTTTTTTTTTTTCCCTCAGCCTGCTTCAAATTGGGAAATACGAGGAGTAAATTAATCGCCCTCTGACACGGCGTGTTTCCCGGGATGGCTGCCTAGCTGTTTGAGTGACAGGTACTTTTGGGCCATTTGTACAACGTCTCCACACCAAACTGCTTTATTGTGTCGGCTCGTGTATGTATCCCCTGCAGCTGCCTCTACCAAACCGTGCAGTCAGAGGCGAACGTCGGCCTGCAGGGCCAGCGCACCGCGCCCCTCGGGAATCCCACCCTCGCTCCGCCGGGGCGCTCGGCGGTCTCGGACGCCTCCGCAGCGGCCGGCCGCGCGCTACCACCTCCACGTTCCCCGTGCTGCCCGTTTACCATTTTCCCTCGTTTTGGGAAGGCGTTTCCTTGCGTCACCTCTCACCGCCCGCCTCAAACTTCGGCAGGGGGCTGCCCCCCTGACGGAAGAGGCCGATTCCCGCCTCCGGGGGTGACCGCCCCGGACCCGGCCGCCCCCGGCCCCTCACGCCGGGCCAGGCCTCGGCACGCCTCACGCCGCCCGCGGCGGCCCCGCG
>VXBH01002955.1:123715-161335 GCA_013400035.1 Rynchops niger | reverse complement strand
CGGCCGTGAGGGGCCGGCGGGCGCTGCTGCTGGTGCCGGCCCGCGGGGAGCCCGGGGGGCTCCTGGGCGCTGCCTCCGGGTGAGCCGTGCCCGGGCTGGGTCAGACGGGGCTGGATGGGGGTTATTTTTACCGTTGGGCAGGGTCCGGGGGGATGGAGTTACTTCCCCCCTCCGTCAGCGTAACTGAGATAAAGGTTTGGCTGGGGCAGGGTATGCAGTTTGGCAGGGACACCGCTGAAGTAGAAGTGATACCTTGAAAACAAGCAGCAGAGGAAAAACGTTTATTCTTGCTGGAACTGCGGGGGGGTTGAGGGGGGGGGAGATTTCTTATTGGCTTTTAATATCAAAGGAGAGAGTTTTTCTGTCTCCTAAAATTGTTTTGTTCTGTCTTGTCATAGGTGTCAGCTCTTTAGTTTCTGTTTGTCTTTTAATTCTCCGTATCATTTGCATTTTAGTTCTCTGTTGCAGTTCAGTGTTTAAGTCCATTTACCGTCTCTTCAGCCTGTGCCAAAGTTCCTTCTAAATGTCTGTGCTCAACTTCTTGATGATTTGTGTCTGTCAGCAGATGTCTTAAGGAACTCCTGCCCGTAATTTAGGGGAGTGAAGTATACAGCCGAGTTTAACTTAAACTTTTGTATTTAACTTTCGTATTGTAACTGTAAGATATATTAGCGTAGGGCTTCAATGCTGTAAGATTATCTTCTGTTAAGATGCTTTGTCATACTCTGTCTTCACACAACTCTTTCAAGATGATCTTGCCTGCATAACTCGGGAAAAACAAGCCACGCTGAGAGTCCCAGGGGCATATTTTTTTCCCAGATGTAACTTGTATTCCTAAACTCTGAATAAAATTCAGGCAGTGTGAGTGAGTATGCTGTTTCAATTTTCTCTGAATTGTAAATGTTCTAAATTAGAGGTAAAAGCACTTTAACATGAGCAAAAGAAAGTAAACTAATGTTTTGATGTTAGAATTGACTCTCAAAGACTCTGACATCACGTTCTATGATAGACGAGAGGTTACTGCTCTGATTGACTTCAAAGCTGATCCAACAAGCTGCTCTGTTGTGGCTGGCACCAAGTGGGTGCTGAGGTTTGAGGTATCATTCCTAAGGCAGGGTTGGGTAAGGTGCTTTCTCTCTTGAGCAAAGCAAAGACCAAGAAGGTAATTCTGTGCTCAAAGATGTCTTATACTGGACTCCCCTAGGAAAAAGTATCCCCTTTGAATTGTATTGGTAAGCCAAGTACTCCTCTTGTGAACTTCACTTTTGGTCCGTGCAAAGAACATCTGTAAATGACCTATATTGCTTTTATTTCAGAAAAGAAAATCAGTTAATGAAATCCAAAGGGGAAACTTGAGGAAGGACGCAGCCCTATAAAGTACACATATTAATTGCATACTTCTTTTTGCATGAAGACAACACTTAGTATTTTCAAATATTAATAGCAAATGCTTAGTTGTTTTTAACTAAAGAACTAAAGACAACCGTATGACAAAGTAGAGAGCAGGAAACGTGGGCAGAATGTATAATGCCAGTAATTTCCCGTTGTGGTAAATAAAATAATGGGAGATAGGGAAACTTATCTAGTAAATAAAAGGATAATGTAACTGAAATGAATTTAAAATCATGTAGCTAACGGACTGAAGATGCATTGTTGTATTCAAACAGCTCTGTAGTTGACAGATTTTGGGGATTGTGCTGCTCTAACCTCACCTTTCTGTGCGAACTCAACCGGATCCATTAGATGAAATCAGAAGGCATCTCTCCTAGCATGTCTGAAAGGCCACCAACCTTATGTTGTGTGAGTGTGCAAGTGATCAGACACAAGCATGGCAGTGAGCATACATAAGGATATGTTTTGTGTGCTGTTCCCTCTCCTGTTCTCTCTGTGGTATCAAGGACGGAGCTTTAGCCTGTTACTGCCCATGAGATGAGTCAGTTGCGGTGCTCAGTGTGCAGGGTGTAGCTGATACCTGCCCAGGAGTTGGAGAAAAATAAAGCATGTTTATTTGGATAAATTGTAGGTTTCAAAACAATTAAGAGGAGAGTAAATAAACTCTGGTCTTAAACATAGTCTTGAAGCTTAGGAAAGTCCCTCTAATCTCTGGATTTTTATTCTTTTCCTTTGGCAAGCTAGAAATTATGGTATTAGATGTCCATAGTAAGTAGTAATGTTAATTCAGCGTGCTTTAAAATACTTATCCTTGAATAAAGGCATCGTGTTCTAGGAACCCTTACTTCTCTAAATGAAACAATCAGATGACAATGTATGTTGGAAAATAAGACCGCAACGTAGGCTTAGAGATTAGAGAAATAAAGATAAGAGTTAATACTGTGAGCCTTCATGAGTGTGTACTTAGTATTAGAAGAGATGTAATGTATTCAGAGTAGAAATGAACTCTGGAAATGCATAAGGGTGCCACATATGTCCAATAAAGGGGATGAACAGTGACTTTTCTTACTCTATGTAATGTAAAGTGGACACTAGAAAGCACGTGTTGTGATTCCAAGGGTGAGGATGGTAGAACAGTGACATAGTGAGAGAACAATGCTGTATGTCAGGACTGCTGAAGAATGCAGCACTTAGGGGGCAAATGAGGCAGTTAAGTAAGGCAGTGTTGGCTTTGTGCCTGCTAGATAGTGAGAGACCTGTTCGAAGAAAAGCCTCCGTACAAAGTTTTCTAAACTTGGGTATACTGTCTCACATTGATGGCCCAAGATCTCTGATGGTCAGAACCAAGCTTGCAATGCTGCGTGCAACTGACCTTATTACTGGTGTCCTCTCCTTGATATAAGGCTGGAAGGTGACCCTGTTTTGAGCAAGAGGTTGGACCAGACTAGCTCCAGAGGTCTCTTTCAACATGAAGTATGTTTTGATTCTACAACAGCAGTGTAGAGGAGAAATGACAAGCGTAAATGTAACTCCCAGGCTACTTGTAGGGCAGCATCTTTGTCAGATTTTAAAACTCCAGGAAATAAGCAAGTAAGTGTTTATTGTATTTTAAACTTTCACTTATGTTTCTGGAGAAACCATCAACTTCTTTGCACTGGCATGTGACATCTAGGAACCCTGTTCATGAAAAATTTTTCATTTACCAAGGTGCTGTACAATGATTGGAAAAGATGCTCTCTTCTATGTAAGGGTTATATTTCAAGAGTTAACAGATGACTAAATGAAGGAAACAGAGAGACAATATGAACAGACAGTGATTTCAGTGCAGCAATTATTAAGCTTTTTTAAGGCATCCTGACAAAGGAGAGACTTGAAAGAGAATTTGATGGAGAGCAGTTCAGTAGCTGTATTGATTTTTATTAGACTTGATTCCTGCAGCCTATTTCTCCACTACTTTTTCTGTGCAGAAAATCTTACTCTAATTGGCTTTTTGATTATTAGTGTTTTTCAGCTATTTTAACCTCTTCCTGAGTTTTACAAAGCTAAGTTGGTGTGAAGGCTCCCACTGAGTAGTCTCTTCTTCCTTGCTCTCTGACAACATCTGCAGCTCTATGGCTATAGCTCATAACTTTGTGTAGCTCACCAAAGTTTTGTTAAGTTAAGAAAACACATTTTGCAGTTTTATATGAAAATTACCACATTCACAATGTGATGTAGTGCAAAAGAAGTCGTCTTATGAAAAAAGTAGCACTTATGTGAACTAATTCCGTAGATTTACAGAAACTATGTTAATTGGCCATTGAAGAGGAATATGTATTCTGTAAACAAAGATCTTGCTTTTAGCTTTGATTTTCAGCAGTGTACTTTGAAGACAGAAAATTCTGTGTGTTCGGTGTGCTAGACACGTGCTTTCTGGTATACTATACTGTTAAAACAGGATATTTAATTACCTCAGTTACATACTAATCCCCTTTTTGTTTTACGATAGAGATTTGTCAGCTAGTATGCCATAGACAAGTTCTTTAATGCCGGTGCTTAGGAGAATGAACTCCTCTGTGTGGTGGGAGAAAGGACTATAGCAAGCTGTTGAAGCAAGCGGAGTGGTGCATCTTCATAGTTCTCACACCATCCTGACGTGAAGGCATGGACATCTTGTGATATTTCTTCCTAGTGGAAGGCTGGATGCATGCTCTGCGAAATAAGCAAACAACTGTATATGCTGTGGGATAAAGCATTAGTATTGCGGGAAGGAAGGGATATGAAGGAGAGGAGGAAAAATGAGATTGCTTGACTATGTTAGGTGGGAATATTTTTTTAAATTATCATTTTTTAAAGAGGTCGTCTGGAGAACTCTTCTGAGACTCGATTGGGAAACAACGCACGAACTCCAGGACTGCCAGGCTTCTTCATTCTTGGGATCTTTTCGTTGATGTCTCTCGTTGTCTCAGATATGCTATTTCCTGTCTGGATGTTGTGTTTTTGAGAAATTGATGAAATTTGTGACACAGAGACAGTTGTCTTAAGTATTTTCTATTGTTGCTTCACTGTTTCTAAGTGCTTTCTATTGTTGCTTCATGCCTCTGTTGCACAGGGCTGCAGGGGAGGCAGCATCTTCAGTAGGCTTACTGGAAAAGGACACGAAATACAGAAATGAGCTTGTATTTGCAAAGTCTTCTTATTGCAGACTGGAATGAAAACTGCAAATTTGAAGATACGTGCAATCTGGGAACAATTTTTCTAGATTCACCTGTGTAACACAATCATGGGTAGTTTGAGGAAAAGCAGTATTTAACATTTAGGGAGCACAGGCAAAACTGCAAAGGACAATGTTGTCTGTCCCTCAGAAATCTCTGGCGTAAGAGCAAACTGTAAGGCCTTCAGAGGCACTACGGTAAATAGTGAAAGCTTTAGGATTATCAGTTAGTATTCCCCATTCTGTGTTTATTCATTCAGTGCACTGATGCATATTGTTATGGTATGTGTAAAGCTGTTGTTGATATTTTTTTTTTTTTCCTAAAAAAGGCTGCCACTTGTTTCATTATTGTAGAAGACTGTGGTAAATTGTTCATATCCACAAAGTAAAGGGTTTGGGATTTTTTTTGTACTACGAGTGGTTGAATTCAGCTTCTTTTCTGGATGTGTGGGACAGAATCCCAATTATTGTGTCATAAAAATATACGACCCGCTGTTCTTGTCAGAATTGTGGATTATCTGTTCCTGGGCAGTTTAACTTTTTTAAGCTTGTGTCAACATGTCAAGCCCAGAAATTTTAAGGCAGAAAGTTATTAATTATTGGTCAAGATCCCATTCCCGCCTAAGGCAACAAAACATGAAGATTGCATAAGGAACATTTAACTTTACGCAATGGCCTTAGTCTCTGTGCGCCTGTTCACTCAGGAGCATTGTGAGGACGGAGATTTAACCACCTGGTGAGTTAGCACTTACCTGTCATCCTCTTCAGAAGAACTGGGAGTGAATGGAGTTGCTTCTGTTTGGGCCGAGCTTTGCATAGTGTACGTCCGAAAGTACCTACGTACGTGGCAAATGAAATTTTAAGCCTTTTAAGGTGATATTTAGCTTCTTTCACACAAGCCCTTTATTGGAGTAATTTTGCACGGGAGGCTGCCGTAAGCTAACTGGGCTTTTCATGAGTTTTGAGTATGCTCAGAGAGGAAAATCCCCTCTCTTTGGCAAGCACAGTAACAATATGCCCGAGGTAGTGTAAGACTTCCCATCACACCAGTCTGTGGCGCAGTATTAGCCTGTATTGTCGTTCCTGTGCTGTCTGCCTTCCCTGAAGTTTCTTGCTGTAGAGCAAGGCTGTCACAGTAATGAATTATTTTTGGATCCACGGGGCTACAGAGGTATCTCTTTTACGACCTGATTAACAGATGCATCACCTCTTCCTTTAATGGAGTCCTTGATGACAAGTATCTCTGGAAAATAAAACCCAAGTGCCTTAAGTTAAATTTGTTAATTCAGGCATCTGAGAGGGGTTGCTTAAAAAATTCCTGTGTTAGCCAGGGCCGGTCCTGCCCCTGTCTGAAGTCCTGGGACCGGGGAAGCAGAGGAGCAAGTTTTGACAACAGAGTAGGTCCGAGTGGCTGAAACATCTGCAGCGTGCAGTAGCCGCTGTAGGATTTGCAGGTGTTTTGTCTTCCTGTTTCACCCCCTGTGAGGAGAGAAGTTGTAAGGTGTTGGATTATTTACCAGTTGTCTTTATTTTCTGGGTATTCAGAACTATTGTCTCTGATGAAGTTGATTTTTAGTGGCTTTGGAGAGACGTGAGAATATAATGGTAAAAAAGGGCATATTCTCTGATCTTGGCTGTCTTGCCTTCCTGCTCCTCAAAATTCCTTTCTCTCTTTTCGTTTTCCTTCTCTCCTATTTATTTTAACTCTCTCCTTTCTGGACAGCAAGGTGTGTTATTCTGCTGTGCAAAGCCCAAACTGCTGCCTAGCACAGCCGTTAAATTAGTGTTCTAAAAGAAAAGACGACTGATGGACAAAAGATAACAAAAGATCAATAAAACATAGTAAACAGTGGTGTTTTCCCATAAAGGCCAGAAAGGTAGCGCAAATGAACTGTTGTATAAACTGGAGTTAGTATTCATTACCTAGTGCCTCTGTGGTTTATAAACCGTTATGCTCTCTGACCCCACTGGTGCTGGGTGACAGGAACACTGCAGAGCAATGTCCCTTGATGCTGCTGAACGTATTGCATGTCGTGGACCACTTATCCTGTCAGTGCAGCGTTGTTACGCTGAAGCGGTGAGGAGATGGGATGGTCAAGCTTACAAGAGGATCTCTTAAGAGTATGGAAATGCATATTCAGGAATTGGGGTGCTCTTCTAAAGGAAGAGTTTGAGTCCTAAAAATTTCTGTGTTGGGCTTTGGTAGTTTATGAAGAGGACTGTGGGCTGTACGACTCTAGATCTTACTCTGAACTTCATGTGTTGTGTTTAAGTTATACTTCAGTTGTAAAATAGGACTGCAAAAATAAAAGCACAAACCAAGCTAGTATCTCCTTTGATACTGGGAATTTCAAAGCAGATGACAGAGAACTGAAACAGAGATGCAACCTGTCATGACTGCAATGAAGTTCTGATCTGAAATTAAATAGAGAGTTGCAAAAATAATTTTGTTTCGCTGGAAGTCAGGATTAAGACTGAGGAAACAAAAATGTCTCTCTTAGAAGCCCAGACAGGCTCAAGGAATAAAGCTTCTTTGAGAGGAAGGGAGATAGTCATGCTCACACACTTGTGATTGTGGTAGCTTGATTAAGAAATATTGCTTAACATGTGATACTGCAAGCAGACAGTGAAAGTTGTTGTCTGGGTTTGGTGCTTTCTGCCTTTTAGCTTGTAATTGCAGTATGTTGGGTTACCCTCTCTCCTGAAACTTCTGAGTATCGAGAACCTGCCCGTGCGGGGCTGCCAGGTTTCTGAGAGCATCCTCGAGCTGAGGACAGGAGCGATAATCTCGCAACTGAGTGGCAGAGTTCCCATAGTGTTCCCGTACCCTCTGCTCCCTGCCCGCCCGTCACCTCCCGCCTCTGCCTGTCTCCCCGCCCCAAAGCGGCCAGTGCAAGGGGAAGATTCCTGCTCTGGATGCCTTCCAAGCTGGGTATTTCCATTCTGCTTGCTTAATACGTATCTGCCATTTCTGTTGCCCAGAGGGGCTTCACTTCCTTTCATAATACTCTTGTGTAATGTTTGGGGTTGAATGCGTAAATAAATGTATTTTGGTGGTAAATGAAAGTGATCTGTACGTTCCTTTTCTTGTTTGTAACTGCTGTGAAGTTTGATAAGACTTATCTTTGTAAGACCTTCTCAGTAGCAGTTCTTTTAGTCTAATCGCTTTCACACTTCTTCCTTTTCAACTTGACTTGAAGTATTAAACAAATCAATTGGGAGAAGGGGAAGGAACTAGGGGAGATAATCCTAAATTTCGGTCAACTCGGAAGCATGCTAGTTAATAAAGGCTTTGCCAGGTCTTTAATAAACCTTCTGAGCAAGCGCGTGACAAGTTCACGAAAGTATTTTCACAGGGAAAAAAATAATAAATTACTACTATTCTATTTCTCTGTTATTTTAATGAATAACAAGAGATGAAAAGATAAATTTAGGGGTGTGTGGTATTTAAAAGCACAAATATTTGTTTGTATGGATCTCCTTTCCTTTTCTCCTGCAGCTTTGAGATGTGGATTGGTAACTGTTTTTGAGTATTGAACAGATTTTATGAACCCTTGCTTTTCTGATGAGTTGGGAGAACTTTTCAGTTTCATTTTCATTGGCCAGGTTTTGAAAAGTCTAGCTAGATATTTATTATTCTTTCTGCTAAGCTAAAACTTCACAATTGAAATGATAAAAATGAGTAAATCACTGTGCTGCACCATGAGTGTTGTTTTGGTACTTTACGTTCTCAGGACATATTTTTTGAAAATCTCCTTCTTCCATCCAGATGCCCTAGGCAGTGTATTTACCAACGAATACTGCTATGAGTTGACTGTCCCGCATATTTCTTTCTAGTCACAAAATGCGTATGGTGTGAACAGTGGCTTTTCAGGCCCCTCCTCTAATACACCAACGCAAATAAATGCTGATTAGTGTGATCCATTCAGATCTCACACTATTAAAGGAGGCATTGTCTGTTGTGCTTAGACTTCTGACTCCTTTGTGGAGTTCAGGAGAACTTTTGAGGGGGTGTGAAGGCTGTTCCGTGGTTTAACAGAGGAGCTTGTCTCGTGGTGCGGCGATGAATGCGAGGGGAAAAGATTTCTGTGACGTGTCTAGATTTCCACTTGCATTGTTTTTTCAGTTTCCTCAAAAGAGCAACCGGTCTTGTCTCTAAAGCCTTCGTTATCTTTAGCGTGGCAGAGGCAGCTCCTTGGGGATGGGTGCAGTTTCCTCACACTTCAGTCATCGCTGTGTTGTCACCTTATCCTGGAAGACAACTGTAGCTGCACCCACGCTCGGCGTCTCTGACTTGACCTCTCTCAGCAATTAAAAGCCTTGCTTCCACAGCCGCACCCCTGGTGCGTGGGGATGTGTGGGAAGTGAGTAAGTACTCACTGACTTAGGAACAGCGTCTGTAATTCAGAGCGTGCGTAGCTGCTAGCCTCGGATAAACAAATGCATGGTGGATTTATTATTAAGCACGTATATAAGAACACTGCCATATGCCTGGAATTAGAATTGCCTGCATAATAATGTAAGTGAACAAGGCAGGATATGGCTCAAAGACACTTATTTCCCTTTGCCCTTTTGAATCCATCTGGTGGCTTTTGCTGTCCTTTTATCTCCCAGCAAATCAAGACCTTAAAATTGATGACCTAAAATTCATTTCCTTGAAGCTACTTTAATGACACTTTTCTTTCTGTGCATGTGCGTGCACAAAATGTAGCCCACACACAGTGGAGTGCCTTCATTCTTACTTATTTTATCAGTTAGTTGAGACTATAGACATTATTTCTCTCTGCAATAGTAAAAACTTTTACAGTGCTGAAGGCATTTGACAGACAAACGTAACACTGATAATACCTGGGTTTTTTGAATAACAAATATCATAGGATGAGAAAGGGGAGGTTTTATCCCTTTTTCTACAGGGAACTAACTGTAAAGAAGAATGACAGTAAAGAGTTTGCATGAATACTACTCGAGTTTAAAATAGAACTGGGGTTCTTCTTAAAAATGCATTAATTTTTTTTTATTTTTAATTTTTTCTTCATATTGTGCTACGAATTCAGCAGGCAACTGGGGAATTGGGGTATGTATTGCCACAAGACACCCACCTTCTGACCTTTTCATTTTCAGCCTGTGGGGTTGTCAGATGAAATTCCTGGAGACAATACATGGATTAACATTTGCAAAAGTGAGATCTGTGTGCGTGTTTTACAGCTCGTCATGTAGCCGACTTAGTAGAAATTAGTGCGTGGATCTCAGAAATAGAGGCCTGGAAGAATTGTTTCATTTAGACGTTGTCCCATCTTACTAGCCTACCTGAGGTCTGCTTTCCAGTAAGGTAGGGACCTATGTCTGTGTCTGCGTGCTGTACGAGTGAATTATATAGTAAACAAAATAATTGCTTTCTGAGGTGACAGGAGTAATGGCTGTCCATGTTCCTTCCTGCACTATTGATTGGTGGAAACGACTTTTCACCGACGGCAGTGAGAACACTTTTCAAGGAGTGCTGAAAAGTCCAGAAAACTGTTAACTAACTTAAACCTTTTAGAGACTTTATTTTTATTTTTTATTTTACATTTGTGGCCTGATTCACACAGTGAAAGATGATGTTCAGGTAGATCCATGCTGCTGGAAAAAAAAGAAGAGCAGAGCACTTCTTGTTCTTCCCAGTCTTATTGGTGGTNCGGTTTTTTTGGTGTTTTGTGTTTTTTTTTTTTTTTTTTTTTTTTGAGAGTATTCACATGACAAACTATCTTTCTGGGTTTGTTAATGGTACTCACGTTTTGAGAGAGAAAAACAGAGTAGGAGGGATCCTTTCATATTCTTGTTGCTTTGGGGTGTGAACAAAAGGGCTTTAAGGTGCATAAGGACCTCGCTTTGTCATTACAGTATGCTGATTTTCATTTTCCTTATGAGAAATGTGGTGTCTTTATATCTACTTCTATGTAAAATGATCCTGTTAATTCAGATTGCTAGCGAAGTTGTTTTTCTTTCATGTATCTACCTGCCATAGTTTCTTAGTAATTAGGATTTAAAAAAGATGTTGTGAGAGGTGCTCGTCATTTTCTGACTCAGTTGATTTCAGTAAGAGTCAAGCCTGTAAAGCAGCTGTTAAGGTCAGGCAATCTGTAATTGATCTATCATACGTTGCGGTGAAGATGTATTGTAGCTTTTCGAAGTAAGAGTTACCTCAATCGCTCTTGGGGAAAAAAAACCCGACAACAAACCACCAGAAAGCTCTAGTGTATTAAACTGATCCATTAACTACTGCTCTCTTCAGTGTCTAATGCAAGAAATCAAAGGGAATGCAGATCAAGCTAGCGGCTTTGATTTTAGTAGCCTGGTTTTGGCAGGGATCTCTTTCGTGTTCTGGATAACAGTCCAGTGAAGATCCTTGCCAACATCTGTCAGTTAATAAGTTTACACCTTGAAACGTTTAGAGTTATAAATAAGAAAACACATATTGAATTGGGAACACATGTGTGGATGCTTTTGCCACATACTTCTGCTTCTTTTGCCTTAATACTTTTGTGGATTTTGTAAAATATTTGAATGTACTGTAATAGGATGAGTAGGTATTTTGTGGTTGCTTCAGCGCTGTGCACCTGAGTGGGTTTTTTTGCGTGTCTCATGCCAGTATTTTTAATCATAAAATGCTTAAACTACTCTTTAATGCAAATTTAATCTTTGAGAGACTGTACTGAAATGTATATGACAGTTGCAAGGCTCTACAAGCTTCTTGACAAGCTGCAAAAGCCCCCAGGCCCCTTACGTCATGGTAGTTAGTTGGGAAGCTGGGGAGGTCTGGGTTGTCTGTCCTAATGTTTCCAGTTGAGCCTCACTTAATGTCTTTGCGCACTGAGGTTTGACAGTGTTTCTGTGTTGTGTGTTTGATTGTGTGTGTGTGTGTTTTTAATAAGCAAAAACTTTGGGTTTTGGTTGGGAAGAATTCAGGTTGTTAGGGGCTATCTATCTTCCATTTCAGTCTTGGGAAAATTTTGGTATCTTGGGTGTTCCCCTGTCCTTATTGTTCTGCACTGCATCCTCCAGTTGGAAAGCTACAATGCTGCTGAACTCTTGCATTTTAGTTTCTAGGTATTTGAGTTGAATATAAATCTGAATGAAATGAGATGAACGTTGCCTCAAGCACAGAGAGGTGTCTGGTACTCGCCAATTCTGAGTTTGACGCTTTGTTTCCCTGCGATTTTTAGGACAAGGTTTCTTCATAGTTGACTTTACATTTTCTTAACCTTCTGTGGAGCCTTCTATGATCCACAGATGACGTCTGCACACTTGTTGCTAGAATAAGATGGATTGTATGATTCTTCAGCTGCTTTAACTTGGCTCTTAGTCTTTGCTATTGCTGTTTTAAGAAGTTAGTGATTCTGTATGATCTTACTTGTTCAAAGTGCCGTGTGAACGCTACTTTTCAGTGAGGTAAGTTAATGCAAAATTTTTATTACCCTCTTAGTAATATTGAGACTCAAAATAACATGATTACCTGCTCAGGGATTTCATAGAAGTCTGGAAATCTAGTCCATAAGCTATTTCCTTGCAAAATTAGATCACGCAGAGCATTTTTGTTTATGTGGTGCTGGTTTGTGTTTCTTGCCTCTGCAGTTTCCAAGTTTCATGAAATGCTGGTAATACCTTTCTCTGTTAAGTTTTCATGGAATCCAATGGCAGGCAAGGCTACTCAATGAATGGCATAGAGCTATTGGCAAGACTTGCCTCTCTAAGTGCTAGGAACAATTATTTTAAGAAATCTTGAGGAACAGTCTGGCTTTTGCGTTGAATTACTTTTGTCCCACCACTTCTCAAACTCGATTGCAACTCTGAAAAGACTTACATGTTATGAAGTCCTATTGACCTTTTCCTCAACTTGTCTATCTTTTGGACCCTCTGGGGATTATGCTTGCAAAACCTTCTGAGAAATCCTGTTCTGTTCTATCTGGAATGCATTTTCTGCATTTATCAAAGAGACTTTTGGCTTTCCTTAGGAAGATGAGATGCAAGGAAGTAAGCAAACGTAAACAACATGCCCTCTAACAGTAGTTCCCTATGTTAATAGCTGTAGCTTATTATTCAGGTTAATAAAGTTTCATGTGTGAAGTACAACTACTGTTCTAGTTAGGTATGAATACTTTTTTATTTGTGTTAAATGCGGATGTAGCCCTCCTCCTTCCATAGACAATTTAAGCTGTCTGAAAGTAGCTTTGCTTTGATTAGTTGTTCTTGTTCTGTTGCCAACTGCCTGGGGATCCAGAGGTTGAAAAAGTACCACCAAGGCTGGAGGGTGAGAAAGATCAGAAACCAGATAATCCTCAGATAATGACTGCATTGTGCCTGGGGCATGCCAAGGTCCTAAGCATGTGAAGCCATCTACATTTCTACCGGCAGTTCTGTATTTCTTGCACTTCTGACAGGGTCTAGAGCGGTTGCAAAGGCAACAGCAATGACCTGGCTGTATTAGAAGAGCTGGAGATAATGTGCTGCTTCTGCCTGAAGCTACCTTGGTAAAATAACCCAAGAGATGTCAGCGTGAGTAACCTGTACACAACACCACAGACATTTCTTTTAGCCAAGACATACTGACCCATCCATCCCCAATGCATGTGCAAAGACACGTTCACAGATGTGTGGCAGTGCAGGATGGCAAAATGTCCTGCTGATACTTGGGTACGTGAAGTTGTGAGGACTTTGCTGGTAGTGAAGATGACTCACTGCATGCATGCAGTGTTGCAGAGATACTCCACTTGTTTGGGTTGGTCTGTGAGAGTGGAAAGATTCTCCCCTCTGCCTTTTTGCTGCTCTGACATTGTGACTTTCTGGAATATGCTTAGACAGTAAAATAATAAATGTGGCATCACTGTTCCATCATGCTTCTGTATCTTGCTTTTTTTTTATTATTATTTTTTTATTTAAAAGAGTTATTACCTTGCTGCTTAGGGATGGTGTGCTTGGTCCAAGCCTAAATACTTCTAAGTATTTAATGCTTTAGTCCTATTTAGTTAAACCAGAGAATACTCCCTTCTCTAATTTTGAAAACGTCTTTGAGAAATAAAGAAGCTGTGATTACATACTGTGTTTTGTCTTGCCAGGTAAAAGAGCCTTAAAGCACTAGTTCTGCCTTGCATGCAAAACATGAAATTAGAATGAAGGTTGTACATATGAAATATAAGATTCGATAAATCATTAAAAATCCACTGAAAAAATGTATCTCTTTAGATAGCTCTGGGCTATGGTTTGTAAATCTGTAGATTCCATTCCTTTTTTTAATGATCTTTCGTAACTACATTTTACTTGGGGACCTAGAGTTTGAGTTATTAATTGGTGCTGCTCATCTGTGTTTAACTTCATGTAGCCAAGCTATTTATTTTTAGTATCTTTTCTGCTGTTTTCATATGAAGGTGTATGATGGTTGTTTTAACTTTGCAGTTGCTGTGAATATTGACTGAATTTTTTTTGTTAGTGAAATTAATGTAAATGTAAAGAAAAGTCCTCAAACACTCAATTGTTACCTGTAGGCAGTTTTACCTATTGATGTGCATTTGAGTTGTTGGGAAAAATGAGCCTGTAATACAATTCTGGTAAGCCCTTTTTAATTTAGGATTCAAGGCAGCTTGTTTACTTCATTTTGGAAACATGCTTTTCTATAAGTCACTCAGTCAAAATTTCTCCAAAAGATTTTATGGTGACCTTTAATTTAATCAGTGATGCAGACAGCATTTTCAACTGTAGACTAATCCATGGAGGTTTTAGATAATCTTTCAGCAGATTAATGAGGGGTTGATTTTTTTTTTTTTCCCACCGAGGTAAGAGTGAGTTACGATGCTGCATAGTTCTATATTCTGCCTTAACATTTACCCTCTTGATAGGATGCAATTTTATATGTAAGCTTTTGATGTTTTGTATTTTTAATAATAAAACATTTTCTGTCAAGTTGCAGAACTTCTACAGCGCCAGCAAATTCTGATTTAGTCTCTCCTCCCTTTTAGAAGAGAACAGACCCAGCAGTTATATATTTATTGCTCAGGATGGCTAACGGACCAGTGTTTTTTTTACTCCCCTTTAGCTTGTCAGGGCGACTCTGAAAAGGGTGCTTCAGCCAAGTAGTGTAGCAGTTTTAGAAAAGCGGAAAAAGCTGGCTTTAGACTGTGACAAAAGTTTACCTCTCTCTTTCAGTCTGTGGGTACACTCTGGTTTTAATGCGTTTATTTCTAAATCCCTTACTGCAGGAGTTTCAGATCTAGGTCTGTAAACCTTTGTTTTTCTGGGGCATTTCTCTTCTCACTCGTGACCAAATCAATTTTTTGGCTGATTCTGATGCCAGCAACTAGTTACCTGGAAAAATGAGTATTTGAATGTACTACTTAAAGGCAGTAATATATGATACAGGAAATGACCGAATCTCTAAAATCTGTGATAGAGGGAGGAGGGGAGGGGTGGTTGTGGTGGTGTTATTTTGTTTTGTTCTGTTGTGGGAATTGGGGAACATGTAAAAGGTCCCTTTGAACTGTTCAATGCTAAATATTTTGGAAGGAAAAGATGCTACTTGTTGCTTGCAATTATGAATGATAAAGAAACAAGAGTAAAGGACTTCATAGAAGGAGAACACATGAATGGAGAAGTCATAACGCGCCAGAATTTTAGTTGTTCTCATTGTGCCAACTGGGAGTAAACCTTTAATCAAATTACAGTGGTGCAGTTTGAATCTACTGCAAAGAGCAGAGGAATATGTTATTGAAAGTGGATGAATAATCTGGAAAAAAAACAATCCTAGGTTAGGAGTTGACTAAATGGTAAAAGCAACTTTTTGCAAGAGTTCTTTTCATAGTGCTTCACTAACATGTATAATAGAGTATTGAGGAGCTTCACCAGTAGTATTGCGACTGGATGGGAAGCAAACATCAGTAGAGGCTGTGTTGAAGTCGAGCTCTTGACGAGCTGCACATTAAGAACCTGTTTCTGGGTTCAGCTTGCAGCCAATATTACCAGTACTCACTCCATACCTCTTCCAGCTTCTCCTTTGAATTTCAGAGAGGCAGTTCTGTTGCAAAATAAAATTTGACCTGTAGCGATTGACAAGTGCTACGGTGATAAGATGGGAAGGCAGCAACTTCCGTCTAGGTGTGTCATCAGGTTGGCTGAACTGCAGAAGTCCTCCTTGCCTTGGTGTTGGCAGCCTTCAGCTCCCAGCTCTGCCAGCTTGGGAGCGCTGCGCTAACTCCACGTTTTGCTGGCTAGTTTTCTGTCTCGCACTGCAGCAGGTTTGCTGCTGCCCTGTTCTCAATCTAGTGCTCTGTTGGAATCGAGTCCTGGGACCGTGCTGTCCTGAAGTCCAGCAGAGCACAGGCATCGTTGTGTGAACACGGCCTTCAGGATACGGGCCAGAGGGATGAGGAGCCCGTGCTGCAACTGCGAGTCGTTCTCTTTGCGGAAAGCTCCTAGTTTTTCTGTGTTTCTGTATGTCCTTGTTTTTAAAAGAATAAACGTCACAATATGTAGCAAAATAAAGTGACTCTACCTACAGTTTACTTCTTCTATGAGTTATTGCAGGCTTTGTTTTAAGCTTCCATGTAACTTCTTTTATTTCTTCTGTTAGGAGAAATGTTAAATTTTCCATAAATATCGCTTCACTTCAGTCTTAGGAAAGGCATTAAATAGGAAGAAGTTAATTTTTTCTGAGTTTCTGGACAACCTTTAACTTCTTACCTTTTAGTATTTGTCAAAATTAAACTGTAGTGCAGCTTTATGAAGTTTTTGGTGTAAGTGATGTGTCACGGATGGAGAATAGGAAAGAATAATGATTAATCTTTTATCGGTGAAGGCAGAGAAACTAATGGGGTAGCTGACCTTTCTTATGTCTTTGGGGAAAATGTTAATATAGAATAGACTCGCTTAGCTAACATTAAACGATTTTCATTTGATTATTTTTGAAGCATTGTAAATATAAGCTTGTATTAAAGCACTTATTAGCAGTGCCTGTCTTCAAAAATAATTCCAGTAATTTTGAAGATTCCTTATTTGCCATTGCAATTTTACTTGACCTTGCTGTCCTAGACTTCAGTAAACACCCCCTTTTATTTGTCTCTGGGTTTTAGTTTTCATTAAAAGTATCATCTCATTGACAATACTTTAAAATCTTGCTTAGGAACTTTCATTTAAGTATCCCTAAGTGTACCTAAATGTTGGTTATTTAATTTGTATTTTTCTTACCTTAAAGGCATTTGCACAAAAAAAAAAAAATTTTTTTTTTTTTTTTTTTTTTTTAATGAGTCTGAGAACTCCCAATGGAGGTATTTTAGCTGTTAACCAGCTTAGTTGTGATAACCTGGTTGACCTCTGTTAGAGGTACGTGCTGTGGAAGGCGTGTGTCTTACAGTACGTAGTGGGTGGCACGACCTCTTTTGGCTGTGATCCTAGCGTTGACTTCAGTTGAACGCATTGGACTACTTTCTTTTAATAGTACTTGATACCGGTATAAAATTCTTCATTTTTGCTTAGATTTAAAACACGTTTTATTGTATTTTTGTTCCTCTTCTCCCCCCTTTCCCCCCCCATATCTCAAATCCAATTGTGTGAGCTTGAAAGGTGAAGCAAAACTTTCTTCTTACCCTGTTGGAAAGTGACCCTTAAAGTATTACCTTTAGGCTGGGTAACTAGATCCCTGACACAAAGAATTCACGGGGCGATTGTGTGATGGTAATTACCAGCCCTTTCTATGTAGTTCATTTAAAAGTAATGACTAGTGGATGTAAAAGGAATAACAGGTGTTAACCAAGGAATACATTAACTTGTGAAGCTGCCAGGGGAACTTGGATAGGAAAGAGTGTTGAAATTTGTTTTTTGTACCGGTTTTGTATGGTATAAATCTGCTGAATGAGATGAAATTTACGTGGCAGATAATGTCCCAGTAGCTGTCATCTATACTTCGATGAGATCATTCTGGGCTAAATACATGGGAAGTGGCTTTCTAGACTGCTTCCGTGGGAAAGTGGTAACAGTTTATTGGCGATGTAAACTTCTGATGTTTAAAACATTGCTTAAATAAAGACAGTAACCGATAAGGATTGCTAATACTGTACTTTGTTTTGAAGGACCTGAAATGAAGACTTCTTGCTCTTAACAGAAGGAATTTTGTCTAATGATGATAGCTCTGTTACTTATTTTAAATAAGTATAACGAATACCATAACCCTAGGTGTTTGAAGGAAGATACTGGCTAAGTCTCTAATAAGTCAACCGAAAACTGTAGTTTCAGAGAGCAAGTATGAATTTCACACTGGCCTGCACGGGTATTCCCAAACTGGGGAAGACTTAGCATGCCTGTAGCCAGGTTTGGGAGCAGTGGCTGGATGCATTAAGGTGGTTCTGTCTGTGATAATGTAAGATCTTCTGTAGCTCTGTTGCACCACATAGGTGTTGGAAAGATACTTTTAAACAAATATACTGCTTCTTCCTAACAAATGGAGAATAGATTTAGAGTATGAATCGTGTGTCTGTCTTCAGTCTGGCACTTGGAAATGACTGTCGAGTAACCCAAAATAATAACGAGCCCCATTAGTCCTAAAGGACCGTATTCCCCAGTCTAGGTGATGGCAGTTTGCCAAAGCAGGAGGTGCCTGTTGGAAGAGTGGTGGCACAGAAGGATTACTGGGAAAGCAGAGACGTGACCAGTTAGAAGCATCTTTCCCTTTGAACAGTGATGTCAGTCTGCATGAAGTCAAATTGCGGCATTATCAATAATCAAATTAGTGGCTTCTTGAATAGCATTTAGGGCTTGTTCTTCTGACAGATACAGGGGAAAGTATTACAATGGTTTTTAATAACTTGTAAGACTTTACTTAGCAGGAAAGGAATTTCTGTTCTCTGGGAATCACTTTTTCTGGTTTGTGTTTATTAGCAATGAGCAGGGAAAATACCCTGACAAGTTGTGAACCTTGCTGCGGATTTTTGTGAAGTGTTGTACTAAATACGGCATACCCTTTCCCCCTCGTGTAGATGTTGCATTAAGTAATAGCAATGTGATTGGAATAGTTGGCTGTTGCAATACGTGTGAATTTAGTTACCCAATCTGTCCTTCTCCTCCAACTGAATGATTATGAAAATCACAAATTGGTCTACCGGATATCCCTTAATTAGTAAATGTGGCTAAATAGAACCGGGTATGGGTGGATAAAGTAAGTGTGGTGTACACAACTTTGACCTGTTCTTTTCAGTTAGTTCCTAGTTTGCTGCTTTGTGTATTGGTTGAATCACCTTCAAAACCATTAATGTGAAAGTAATTGCTTTTCTTTATCTATAAAGTTGTTAGTACAACTGTCTAAAACAGGCACTTCAGTGCACCGGCTATTTTCTCAGTGCTGTGAAGTAGGTGGTTTCCGAGGCTAAGCTGAAGAGGGGCGGGGGGGTGTTTGCCCGCCGCAGGGACAAGGAGGGTTTGCCGGTTCTGGAGAGGGCTGTTTGTGCTGTTGGACGGGTTGCTTGGGTGTGTGTCTATTTCTGGAAACACTCCCGATTAGTCGTTCCTGTTGTAGGTAAGAGCGTACGTCACCGTAGTGGCACTTACAAAAGGTGTCATGGCCGAACTTGACCCAGCGTTGCTCAACACCTGGTCTCTCCCCGGGTGTCCCTGTTGGCCAGCTGGTGCATCACGGCGTGGGGCAGACATCTTGTCACCTGTGTAAAACGTGTCCCAGCTCCCGCTCTGTGCTGCCTCGCCGCTCCGTAGCAAAGGGCTGGGCAAGACGTATTTTCTTTTCCCAGGCAGCGTGCGTGCGCTGTTCTCCTGGATTGCTCTTTCCTGTTGTTGTAGCGCTTCAAAAGCGATGCCTGTAGGTGAGGATTATGAGCTGCTGTTACGTGGGTGGTGGGGTGCAGTGCCTTAACAGAAGAAGGGGAAGTGGCAGTGGTTTGTTGGCAGCTCTCTCATTCCATCCTGCAAAAGCATCCCAAGTTCAAACCTTTTGGGGGAAAGGACTTATTTTCCAAGCAGCCTCCTTCCCTCCCGTGTTTGTTTGAAGAATTTGAAGCCTGAGGACCTAAAACTATTATTCAGGCCTGCCAGCCACATAAGCAGAGCTTCAGAATCAACAACGCAAAAACCCCAAAGACCTAAAGAGGAAGATGGGGACAGTGTGGCTTTCAAAAGAAGGATCAATAAAAACATAAATTTTTGCAATTATCAATGTAATCTTCTTCAAACGGTTCGGAATTGTGCTCCTTCAAACAGGGAGGCTGGGAATGCTGGGTCTTCAAACAGATGGGAGAGGAGATGAGGAGCAGGAGAAAGGGGAAGCAACAAGTGAGGAAAATGTAGCTGGAAATCAGTAAGAAGTGGATCTGTTAGACTGATTCAAGGGGCAGAAATGTATGGTTCAAGAACCGGATGAAATGTCTTTGTTGTCAAAACCGACCACCTAGGGGAAGAGCTGTCAGTAGTGGTAGCAGTGGAAGAAGTCAGGGATGTTATTGTTGTATTCGCTATGGAAAATCTTCTCAACATCTATTTTGGAAAAAAAAAGAAACCAAATGCTTCGCAATAAAAGAGAAATCGTGCTCAGGAATGTGTTGGAAACATGGGCCTGCCCAGAGCAGGGGACAATCCCCCCCATCCAGTGTTTGTGGGGGAGAAGTTACTCGCAGCAGGATGTCTGGTATGTTAAGAGGGGTTAGAGTTGTTAAAAGCTTGAAATAATGTAGAGAAAGCGCTAATATTGTAATCCCAATTGAGACTCAGAATGCCTGTGATGAAATATCTGCTGTTGGCCTAAGCATGTGTGCTCGTTTAAGTAAACAACATTAGAGGATTTCTCCTGTGTTGTACACTGGTTTTTTAATGTAACCCTTGTTTGAAAATTTGATAAAAGATACAGCTTTCAATAGCTGTGCTTGGGAAAAGCGTGAACTGCCTTTTAGCAAAACCGGCCTATGAACAGGGTTGATTTGGAAAGTTCCAGCAAGATCAAAGAAGGCTAAAAATGATTATTTGCCCAAATAGAAATGGTTCTTCCTGGAGACCAGTCCGCTCAACTGAGATATTGCTCGGCCAGATATTAAGGGCAATGGATACTACAGGGTCATCTTGTCAGTCACGGGCTGAGGATGCCAAAGCGCAGGCAGGTGGATTAATGTTCTGCCCCGGTGGTAGCGCTGATTTCAGAGTGTGCTTTTATAAGACATAATTCATGGTATAGTAACATGTTTAAGGGTAGGTAAATATTGGCTAATCAAGAATTTCCTTCCTTTCTGTGTTAACTAGTTAACGGTCATGTAAAAAAAGTCTGACTTGTTCACTAAGCAGTAAAATCTTCTATCAGTACATTTGGTGTGTGCAAGTAAACTTCATCTGTTTCAGGTAATTAGCACTGCACTAGCACAACATGGCGACTGGTGTTTAAACACAAGGTAATTAACAGCACGGTGTAAACATAATGTGCTCAAGAGCTAACCAAAACCATGAATTTCTATCTGATCGAAGATAACACACTGGAAATGTTATTGAGGGGTGAAGGGAGTAGTTAATACTTTTCCCCTGTGTTGCTAGATTATTGATAGACGGTCAGTGCCAAATGGGCAGGAGAGAAAGCATCAGGTGTTCCAGGCTGATGCCAGCAGCGCTGTGTGCAAGTGCAGCTCTCCTGCATGGTTTTTTCTGGTTGTTGGGGGTTTTTTGGTTGTTTTTGGTTTTTTCCTTCCTTAGCGTATAGTATTGTAATAGCTTAATGTCCTTGAAGATGCATAGGGTTTTTTTGGACTTTCAAATTTTGGTTTGCTAGTCTTACAATTTCAGAACTGGCACAAAATGTTAGAGATGTGCGATAGCTGGTGGTCCAGCACTAGGGCAATAGAAATAGGGTTGGATACATACCTTGTACAGTAGTAGTTTTTCCCCTCTCCAAAAAACATTTGGGTGCATTTGTCTAAATAAATTTGGGAAATTTGCAGTTTGAACTATGTGAAATGGAACTGCGTTGAAGGGAAGCATGATTCTGTATGCTGGTGGTTCCCAAGTGTGCTAATCCAACAGGGAAATGGAAGACCAAGTTTCTAACCAAGTGTTAGCACTCAGCAAGTTGTATGTACGTATGACTGATAAATGCATATCTAAACCTTGGAATATCTGAGAGTTCTTACTGGTGGGGTAGATAACTATTTGACCCACAGACGTGGCAGGAAAGGTAAAATCTGCTGAGTCCTAAGTGGGCTGGAGGTACACCTCCATCACTGAAAGTGGGTTCTCCATTTAATACTGCTACTTTGATGTGTCAGATGGATTTTGTGGAGGACAGAAAAATACAGTTCCATGATAAAAACTGAATCCAGAACCTGACCTTGCGGCAGAATTTGGTCTCTTAAGCAGTTTGTCAGAAAAATGGTTAGGTGTCAAGTGAAATCATGACTAGGGTCTGAAAGTGTCCTTTGGTTCTTTGAACCCAAACTGGCTTCCTGACGTATACAGCAGAACTGGGACTGAAAACTGAAATTAAAATTTCTGGAGGCTTTGCGTGAAGCAGTGTGGAGGCCAGCTCCTTCTGTACAACCTGATTGGGAAGCATGCAAATGCTAGAAAAAGCAAGGAATAAACTAGTCAACAATTTAGGAGCCATAAAATGAACTGGGGGTGTGAGTAGGAAGTTGTGGACAGATATTCACTTATGTTCCAACATTACTGGATAAGCTAGATAGCAAAGATCAACTATTTAAAAATGTTTAACCCAGCTCATTTTACTGACAGGTTAAAAAATGTTTGCATGAACAGCTCCGTTAGCGAGTATAAAGGGCTACAGCCGGTAGCAGGAAGATGATGACGAACAGGTGGCACTGGCTTGGTGCATAATACAATCTGATATCACAACTCTGAAGTGCACATTTCTTCACCACCACATAATAATTTTTCTGAATGGCTCTTTAAACATCAGCAGAGGCCTCTCATTAATTCAGCTTGACAGTTTGATTACAGCATTTTAACAGCTTCTGAAAAATAATTCAGTTACTGAAGTGGTAAACTTGCTGCCTTGGCAATGAAGATAAAGTGCTACCTCACAGCCGGGAAGGCAGAGCTAATCTTGTAATTCCTGATCCATTTTTGTGTCTTGGTTTAAATGTGTGATATTTCCTCTCCATGTAAAGATATGCTAAGTTCACTTTCATGGGTCAATAAAACATTTGAAGTAACGTATAGATATAATTGGTGTGAAAGGCAGGTATGTCAGTATATCTGTCGCATAAGCAGCCTGTGTGCACGGTCTGATCAGAGATCGATATGTTCAAAAAGTAGTATTGCTGTATCGGTGAGAAGAACGGTTGCCTCTAGTGAAGCGTGTTCTTACAACAAAACTGCTAGCAGTAATAAATTATTTGGGTGCATAAGTTATCCGAGGCAGATCTCGAACATGCTTTATCTGTGGAAGTCTGACTCCTGTCTTTTTGCAACAGTTAGTTTGATACTGTCCGTTATTGAAATGTTTGAAATTACTTCATCTTGCTGTACTGGGATTCTGCTAAAATACATTTGTAAAGGGTATCTAGTCCTGGAATTCATGAGGATAACCTTTAAAATTAATTTCTGCCAATTATGTTTTGTTTTGCCTGCAATTATTGGAGTATTGTCTGTCCTGATCATTTGTCCGTAGCTTGCAAAACCTGGAAAGACAAAGCCTACATAGAATCACAGAATCTTTTAGTTTGGAAAAGACCCTTAAGATCATCAAGTCCAACCGTAAACCATGGTAACACACATGATAAAACACAATTTAAATCTCTACTTCCTGTAGACCAGTTCAAAAAAGTAGACGAGAGAAGGCACTATCCCACACGTGAAGATGTTTACATATTTCTAACCTTGCTTTGAGTTTCAAATTTGCTTTATTTAAAAGAAATAGCATTAACTATTGTATGTAGAATGGAACTGAGAGTTAGGAGTGAAGGATTTCAGTGTGCTGGGGTGGGATGGGGGTTCTGGAACTCAGAAGCGCATCTCATGGGGAAAATAGGAGGACTGTGCATCAGAGATGAACTATCGTTTCAGAACAGTTGAAGGTAATTTTAGCAGCACGGCACTGCTTAATGTTGCCATTTTGTGCTGTGTAGAAATATGTTAACTAGCAAACAGTAACCTAGATCTGTAATTTTGAGCATAAGTGTCTTCTGCTTGTTGTTTTTCCTTGGGTGGGTGGGTTGGTTTTTTTTTCTACCTAACATTGCGTCAGATTCTTCCTTCAAGATTGTCTAAGAGGATCTGGTAATGCTCTCCGTGCCTGTCCGTGATTGCCAGTTGTCCTAAGCATGGTTTTTCTCCTTGTCTGTCTTTGTTCTTGCATTTAATGATACTAAGAATGAGGTGGTAAGCAGATGTGAAGGGGGTATTAACTAAAATATAGATATGTTTTACACAGTGAAATAAATCTACAGTCAGTTTCTTTAGTAACAGTCTATAATTTGAGTAGAGAGCTTTAAATCCAGTGAGATGAAGAGTGTCCAGAGTGTTTTAATTTCCAACCTGCTGCATATTACCGGTCTCTCGTGTTTGGCTTAACACTTGAAAATAAGGGTGTTTGAAGGGGGAAAGGATGCATTTAACATAGTATTACATTTTCTTCACAGACTCTGACGCATCTGTGGGACCTGCAATGACAAGTCAGAACAGTAGCCATGCAGAGAAAACTGGTGAAATGTCCTCAAAGTCAGCACCAAAAGTGCAGGTCCAGCGATCTGTCTCCCGAGAAACCATCACTATTCATTTCTCTGCATTTGGGAAGGAGGAAGAAGAGGAGGAAGAGGAGTTTAAGGAATTTCTTGATGAGGAACTAGATGACCAAAGCATTGTAACAGCACTTGAAGCCAAGGAAGACCTCTGCTTTGAGCATACTGGCCATGATTTTACTGGTCCAGCTACCTCGCTTAACATGGCCAACTCTGCATCGCTACTGTCCTCATCGCCTGCAGTTCTGCCAACTGCAGAGACTGTAAAGCTGTTGGATTCTCCTTCCACATCCCAAGTATTCAGTGCAGTGCCACTAGTCCTGTCTCCGTCATCACACTCGTGTCATACAGTTAGCTTATCGGGTGCACCACCATCTGTGGAACAGAAATCCAGCCTGTCGTCTTCCCCATCCTCATCCCCTTCCAGGTCAGTTGTCTGCTCTAGTGGATCACCCACAGTTTCTAGTTCAAAACCTTTTAAGGGTTTAGTGAAGTCCCTTTCAACAGATGTGGAACCAAAAGAACCCACCCCACCAATGCGACATAGACAGTTAATGAAAACCTTAGTGAAATCTCTGTCTACAGACACTTCTAAACAAGAATCTGAAGCTGTGTCTTACAGGCCACCCGACTCGAAACTGAACTTGCATCTGTTCAAACAGTTCACGCAACCTCGAGCTACAGGTGGTGACTCTAAAACTGCCCCCTCATCTCCATTAACATCTCCCTCTGACACTCGTTCCTTTTTTAAAGTACCTGAAATGGAGGCTAAAATTGAAGATACTAAAAGACGCCTTTCTGAAGTAATCTATGAGCCTTTTCAGCTGCTCAGTAAAATAATGGGTGATGAAAGTAGTAGCCACAGGCCCAAAGCCTTATCTTCAAGTGCTTCAGAACTCTCAAACCTTTCCAGTTTGAATGGCCATTTGGAAAGCAATAACAACTACAGCATTAAGGAAGAAGAATGCGATTCCGAAGGGGGTTTTTATGGAAGTGACTCTAACCTGAATAAGAACGATCAGTCAAAGGTGGCTGAGGAACATGCAAAAGAGACAGAGACCAAAAGCTCTCAGTCTGCAAGCACAAAGGACGTGAGTTCGAAAACTTCACTTGTACTTGAAAAATGTTCGCTGTCTGCACTGGCAAGCAGAGAGGATGAGGAGTTTTGTGAACTATATTCTGAAGACTTTTCCTTGCTAGAGGATGAAAGCAAAACTGATAAACCTACTGAAACTTTGCTCGATCCCGAGGTGACTGAGGAAAATGGTACTATGCTCAGTAGTGAAGATGAAAATAATCTGTATGTGCAACAGCCTGAAATCCCAGTGAAAGCTTTATACTTCTTAACACTGTTAGTCTATGCTTACTTTATTATCCCTCTCCCTGGCTACTTAAGTGGACTCTTATTTGGAATGGCCCTTGGATTTATGATAGCTGTCTGTGTGATTTGGTTTCTTACTCCACGTACTCGTGAATATCACAAATGGCATAAAAGTATGAAAAAGCAATGGAATATGGGAGCTCTAGACATCAAAGAACCTGAAATACTGAAGGTGAGGTCATGGCATTTTGTGTGTGTGTGTCTGTGTGCGTTACTTTGGGTAGAAGTAGTAAACAAGATGTATTCTAAAGGTGTAAATGAGCTGAGTTATCCCCATTTGTAAATAGAGTATTGTTTTAGGGCCCGGCGGCTTTGACAGGGACACCAATGGTTTAGTGTCCAAGAATGTGTAAGACTTCGGTGTCTTTAAGGATTAACAGAAAAAAAGAATTGCTGCAAAAGTAAAAGGGCAAGTGGTTTTGCTGATGGATTTGAAATGATCCAACTGAACTACTGAGAGCAAGTAGTGTCAGAGTTTAGCATGTAAAATAACAATTGTGCTTGAAGCTGCACTTTGTGATACGTATTTTGTTTCTGGGGTATTTTGCTGTCGAGGCAGTAATTTGTCTGTCTTGTCTGTTCAGCCTAAGCAGATTCAAAAGCGTTGTGTTCAAGTAAAGCATAGACAGTTGGAGAGCGTATGGATTCTCCTCAAACACGAGCTAATTGGAATGGGAAGAGGAGGGAGTGATGAAAGGGACGCACTCCCGGGTTGTTATGTCTGGTTCTGTGTGCTGATAGCTTGAATATTGTACTGTACACTATGAATTACAGTTCAGTCAAACCTGTGTCTGAGAGCTATGTTTTAAGTCAAGCTCTTAGAAAATTTATCCTCCCTCTTCTTTGCCCTTCCCCATCTCCATCCCGGTTCACAGCTGCAAATGGCTGTCGCTTCATACACCTGGCACGTTGCTGTCTGTCCGATTGTGATCCATGCAACCACTCAGTTACCTCAGTGGCTTTGTGCTGCTGCTTTGTCCCTGTCCGGCCTCTCCTAATCTTCATCTCTGATGAATTAAAAGAATATTTTCCAAATTGCCAAATTCTGAACAATAAAGCATCTACTAGTTTCTGATGTGCAACAGAAGCAGTTCAGAATGATAGTGGAACAACCTTCACTTGATATCACTTGCTTATCAGAGTATTCGAGTGTTTTCTCATATCTGTGTAAATTTTAAATCCATCCTGAGCTTTCTGAAGGTGTATCTCCAGTTGTGGAACAACACAAAAGTGGCATGAATTTAAGTTAAGATGGTATTGGTTATATGCTGTAGAATCTGTAATGTATTGATAGCTAACCCCCCGTATCTTTAGGTAACTCAAAAGTTAGAGAAACGGGATATAAAAGCCAACTTTTACTGAATACAGACGGCAATTGTATGCCCAGCCCTGATGCTACCTTGATGTCGCGTTTTCTCTTGATTGGTATGAGTTGTGGTCTTTATTTGCTGTTGTGAATGCAGACTGAACACGCCTGGCTGCCCAGTTGATTTACCTGCAGCTTACAAGTACAAATCTTGGCAAACTTTTAGTTCTGTCCTTGTTAACTGGGAGCTGAGACCCTGCGTATGTGTTTGCCTTGATTCTTGAAAGCTGATAAAGATCCCAATATTAATTGTTGGCTGGTGTTAAGCTGGCACTTGGAGACGTTAGCTGTTATTCAGCAGCCTTTAAACTGCATTTTAATGCATTTATCCAGGAGGTACGTTTGATGAGACTGGCTGTAGGCAAGAAATGAACTGTGCAGAGAAGTCTGTATGAATGTAGATTAATATTTTGTATGACTTGATAAGTATTTCTAGCAGTCGTTAACAAACAAAGTAATTGTCCTTAATATGTAAAGCCCTGTAAAAGGGCTTTTTAATGCTTCAGGAGTTTAAAAACCAGCTCAGTGCCCGTATTGTAGTGCAGCATAACATAATATGATTTAGCAGATTGCAAGTTATTCCCACCTCATACAACAATTTTCTGTTTGCCTCTGTCAAAATGATCACTGTGCAGTTTAGGTCCTCAGAAAAATGAGACTTAATCTGTAAAAAAACTCACATGAATATAGGAAAATCAAACTTGATGCTCTTGCATAAAGATGCTCTCTTCAGGACTTGTTGGTCTTGTGTTCCGGCTTGAACTGCTTTCGTGCCATTATGATAAATCCTTAGAGTAAGATCCCTTTACAGAGCGCTAGGAGTTGGGATTCTGCCAAACTGCTATTTTTGGACAAGTACATGTGCATTCGCCCCCGTGTAAATATTGCTTGTGAAGTTCATATTTCCCTCATTTCAAGAATTAGTGGCAAATTCCCCTCAGAAATTGCAAAATATATGAACATTAATATAATCTCACCCAACAACTGTTAATTTGCAGTATGAAAGAACAGAACACTTTTATGCTGGTTAGTATGTGCTTCTGTAGGTTTGAATTAAACTACTTTTTTCAATTTCTGTTCTTTTTACACTTGCTTGTTCCACTCAATTCTTTAGTATTGGAAGAAGAACACCCTCCCCCCCCCAGCAGAAAACACAACCCCCTGCATCTTCGGTGTATGTTTTCTTATCCTCTTAGTCCCTTGTTCTTCAGTTCTCTACCTTTCTTTTCCTTTTTTTCTCTGCCCGCAGGTGTTTTGTTTCTTCTTTAATGCATTAGGTTTTTCTGAGTACCCTGTTGGCCGCCTTAAGTGTGCATTCCCTTGCGTTGTGCTGGCTGATACAAAAGGGTTTAAGTAACAGCTAAAATGGAAATGATAAATTTACCCTTTCCATTAGAAAGAACTTTTGTGAGAAGACCATCTTGGCAGTGCCTGCTAGAGAAATGAAGCTTTTTGAGCCACAGCTGTCCAGAAGGAGGAGGCTCTTGACCGGCATGCTGCCATTCCTGAGTATTGCTCAGGGGATTTCGTGTTTGATAGTGGCCTCTGGCAGACAGATGTGTTTTCCAATTAACGTGGTGGTTACTTCTGCCCACCTTAGACTTTCTTGTGTCTTTAAATTCCCTGTCAATACAAGCTTAAAAAACTGCATTACATTTTTCCCTATTTATCAAACAAAGCACTATTGAAGAATTATGAAATGCTGGTAATGAGAGGGCAACTAATACAATTAGTGTGATTTGAATATCGACAATCTTTCAAGAACTTGGGTGCTGGAGCATTTGATGATATCATTTAACAATAATTGATGTTATTAAATCAGTTAATATCATGAAGAAACTCTGGCTGCAGTTACAATTCAGATTTGGGCTTGTGTTGTGAAGTTGACTTGCCAGTTCTTTTATTTGTGTATTTGAAAATATTATAGAAGTAATGATTTTTATTTATCTTTACTTGCAGATCTGGTCTGTGCCCCCATCCCTCTGGGTCCTTTGTAAGGATCTTTTTGCAGTTCCCCCCGACCTCCCATCTCAGGTTAAGGTATAACACGCCTGGGATCTTACACTAAGTAGCATTAGAAAGTTGAAGCTCTGTGGGGCTTGACTCTGCAGTTCTTACTTGCATGAATTACTCTGCTGAACTGCAGTTCAAATAAAAAAATTTGCAGCCCGGAGTCATGAAGGAGGAGAAGTGGGGTGGGACTTCTGGAGCCGTTTTATGCCGGTGCCCGCGTTCCCCAGAACCGAGGGTTCCCCAGGGCGGGTTTGGCTGGCACGGCTGCGGTGGCAGAGGTGACGTGCTGTGCTCCAGGAGCTGGGAGTTCGTCTCCGCTGTCTAACCAACGGGCCAGACCCTGTTAGCGCGCCTGTGGGGTTTTGAACAGTAACTGTGGCCTCTGCTGTAAAAGCCGTGCTGCCCAATATTCTGCCCCGGTACGTTTTCAGGTTAGCTACCACTCTGATGGTGAGGCACTGTCTCCCGATGTCGGCTGTGAATTGAGAGCAACTGCTGACCTTTAGCCGTGGAGGTCCCAGGGTCAGTGTGAATGGCAAGCAGCTGCAGAGCAGCATATGACTATGGTCGTTGTCCTCCCTGAACTGCTACATTTCTTTCTTTAACAACTTCGCTAGTACAAAAGAGACCCATCATACAGTCGCTCCTCTCCTCCACAAGGAAATCCATTGTTGTTTCAGTAGTTTGGGAAAATTAATCTGTTGCTAGTACATTATGGCAACGTAACTTCTCTGTTTAGATGCATTGCAAAACGCTTTCCATAGGCTGTGAATCTTTTGTTCCAATTTGCTTTTTGCAAAGAGAAAGGGCAGAGGTAATTCTGCTAAAATTGTTCGTAAGATCCAGGAACTTTGGGATGAATTTGGGTTTTTTTTCGGATAACCTTTTCAGAAATGGTTTTTATGCTGGATGAAACAATTTACAGAAGTTAAAATCGCTGAAGTGAGCAGGCAGATGGTGTCATTTCCCCCTTTAACACCGATAGATGTATATTGGGGGGAAAAAGTTCTCGCAACTGGTGCACGTTTTCAGATTCATTAATAGAGGGCAGAATCATCGTTTGGTGAAGTATTAGCACTCCACACTCAGCCAGGCAACCTTTCTCTGTTAGGAAATAACTTGAAAGTTGAGTGCCAAAAGGAAACAGTGTGTCCTTAGAAATTAGGAAACTAAACATCTATGTATAAGAAGGGTTTGTAGTAATGCCTATGGTATCTCTTTCATCCCGAGTGTTGGCTGGGTACTGTCTGAAAATAAAATCCTAAATATTTGAATTTAAAGTTGTGTATCTTTTGGGTTCTGGGCTGTGTCCCGAATACAGGAAACAGCCAATCTCTTCCTTGTATAGAAAGCGCTGTGTAGGCTGCTACTTTAGGTGGTAAACGTATTTATCTTCTGTCAGTTCTAGGTGTTGGACGTTGCAGTTAGAAATCATTAAAAGTCCTGGACAGGTTCTTCAGTCGCTAATAACCTGATGGCTGTGCTATGAGAAGCAGCGCTTGCACTTCTCTTGGGTTTGTTGCGTACAGCGAGCAGGGGAGGCGGCAGCACGGGGTTGGGAGTTGTGTGCGGCGGATTATACAGCTAATCCATTTGTTTGAAGAGGAAAGCCTGGGCACATGGTAGGGATCAGGAAAGCAGGTGGGACTTCCATGGCACTGGAATGCTGAAAGAGAAGCGGGAATATACAAACAGAGGAAGCAGAGATTCTGTTTTGATTTTTTTTGCCATTTAAATTCAGCGTGTCTTGCTGCTGCTGGGAAGGAGGTGGTGATCTTCAAAAGGGCCTCTGCTCCGCTGTTTAGTTGTGTGGGGTAAGGAGATCTTCTGGCATTGCTAGATGTCCTTTGTCCAGCTCCGGTGCTGCTGTCGGAAAGCTCCAGCTGGTTCCATCTCGAGCAGGATGTTAAGGAAACTTCAAATGTGTTCTCACCTTCCTTCTTGGGTACCACACATACCCGGAGGTTTCCAACCCTCCTTCTGAAAATAACATCATAGCTTATTACAGGTACAAAAAGGGCTTGTGTGGCTAAGTTTCATATAAAGATCCACTTTCCAAGTATCCTTTTCTCTGTTTGTGTGGCCGTTGGCTGAAGAGCCTTGCAGGACAAGGCAGTAAACTTCTGAGGCAGCAAATTTTCATCTGTACGTTTGCCCGGCTGCAGGCTCCAGGCTTGGGTGTCTGAGCTAGAAATAGCTCGGAGATCTGATCTGGGGGGCAGGTGGGAGTCTCTCCAGAGATCTGTGGGCCATATGGATATTCCAGCGCTGCACGGAGCGGATGGCTCATGGTGGCTTTAGGCACCTCACGTGGTGTCCTTCTGCTTCAGTAAGTCCAGCTGGAGTTCCTGGCTGAGAATTAATTGCTGTCTGCTCAAAGATGTCTTGGCTTAATAATTCCTAGGAAGGAAATAGGATGTCCTCAAACATACATCACCCCTGCTGTGCAGAACCTTAATGGTTTATAGAAAACTCTTCCTCCTGCATTGTATTTGTATATAACCCAGTGTAAGCAAAAAACCCAAACACAAAGCTTCTGGAGAGATCATGTGTTGGTATAGGTGTTTCCATTAATAAAAGGTAGTCTGTTTGGCAGCTGAGCAAAGATGAATGACTTAATCTTTCCTGAACATAAAAGAAATTCTAATTTATGTAGGTTTTTCAGGGTTTATAGTGAAAATGGAGCTAGATGTTGGACTAAGCAAAACACAGGTATCACTGTGTACTATGGCACCTAAGAAAGT
This sequence comes from Rynchops niger, assembly GCA_013400035.1. Taxonomy (NCBI): domain Eukaryota; kingdom Metazoa; phylum Chordata; class Aves; order Charadriiformes; family Laridae; genus Rynchops; species Rynchops niger. The sequence continues at coordinate 129,549 of VXBH01002955.1, read as the reverse complement.
GTATGCTGTCTACTTTGAGAAATTATATGGCACTGAAGTAAATGAGCATTAAAATAAATTTTACATTTCTATGTGTGGGTGGAAACTTCTTTAATAAGTTAAAATGTTGCAGTAATTTCTGGGATGTTTTGTGTAAGGTGGTTACAACTTAAAACCAACAAAACTTGGTTTTGAAGAATACTAGGGGTGCTCGCTCAGCTCTCCCCACTTCCCAGCAGCAGATGCTCTCCCCCCAGCCATACTTGCCGGGGCATTTATAAAGATGCCTTTTTACTTTATGCTTTAGGGTACATCTGTTTAAGTCTATCTCCTTCGCTTCTTTTGACATTAATGAATATTGAGTATGCCAAATTAAGATTTTGATGTGCAGGTAGAAGTAATTATCGAAGTATGTTGTAGGGCAGGTTAAGAGAAGGAAAACTTGTCCTTCTTGAATGAGTATTCTGGCGTGTCTTCTGCCCCATTTATCGTCTTTCATTTTCTGTAAGCAGATGTTAGAGAAGAGGAGTAGCATCACCCCCATGGTCAGTCAGCACTTACGGGCTTGTTACAGCGGGGCTGGTTTGTTTGTTTTCTGTTCCTTTCACTGCACAGAAACGAATGGAATTTAATCCCCCCATGGAGGACTCCTGTGTTGTAACTGGGCACTTACACAACGTGTTAAATGATGTTCAGTGGTGATGGTGTGTAAAAACAAACTCCATTGTGGTCCTCTGCTCAGTTCTTAATTGTCGGTGATTAAAATGTCAGTGCTGTCTGTAAGCAGACAGACTGTTTGCTCTGTCCTGACTGTTGGTGATGAAAATGTCCCTGCTTGCTGTACCAGACGGGCTGCTCTGCAGCGCGCCCTTACTGGCTGCCTTGCGCCTCTTCCCAGCGAGCCTGCGTCCGCTGGTCGTGCGGCATGTCGTGGAGATGAGGTGGAAGAGCACTGCACTACGCACGTAAAATGATCTACTTGGGGGGGAAAAGAAATCGTGTGCTTGGGGTACAGTCCTCATCTCATGCTCTGTCAGGTTATGCTGTCTCATTTAGGGCATTTACTGCTTTGCTGTATTTGTACAGTAAGTGACATAACTTTGGCAGAAGCTTGGATAATTATATAAAACTTTGATGTACATGCTATACTTGGTTTTCCAGCAGCTTAAAAGCCTGTTAACAAGTGTTTTCTTCTCTAGGGATGGATGAATGAAATTTATAATTATGATCCAGAAACATACCATGCTACGTTGACTCACTCTGTCTATGTGCGACTCGAAGGAAGCACCTTAAGACTTTCAAAACCCAATAAAAATATTTCTAGAAGGGCTGTGTACAATGAGCCAAAGCCCGAAGTCATGTACATCAGCCAGAAAATTTATGAACTTACAGAGAGCAAGGTGAGTGTGCCTTACTTGTATCTGATTTTAACAAAGAATACTTTGAAACTTTTTTTGAAATTTTGATATTATTTTCACTTCTCCAGTTTCATGTACTGTCATTATGTAAACAAAATTGTTGTCGTGACTAACTTGCAAAAGATTGTGCTGGGGAGGAAGATTAAGCAGGATTTAGAAAAAATTACATATTTACGCAGTAAAGGAAAAGCATGATTTCCCTCTGTCATTTCAAAGCAGAAGTTAACACCTGGGAGTTTAGGGAATTGTTCCCCATACATTAGGTTACTGCATGACCGTTCTGAAGTTTACACCCAAATGCATAATCTTTGGTGGTTGTCTCTATCCCAAGGCAGTTCAGGCAACATTTGCATTTCACTTGAAGGGGGAACCTTCATTGTATGTGGCTGTAGAAGAGGAATTAGAGGTGGCTGGAACAGACATGACTTGCTGTTGGTCCCCATGTCTAGGGAAGGAGACTGGGATTTTTGCAGTGGGAAGAGTGCGTCAAGAATAATGCTGTGACAGTCTTCCTACGTGTTATTCGCCTCCCTCAAATCTTTGAAGAGCTGCCATGTGAAGTTGATTCCATTGGCATTGTATTAAGTAATACATCAGTACCCCATTGTTAAAAGAATGGATTTTTTTAATGTGCTGCATCAATAGAAGGCCTTGGCAGTACAAATGTAGGAGGAAACTCTGCTTCAGTTGACTGTGGGAGTTAGAGGGAGAGATGGACCAAGGCGACAGTGAGGAACACCTCCCTTTGTTTCCCTGAATCAGTATGCAAAAGGAACTTGCTGTCAGCTCTGCTTTCCGTTAAAGGAAGACAGTGAAAAAGATAAAGCAAAAATTTAGATTCCTGACTATTGGAGATTTGTTTTCCCATGATGAAGACAAGCAAAGCTATCACAAGTGCTACAAGAGCACTTGACTGACAGTTGTTCTCCATGGTACCTTGGAAAAATTTCCCGTACTTCCCCCTTCCCTCACCCCCGACTGGTTGCAAAAGTGCTGGGTGCCCTGAATAGAATAAGGAAATTATGGCTATTCTCCAAGGTATTTACCCACAGGCTTTGGAGGAGGGTAAGTTCAGCCCCTTGATTAGAATTTTAAACTCTTACTACTGTTCCCATCGCTTGCATTGTCTCAATTCTCCCGAATATACTGAATTTAGGATATTATTTATAAATAAAGGAATAAAATAACTTTTTAAATACTCAGTTGCTGACTTCAAACACTGAGTTTCATGAGGTGGGCCTGAAAAGCTGAGGTTTTAAAATTTGGTTTAAATTCTCATTACCTACCTCGTGGTCACAGAAACGAGGCTCTTGTTTTTCCTATTTTTTTTCCTGCATAACTATGAGAATAAGATCTTTTAAATTAAAACTGAGTTTCTCCACATGATTGTAGAAGTCTAGGCTACCTGAATGGTCCTTGTTTTCATTCCAAGGCTCACCAAAGACCTGGTGACAGCAGTGGATTGGACATCGACCAGCTATAAGTTAAGAGTCAGTTAAACCCAGCAGATCCAATGTAGGATCCGTATCTCCTGGGTTTTTCATGTCACTAAAGAAACATAGAAGATACAAGTGAAAAATAAGTTGATTTAACCCTTTCATTTATCCTTCAGATTTCCCTGGTTCCTAAGACTCTGGCGCGAAAACGGATTTGGAATAAGAAGTACCCTATTTGCATTGAACTTGCTAGGCAAGACGACTTTATGGCTAAGGCCCAGACCGATAAAGAGAATACAGAGGAAAAGTTATCTGCTGAAAAAGTGGACTCGAACAATGAAGAATCCAAGAAACCTCAGGATGGAGCAAAGTACAGTAGCCAAAAGGATCAAGTGCTTTTTCTCTTTGGAAGGACAGGCAGGGAGAAGGAGGAATGGTTCAGAAGGTTCCTTCTCGCATCCAAGCTGAAGTATGAAGCAAAGAAGCCATCCAGTTTATCTGGGAGCAAGCCAGGTATTCAAATTTTGTATTCTAGTAGAAGCCTCTACTAAAAGAAACAAACAAAGTTATATTTTCCAGTGGTAGCTATAGCAACTGTGGAGCCATAGCGATCTTTACAGACAAATAATACTAAAGGCACTCCTGCTCCTTATCTTGGCCTCTCATTCCCACCTTCCAACCCTGCCTCTTCCTCTCTTGGCTATATACTTGGCCGTGTGCCCTCAACTATTCTTACTATTTTTAGACTGTTTTGTGTGAATGCACTATTTCTCAGTGTCTCTAACAGCTCCTGTAACTTTTGTCAGGATTAATTGTTCAATCCTCTCTTTTCCCCTTTCTCTACTGTTGGAGCTGATGACAATACTTGCAGTATTAGACTCAGTCCTCTTGTTACCCATTTTGCCTCCTCCATCCTTCCTTCAGCTCTAGTCTCCTGTAAAGACTAAAGAGCTTTCTCATGGGTTAAAGTCACAAACGAACACATTTTTGTGTTTAAATAAAACGTCCCGTGCTAATACGTGTATCTGAACCAACAAACGTATTATTCTACAGTATTGATCAAATGTTTGAAATATTAATTTGAAACCAATCCTCTGATATCATTTTAAATCTGAATGACTCAGGCTTTTCTGTCTTTATCTGTTCTCTGAGAAGCTTTTTAAAAATTGGTTAACATCATTATTTCTGGCAAATAACTTCTTGAAATGCAAATGCAAAATTAATGGCTAATTAAAATTCTAACAGTTAGAAGCTTTTGACAGTCCCTTTAATTGTAACAGCCTATAATTAAATTTAAAAAAAAAAAGTTTAGTTATAGGTACATTTTAATCACCTGACTTTTATTTTTGGCATTCCCCAGCAGGGCTGTTGGTAATTCTGCCATATGTTATACATATGTGAGTGTCCGTATTTAAATATGCTATTGATAGGCTGAGATTTTCGGTCCGACATTCTGCTGAGTGCTGAATCATACCAAATATTGACTAATTTGGGTTTAGGACCACCTAAGCACACAGCAGTGGAATTTATTTATACCCTTCAAAATGAGAAAGCGCTAGTCTGAATGGTCTTTTTTTCAGAATGAATTATATCTGCAAGCTAATTTTGTCCCTTTAAGTGTTTGATCGTACGCTCTGCTATTTAACTGTCAGGTTCCTTTTTTGTTAAACAGGTATTATTCCTTTTAATTTAGGGATCTTGCCAACGCACGGTAGAACTGATAGTCAATCTGGAGTTCTCACACACAGCCGAAGCAGCAGCAAGGGAAGTGCAGAAGAAATTGCAACCCAGCCAAAGCACAAGGATCTCGCTGGCAACGTGCGGCAGAAAATGCTTCTGGACTACAATATTTATATGGCAAAGTGTGTTCCACACGAAAAGAAAAGCCCTTCAGGTAGTCCAATCCTCAGTGCGGATAGCAGCCCTACAGCTGTGAAAAAGGTAATACTTTTCCCCCAGGAGATGCATGAGAGATGGTGATATATTTTATCTTGTTAACTACAACTTTAAAAATCAGCTACATAGAAAGAAAAAATAATTTCTTTACCTACAGTTAGGGCCTAAACTTTTTATAAAGTCAGTGTGGGTTTTCACGCTTGCCAGTTCCCTGGTGACCACAGTTTCTTCTTAATGTAACATACAAGTTTTTCAATTATTTAGTTTGATTTTATTTATTTTCTATCTCCTAAGACTGTCTGTGGTTTTCCTGGCTTTTGCAGTGTCTTGTACCTAAAAGATTGCACAGATGAAGGTAATATGGCTGTATATTTTCTTCTTAGGAATGCACAGGTGTGTCCTAAAAACCATTGGTCCCAAGGGAGCTTGTATCTTATACACAAGATTAAAACAAACAAACAAAAAGATCAAACAAAATTCAACAAACCTCACTTCCCAATAGTAGTAAAAAGTTAAATTTTTCTGTCTATATTATAAAGTAGATTGAACTAAAAGCATATTTTTGAGGTCCTGGCTTGTTGAAACAATTTAAGTGGAGTTTTTAGTACTTAGTAGTAAAATTGATCTTAATTTTCTGCTGATTATGGGAAACTAAAGGTCTTATACCGTTCCTGAGTGCATCTGAGCACCAGATTGGGGCAGAATTGGGACAGGCCTAGAGGCCTGTCAGCCTGACCTCGGTACCAGGAAAGATCACGGAGAGGATCATCTTGAGTGAGCTCTCACGGCAAGTGCAGGGCAGCCAAGGGATCGGGGCCAGCCAGCATGGGTTTAGGACAGGGAGGTCCTGCTTAACCAACCTGATCTCTTTCTATGGCCATGTGAGCCGCCTTCTGGACGCGGGGAAGGCTGTGGACGTTGTCTGTCTGGACTTTGGTAAGGCCTTTGACACCGTCCCCCACAGCATTCTCCAGAAGCTGGTGAGTCACGGCAGAGACAAGTGTACTCTTGGCTGGGTTAAAAACTGGCTGGATGGCCGTGTCCAGAGAGTTGGGATTAATGGGGTGAAATCCTCTTGGCGGCCGGTCACCAGTGGTGTCCCTCA
>VXBH01002955.1:100902-123614 GCA_013400035.1 Rynchops niger | reverse complement strand
GGCCCCGCTGTACAGGAGGGACATTGAGGTGCTGGAGCGTGTCCAGAGGAGAGCCACCAGGCTGGTGAGGGGTCTGGAGAGCAGGTCGTATGAGGAGAGGCTGAGGGAGCTGGGCATGTTCAGCTTGGAGAAGAGGAGGCTGAGGGGAGACCTCATTGCCCTCTACAGCTCCCTGAGAGGAGGGTGGAGAGAGGTGGGGGTTGGCCTCTTCTCCCAGGTGAATAACGACAGGACCAGAGGGAATGGTCTGAAGCTGCGGCAGGGGAGGTTTAGGTTAGATATGAGGAGGAATGACTTTACTGAGAGAGTGGTCAGGCACTGGAACAGCCTGCCCGGGGAGGTGGTTGAGTCCCCATCCCTAGAGGTGTTTAAGAAACGTCTAGATGTGGCACTTCAGGGCATGCTCTAGTGGCAGAGGTTGTAGGTTGTTTGGTTGGACTCGATGATCTTAAAGGTCCTTTCCAACCGTGAAGATTCTGCGATTCTGTGAATTGTCATATAACACAAGTATAAGTTGAGTGCTGTTTGTAGCAGCTTTCCAGTGCAGATGCCACACTATAAAACCTGTTTTCAGCCCCACATTTGGCTTCACTCATGCAGTCTGGATCACATGAAGCAGTGTTTTTTGTCCCGGACCTGAGAACTGGTTTTCTGTTGCATGTTTCAGAAAGCGCTTAACCTCTTCGGTTCTCAAAAATGATGTCCTGGCCCCGTTGCCATGAATAGGGTTAGGAATTTGCCTTTAGTATGTATCTGATGGCCTTCTGGCTGTGGCTTTGATGACAGTGAGACAGTTTTTACTGTAGTACACCTGCTGCTTGGGTTGACTGGGGGACAGAAATGGAATTGGCTCTTGTATAGACTACGTCTTGATTTGGACAGTCTTGCTCAAAAAGACATAAGGCATGGATCGTATGGTTTCCATTTTTAAAATGTCTTCTAAAGCAATACTAACTGGCTGATGTGTTAGTATTGTGGCATACATAGCAGCGTAATGGTGAACAATGTCTGTAACTCTGACTAATCCACTGGCCTCTTGGACTGCATTTGAATCACTCTTAAACAGAACCGTAATATTAAGTACGACACTGTTCACAAATGGATCCTCAATGTTAAGTACAATCACCATTCATTTCAAAGATGTAATTCACATCATGCATCTTTGTTGTCAGACTTTCAAACAATGTCCAGAAAGGAGTAGGAGACCATGGTATAGCATACGAACAAACACATCTTGTGTTCCCCTAGGAAAAGATGTTCTAGCCCCTGACAACCCCTGCAGCAGTGATGAATTCGCTGCTGAATCTGGCACGTGTCAGAAATCACTCTATAAATAGATCAGTAGCGCTGGCAGGATACTTGCGTCACAGCAGAAGCTACTAACCCAGCAATTCTGCGTGCGTGGGGCCGCAGCCATTGGGAGCGGTCCTTGCCAAGAAATGATGTTCAGAACTGCAGCATCTACCTGACTCCTCTTAGAAAGCACTGCTTTTCTGCTGGCTTCAGGATTTCTGCCTGTAATAATGAAAGGCAGAATTCTCCTTTCGTTGCAGGCAGTTGAGAGACATTAAGTTTGTTGTCTTTCCTTCATGGAAACCTCCTGGTTTTACTGAAATAAATAATAGCATGTACAAACATCAGATTATTTCAGCTGCTTTCATGTCTTTGCTTTCATGTCTATAGTCAGTGATGCAACATCTGAACATACAACTCCAAGTGTTTTGAGACCAAGACATAATCCTCTTGGACTCTAAACAAAACCTTTAGTGCAGCAGAAGGGACAATGTTGTTTCCTGAATCCAGTATACAAACACTGGAAGGAAGAATTTGTGCTGCATTTGCTTGTCATCTATTTGTGATGCTTCTGAACTGGATTTAAGGATGTAAGATTGGGTCCTGCTTTCCTATTGAAGAGACAGTGTCTCTACTACAGACACACTTCTGAGTCTACCCGCTCTGGGCTTATATGCTTTTTCTGCCAGAGGTTAAATTACATACAACTTTCTCATTTCATTGCCAGAGGTCAGTCTATATCTGTGTGGTCTCATTCACTCTGTTGCGTGTCAGGATGATGACAAGCAAGCTCATGTCAGGCCAGCTGATGTGGTTGTAAATCTGTGCTGAGCATTTAGTGTTCTTAAATAACCCGGGCTGTAACACTGAACTTCCCAGCGTAAATGAGGCCTTTTCTGACCTTAGTTTATAGAATTTGTAGAGCTGAAAACCTGCTCTGTGTTTTCAGTTACCAGATGCCCATGTGGAAGCTGAAGAAGAACAGGAGGCCTGGGTGAATGCTTTGCTTGGAAGAATATTCTGGGATTTTTTAGGAGAAAAGTATTGGTCTGATCTAGTGTCAAAGAAGATCCAAATGAAACTTAGCAAAATCAAGGTAACTAATCTGGAGTCTTGCACTGCACATTCCTTATGGAGGAAAGCAAACACATAGTCTTCGAGTTTTAAAACAGTGGGAGAAACACTGACTTCGCACTTGCATGTAAAAGACAAATAAATAAATGTGATGCAGAGCTCCAGTTCAGCTTTGCAGTCCATTCCACAGTAGGATCTCAGCAGATTAACTTCGCTGCTTCGGTTTCAAATGAACTACAGCTGGGTTAACTATTTGTGTCTGTGAAGTTTTTATATAAAAAGTATTTTTTATACAGTATTGCTGTATTTACTTTAGGGATAAATAGAACTGTTTATAAGTTATGAAATCTGCTTTGAGAAATAATAGATTGCCTTGAAGATGGAGGAGATCAGGGAACCACCATTCTAATGTGCTCCTATTCACTTCGGACACAGACCGCTTGCAGGAGAGGTCAGTGGGAGTAACAGCCAGAGAAAGAGCGGTCTGTGGGGTGATGGGTTGTAATTGTGCATCAACAACGGCGTAAACTCAAAGGGTGAATGGAGGAGTGATGCTTTTGAATGGCTGCTGGGTCTTCATTCTGTAACTTCTGAACAGCAGCAGTTAATCATAGGGCTGATTGGCTCCTGATGTTTGGGGAGGAGTTTGCCTGTTCCTACAGGCAAAGGAAGACGTAGTCTTGCTGACAAAAGCTCTGAAATTTAGCTGCCAGCACCAGCTGTGAGATAGTGTTGCTTGCGCTTTGGGAAATAAGCAGTAACCTAATTCTGCCCTGGCTGCTTCCACAGTTGTGACAGCAGGGTGCCCAAACATCTCATTGGAAACAGTTGAAGTGGGAAGACTGGGAATGGATGTATTTTTGATAGGTTAAAGCACTGTCTGTTCACAGGAGATAGAATTTCTCTCAATTAGAAATACTTACAGTAAGTAGATACCCAAATCATCGTGATTCTGTGCCTCTATTATACTAAAATTATGATACAGAATGAAAAGCTAATGTGTTGGGAAAGAGTTTGCCGAAGATAAAAATAGCTGAGATGTTGATATAACTGCAACTATAAAATATGTGACTGAATTTAAAATTCAAACAAGTCTTTGATTTTTATTCATAGTCAAATAGGATTTATACTTCATTCTTGAGGTTTTTATGTGCTTTGACTAAAAAGCATGCGGAAGGCTTAAGGTCAGCATCCAAAGTTCAACATAGTTTTAAAAACATTCCAGGTTCAGATGCTGCATCTCTCCCTAAAATATTATTGAAACTGATAACTGTGAAATCCTAAAATTAGAAAAAAATTGTGTAATAGTATTTGTGTTCTTTCACTGGTGGCTTTTCAGCTCAATCCAGTCCTTAGGTCTAATGACCCTTCTTCTCTCAGGAAACAATCATGTTGGGTTCCGTAACATGGATTTGATTTTTACATCCTGTTCTTTTAGCTGCCGTACTTCATGAATGAGCTAACTCTAACTGAGCTTGACATGGGGATAGCAGTGCCGAAGATCCTTCAAGCCTTCAAACCTTATGTTGATCACAGAGGTAAAATATGTGCTTCCTCTTCTGGTTTTGCCAGGTTCCTGCCTTCGTACCTGTGGAGAACAGAACTTTGATCGGTTTATCTTGTGGGTGTTTTAATCTGAGCAAGGTACTGAGTGCTCTCTATCTCCAATAGTAGTAGCATCAGGCTTGGTATAAACATAATTCTGTAGATACGGAAGTACGATCATGTCTTTGCACTGGAAATAATTACTGAACTAAACTAAAATTTGCATGCAACAGAGATGGAGGCCTGTATCTGGTACTCTGTCACGGACTGCAGAGAGCAGTGCACATCTCCTTAGGACAGACCTGATTCTGTACCGTAGCAGAAAACAGGTTTGGCTCTCTGCAAGAGAAGTTGCCCTGTTCTGAAAACTGTGATTCAGAAAATATAACTGTAATAACTCAGAAAACAAGAATACAGTGTTGCTTTGAAAATAAACTTCAAAATACAGCATTGTTTTATGTTCTTAATGGTAAATACGGTTTTGGGTTTGTTTTTTTTTTTAAGCTGCTTTATGAATCGGAACTGTTTTGGTTTTTTGTTTTCCTGTTCTTTCTGGCTTGCATATGTTCACAGGAGTATATTTGAGGATACTCTTGTCACTTAAGTAGTTTCACAAAAAGACAAACTTGGGTTAACATTTTTTAGCTTCAAAAGTCTTTGTTTTACATGCTGAAGAGAGGTACATGCCATCTTTCTTCGAAGACATGTAACCAGAGCGGTTCTTAATTTTAAGTTGTTTCCAAGTTTGTTAAGGGTTTCTTAACTTGTTTCCTCTCATTCCATTCGCTCCTTTAGTTACTGTATTGTTACTCTGGGCTGTAGAAGTGAAAAATGATTATTTAACTCAAGGTAGAGAAGTTTCTAATTGGTCGAAAGGGAAATATTTTCTTGGGACGTGTTGTGGTGGTTTTTTGTTTCAAACTGATCTTTCAACTCTTAGATGAAGATACCAAAATAATTTCTAGATGGTGCTAAAAGCAATAAACTGGTAGTGAGATGGTAGGACTTTAATGAATTTACAATACTTGTTAAGAGCCTCTAGAGAGGCTCCAAGTTACAGGCCAGCAATGAGCCAAACTTCAGCAAGTCTCAGTAGCATATTTAGAACAATAACAACAATCATGGACAGAGCAAAGCTTGAAGAGGTAACTAACTGAAAATCGTAACAGAGTCAATCTTTGCTAGCTCTCCTGTGCGCAGTGTTTCTCAGTGAGGAAGTGTCTCGCGTTCCTGTGTGTGGCATCTTCTCAGAGCTCGAGGGTGTCGAACACAGCGCTGTATGGTGCCATGTCCTTTCTTGCAGTGCCGGTTGGAGGAGATTGCGGTGCTGAGCTCGGCGGGTTTGAGGGGGGCTTCCGTTCACTGGGGCGGTTCGTCTCTTCAAGATCTTAGTTCTGCTCACTGTTCTTAAAGGCCAAGCAATAGTGGTTCCCCCGGAAGGAGAATTTGTGGTAGAATTCAGCCGTGTACAGTATTAGATAATGAGCCAGTTTCTGCTTAGTAGCAATTCAGGCTTATCTTTTCTCATATTATACAGTTTGGACCTTTTTTTTTTAAGTTTTTTTTTAACTGTAATTTTGATGCAAGACTCATTTGTCTGCCGCTCTTACTACAGTGCTCTTTAACTCAGATGAACTGGGCTCAGTTCATCAGACCTTTGCAAGAACACCAGATGCATGAAGTTCAGGAGGAAATAAATAAACCTTATCACTAATACTAAAAAATGTTGTGCCTCTCAAATTGCTGCCTAAAAGCATGAGAAGGTTGGTAAGCTGTAACCATTCCCTTGTAAAAGTGTGAACAAAACAGACTTCAGAGAATTATTAAAATTCTCTCGGACATAAATAACATGTTAACAAATGCCGTGCGTTGTATCCAAATGCTGGTTTTTTGCCCTTACCTCACTTGAGACTTCGAGCTTTTGGGGGAGAAGCCTTATCTCTGTAACGCTGGGTACTTCGCTCTCAACTTCTTGAAAGTATGTTTTCCACTGAGCTTTATAAACAAAACGTGTTTGAAAAGAGCAAACTGTTCAGTTGCCATGAGGAACAAAAACTGTCTTTTAAGAGAAATAAAAATGGAATAGGTGGAATAAGCTCATGTGCAATCAAGTATTTGGGGAACTAAAACATACTGCTGCCTCTTGTCGTGTGCTTCCTGCGTGGGACAGCGGATTCTCCACGGTACTTAGGACATCCTCTGGTGTTCCCAGTAGCAAAGTGGATTTGCCATTGGTAGAAATTTTATTTTGAGATACAGAAAACAGAGTTAAAACTTCTTAAAATTGTTACGTGTATGAAGTTGCCAGGTGGTTTTGTGGCTTCTTTTTGAACAAATTTATGCTTTGGGGTTCTTGTCAGAGTGTTTCCCTTTGCCTAGATTTAAACATTTTTTGAATTCCTTTCTCTGTTCTCATAACTTTAGTTGTAACCAAAGGCTGTAGTTCTAAGTCATGAGATGGGATTTAGGAGACTGCTGAACACTTGGCTTCAATTAATTGCCAACAGCAGCAGTGAGAACAATTAACTCCTTCAGTTCCTTGTTCAGTTAAACTGTGACAAGCAAACGTTTATGGCAGAATTTGTAATCCTTGTGACTTCTTTCATGTTGTCAAATGGCATGTGAACTCTTAGTATCCGAGTTTTTAAGAGCTTGCGGTGACTAATTACTGAAATAACTTGTTTTTCTATTGTACTTAAAAGGACATAAATAAATAAGGGGATGATAATCGGAAATACTTGTTTTCATAAGGATAAATGTATTTGCTGGTAAGTTGACCTATGAATAAAGCACACATGGAAAAAAAAAAAACTTTAGGCCAGTATCCAGAATGAACGCTTCTACGAATTTTTTTTTAAAGTGTTTGAGACACTTTAGTGTCTTGGTCAGTCATTTCAGGTAGCCTTTTGTGAGGCTTTAGAACGCAGTTACTAATTGTCATGTGTCTTTGTTTCATCCATATTTTTTTTTTTACCAGTGTTTGATTATGAGGAAAGTATTTTTTTATTATATGGCTTCTCTAAGTAACTAAATTTGTTAACAGATAATGTTAGGGGAAAAAAAATCTTGTTTAGGTTAATATAGTCCTATTTGGGTGACAGCATATGCTGTATTATTTACTGTACTTCTGTAAAGGCTAGGGAATCAGATAACTCTGAATAAATTGTACTCTCTGCCCGATTCTTCCCCCCTCCCCTCCCTCCTCTACCTCGCTTTGTCCCTCCGGAAAATGTGTATGAACGTTTTCTGGCCAGAAGGAATTTTCCCTCTCAAGTAATGGCATCCTTTGCTTAATTTGATCTACTGTTAAAACAACATTGACATTTGAAGCATGCTGACTCATTGGGTATCCAAAAGGTCTGTTTAGCTGTTTTCTTGTTTCTGACGACCTTACTGCTGCTTCATTACCCTAAAGAGGAAAAATATGTATAAGCTTGTGTTTGAGGTCTTGTGGTTTTGTTTTAGAACAGCAGTAGAACAAACTATGATGAAAAAAAGAACAATATGGGTTAGTAAAGAAGCAGCTTGCCTTCGGTACTGCTTCCGACGTGTCACCTCATGGTGTATCAGTGTCCTGGTCTTTGGGAGCTGTGTGCGTTTCTGATCACCTAAATGGGTGGCACTGGGGACAATGCCATTCTTCTGATACATTTTTTGCAGAAAAGCAAAACAGTTGTTCTTTAACTGAAAAAGTTTGTCTTTTTTAGATCAATCAAACCCAAAGAGTAGTAACCATTAATTGCTTCCGAATAAGTAAATAGAAGTAGACTGCATTAGTGGTTGATGTGACAGATGCTGGTAGGGCATATTGCGTACAGCTGCAATGCCTGGAAAAGGAAGGTGCGTAATCTGTGCTTAGTAGCATCTCATTTCCAATCTCTGGATCACAAATACCCTACAGCTTTTTTTAATTGGTGGGACTGCAGGGTGTCACTCAAGAGGACCTGATCTTGCAATTACTCCCAAGACAATTCTTTTGGTGATTGCAATAAGCAAATAGTCCGCCCAGACAACAGGATTTAACTCAATACCACACATCTAGAATTGTTCTAAGTAATGACCCTGTTTGCTGTGAGTCAGAAGAAGAATGTCTGTAGCTGAGTTACTGAGCAAACCTGTTCATACCTCTCTGATACACCACTGTTGAAAGAAAAAGAGGCTGCAGGTTGTGGTGTGTGACACACAATATTGCTCTGGGATTTCAAGTTTTGCTTCATTTCGACAGTGTACATAATATAGAGGAGTGTCCCTGTTACTGTTTGGCTTGGAGCAGTACTGTGAATAGTTTTGAAATGAATCCCTGACTCTATTCTGTTTTCTTTATCTTGATTCAGCTCTCTTGAGCACTTCAGGTGTGCGTAAATCACACTCCTTTTTTTTTTTTTTTTTTTAGATCATTAGTTGTACTCACTGATCTGTCTTTCAGCGTGGCTTTGATTAATATCTGAACATTCAGCTTTGTTCCGTGAGCTTAATGTGAACAGAAAACTTGCTTTGATAAGCTTTTAATTATTTGTGAATTGATGGTGTCATCGGTTGGTGAAAAAGTATAATGTATACACTTTTTTTTTTTAAACGAGTTTTGGCTTAACATTAAAATAAAGTGATTGTGACTGTTCTTAATTCTTAAAGTGACATTTTCTTGTTCTTAATTATAGGGCTTTGGATTGATTTGGAAATGTCCTACAATGGATCTTTTCTAATGACCCTAGAGACCAAGATGAATTTGACCAAACTTGGTAAAGAGCCGCTTGGTGAAGCACTTAAAGTTGGAGAGATCGGCAAAGAAGGGTAAGGTGTTACAGTGGTAGAATCAAACGAGAGCTTTCATAGTGACAAAGTGACATTTTCCTTGCGTAAATGCAGCTCTGGCTCTGCAAAAGATTGAAAGGAGTTGGGGAGGGTTGCATACCTGCGAGTGTAGAACTTGGCCTGTTGTGCAACTTTAGTGTTTGATTACACCCTTGATAATTGTCTTAATAAAAAGCTTTTGGAGAACAATCTTTTAAAGATGTATATATTTTAGTAGGATTTTAAAATATTCTGTGACTAAAAATTAGTTTTCTCTTACGCTTGATTAGGGGTCTTAGACTTAGTAAGCCAGTAAGACTTGAATATTGGAGATACACACATGCAGATATGGAGATAAAAACATGTAACACGCTACTACAGGATGGTACAGCTACAGCTGTAAACCATGTAATAGCAAACAACTGTGGAATTTAATAGGCTGTAATTGTTGTGTAAAGACTTCTCAGTAGCTTTATCACATCCTGGCGATAATCACACCCCTAGCTTAGTCTCCAGTTTTCCTCATATTCCACCTCTGTTTACCTGCTATGTCTAAGTGCAACGCCTTATTGATGAACTAGTTAGAGAACACACAGACTGCAACTTACCTAACTTGCGTTTGTGCTTTCCCTCTCCTATTTATGATGTTGCTTGAATTTCCTCAGTCTGTCTGTTTGCCTTCACCTGGTGAGTGACACCTGTCAAGTATTCGTCCTGTCACTGCGGAGTGTTGATTCTCTTTGTGCTGTGTTCTCTTTGTACTTCAGAAATCTGCAGCTGCTGAGCAGTAGGTGATCTCTGACTTAGTGTACAACCACTGCCAATAGATCAAGAAAACATTCTCTGAATCTGGCCATTTGTTTAGATATGAATAAAATGTTGTGGTCTTTCAGAATTAAGATACTAGATGCTTTGTGTATTCATGTTGTAGCTCTGAGCATTTATTCTGAGGTATATTGAAGTAATACTTACAGCGGCACTATATTACGGTGCAGTCATGACAAGACAATAAATGTGAAAAAAACTAATGGCTGAATGATCTCATACACTGGTAGAAATTCAGAGGATTTAAAATCGACCTAGATTCTCATTGTCACTGCTTGAAATAAATATTTCTGAATTTACATCAGTGTTACTGGTAGGTGTGATTATTTTTTTTAAATCCCTTTAATCTTGTCCACCCGAACAATGGGAGATAGAGAAGGCAATGTCTATACAAATCAAATTCTTGCGTTTCTTCCCCATCCCTTCAGGGTTTTCTTTGCGTATTTTTATATCTGTGCAGTGCAAGAATGGCCTCAAATAATTAGTTAACGCATTGATTTCATATTTAAAAATCAGCTTGATTCTAGCTGAGCAATAGGTCCCCAGCAACGCAAATGTAAGTGTCTGTAACTAAGCAACCAGTTACTTGAAGGTATAAGCATTAACTGTATTGCTCCCTGCACATGGCTGTGGTGTTTCAAACGCTCAGGGCCAGGTACCGTGACAGCTTTGCATACAGAGCAGCCTGACGCAGGCCAGTCTGAATGAGGGGTGGTTTTGGTTGCTTGGTTGGGTTTTTTTCCCCTTACATACAATTGGATATTGTCAACAAACAAACAAATCAAAGACTCTGAGTAGTGTAGAACAGTTTGATTCTCATCTATGCTTTCCATGGTTGTTAGTTAATTTTACTGGGTTTTTTAATTATCAGTTGACAATTGCTGTGACAAATCAAACCATTCTGCACGTGCTTGTATCCACAATCCTGTTGTAAGTGATGCGTGTTGGTTGCTTACGCTCGTTTCTGTCCCTTAAGAGCCTAGAACAAACCGCCTCTTGAGATGCAGTAACCACAAACTCGTGTCAGAAAGATCTGCTCATCCAGAAAAGGAGGGGGGGGAACAGCACTGAGTTTTAACTGTTCTTGGATATTGTCAGTGTAAAGCGAGACAAATGGTTCAATGTTCCAGCCCGTTCTGTCGTTGCTGCTGCGTTACTGTTTGAAATAGAAGTGAAGTCTGCTGTCACGCATTTGATAATGCTGTCCGGCTCGCTCTCTCAGGAGAATGCAGCTCTCAAAAAGGGTGGAAAACTATTTAATTGCCCGTTTTATAAAGTTAATACAGTAGCAGGTTCTACCATACCGGAGATCAGGCAAATGCAGGTAGGCTAACCCAAAGCTATTGCAGTTTCTTGCCCCATCAGTCCTTTCTGCTATGTTGTACCATGTAGGAACAAACTGACAAATGGCAATTCATAAAATATTGTGCAATGTGTGCAGGAACAATACTGTAGCTCCAAAGTGTTTTTCTGCCAGTGTTTGTGTCATATAAACGGTCCATTGTATGCAGAGATCCCCTGAAATCTCACTCAAGCTTGTTTATTGTCGCTTTGTTTAATGTGAGGAAATCTTGTGGTCTTAGCCAGTCGGTGGGCCCTCGTGGAGGCGCTTCAGAGGGCCCCATTACCCAGGCAAATAAAACACCTTCTAAGAAGGCGACACCTTTGAGAGCCCTGAAAATGCATGGGGCACGCTTTGAACTGGGTGGTATGACGGGCACAAGAACGTGAAGTGAGGTCACACCCGGGTAGAAAACGTGTAGTTTGAATGTGACCTAAAAACACGAACTTCTCGCTGAGAAACAGCCCCGGCATTGCTATTTGGGCCAGTGACGTGAACCAACCACCCGCCAAGTCCTCGGGGAGGTGTTTCACTTCGGCGTGCTGTTTCACTCTTCTGCAGGTACAAAACGCATCTCTGGGTAAGAAGAGGTTTACGATTCTGATTCCATAGCCTGGGCAGCACGTTCTTCAGCGTCGCGAGGTCGTGGGATTACTGCTCCGGTTCCTAAACAGGCAGTTAGGAGGGAGCGTTGAGCACTGCGAGCTGCACTTGACCTGTCCTTGTACGTTAGGACTCCCTGCAGCAGCTAAGAGTTGGTCCTGTGTGCAGAGCAGCGGACCCGTAGCCTCAGACCATGCCCCGTGTGAGGTTATTAAATGCTTCAAATAAACTTCCAAGAGTACACATACACAAAAAAAGAAAGAAAGCACAGCTATAAACTGTATTCTGAACAAACTGTAGAATATTATAGTCCTGGGTATAGTCCCTAGGGCTAAAACCATGTGCTAAGACCACGCAGCTTGTGTTGTGTAACTACTTCAAGCTCTTGCGTTCGGTAGAGGTCTGTTAATACTGAAGTGTATTCGCTGTATCCTTCCCTAATTTTAATCCGTTTTAAAGATTTGACGTTTTTTCTGTGATTGCGTACATAAATTCTTCCATAGCTGAAGTCTAGGAATTAGTTACTGCTGTGTGATATTTTGTGTCCTAAAAGCAGCACTTGTTTGATTTTATTACCTCACTTTTTTTCACTCTTCTGCCTATGACGTTCCTTGCTTATTCCATCTTGGACTCTCTTCAGAAAAAATGAAGCAAACCCTGTAATCCTGTAAGCGTCATTCACTGTGAGGAGCTTAAAAATTCACAAGCTCAAAGGTCGATTTCTCTGCAAATATGGTAGGGAAAGGAATAGTTCTAGCAGAGATACTAACGGGAGATCGTAGCCTAAACTTGTATGGGACAGAAGTGTCTTTGCAAAACATCTAAGAAATATTACTTCCAGGGTTATGTTAGACTTTGGTTAATAAAACCACGTTTTTCCTACGTGCATTTGGTGAGTGATGGCGCACGCTGCGGCTACAGTAAGGTGAATTGCTAGTTTGAGACAACTTCGCTCTGCCAGTGTGAGCGTTGTGCGTTTCCTTTTGGAGGCAGATGGCAACGA
Source organism: Rynchops niger (assembly GCA_013400035.1). NCBI lineage: Eukaryota > Metazoa > Chordata > Aves > Charadriiformes > Laridae > Rynchops > Rynchops niger. The sequence goes on along the minus strand of VXBH01002955.1, from coordinate 111,138 downwards.
TCTGATTCTCTTGTGCTTTGCATACGTACCACTGCCGGAGATACGTCTACACGGCAAAAATTGCGTGTGTGCTAGTAAATAAAACGGAATTTATTGACTTGGGTTAAAAATGCTGTGATGACAAGGTAGATATGTCAGCACCTCAGTTACCATCTCTGAGGGATTCTGGGATTCAGTTGGTAGATGATGTCATTTTAAGTTGGAGTCCTGTGTTTGCTTTTAGTGGAAGACAGACTTGTATGTTCTCACCTTTCCGTTTAAAAGCATGTCTACATCAGAGTTTTAAAAACAAAAAAAACCCAACCCTGTCCAGCCTATGTACTGCTCAACTTTCATGGAGAGCCACGAGCAACAACAGAGATGCTTTCAAATGTATTTCAAATTATCTCCGCATTTGATTTGAATATGTAGAATAGCCATTTCCCTGCCATCTTCTTTTATGCAGGATTACATTCCCCTGGAGAAAACAGATTTTCTGTTTGGAAGCTAGTTCTGACAGACTGGCTTCAGTGGTTTTGTTTTTGTTTTCTTTTTCTTTTAGATAGAGTTTATAACAAAGAGGAGGGGACGCTTCAGAGTCTCCAACAGAAATACATGTGAAGTCAGCCAAAGCTGTACACGATGAATAGCTATTTAAGAATATTACATTTGACCTGGAAATTGCATTGTTTCAGTTTCAGGCCAAGGGCGTATTGTCTTGCAGACAGTGATGAGGAATCCTCCAGCGCTGGGTCTTCAGAAGAGGACGATGCTCCTGAACTGGCAGGAGAGAAGCAGGTGACGCCAGGAGCAGAAGGGTGAGCTGCCCGCAGAGTGCGCGGTACTCCTTCCCTCCCCGCCGTGTCCGGGCTTAGTGTAACTGCTGTCTCAGTCCAGTCCTGCGGTGCTCGCTGTCACACAGGATGTCAGAGTTGGGAGTGTATCCCAGCCATTAGACAAACACAACTCACCCATTTCTAGAGCAAAGAGCGGCTCTCAGGAACGTTCCGCAGGTTGAAAGGAAGCCGCTCTGCTGAGCGTTTTCCCACGCCGGGAGCAGGGTTCACCACGCAGCAGTCCTGCGGAGCGACCTGCACAGCGCTCTGTTTGACACCTCCTAATTCCTTCGCTATTAGATTAGAGAGCGCCAAGTCTTTGGGCCAGAGAACCTACAGGGACCTTCCTCAGCGTGTTTTGCCTGGTAGCAGAGCCAAGAACAGGATTTTGTGTATGAACTAGAAATACTTTGTTTGTATAAAGTATTATACCCGTACTGATCCTGCTGATCCCTTATTTCCAGTATGTTCTATTCTTTAAGAAAACAGCTGCTATTCAAGCCTAGCTTTCTTGCTCAGGGTTGTGTGGTTTGTTTTCTTCTCTTTTTCTTCCTTTTTTTTTTTTCCTTCTTCCTTGAAGGGCTTTGAGTGTCTGGGCTGTGCAATACTGCCCTCTGATGCTGTGCAATAATTTTAAAGAAAATTTCCTAGCGTCAGTTTTGCCACGTCATTCCTTGTTTTGGCTGCTGTTCTGATTTTTTTTTTTTTTTGCTTTTTTCATCTGATTGAAATTATGCCATGCAATGAGAAATCTGTAGTAATGCTGAAATGTCTCAGACGATCATGATGTCTCCTATGTCTGAATGCCTCTGATTTTACAGAGAATGCACCAAAAGGCTACATGATATATTCAGAATGTTCAAGGGAGTTTCCTTGGAGTTTTACTCTTAAAACCTCTTGAAAGCTATGTGATGAATTGTTGGAATTATTTCAATAGATTCATTTCATATATTTAAAAAATACATAGATCATATAAAGAACTCTTAAGAACAAAGAGGGAGAATGAAGAATTTTTAAGTAAAATACCGAAGGAATTTCCTTACACCTTTCAAAGATCTGCATTACTATCACTATAGAATCTGGTGAGACAGTAACTACTTTATCTGGGTAAAGTTACAGCTAGTATAAAATCCAAAAGTTTAAATTAATGCACCCCTTTGCTGAGGAGTTTCTTGTCTTATCTCATTCTAAAGAGAAAGGTCTGTAAAAGGCTGGATAAACATCAATTTTTTGCAGGATAGGAAAATGTTATTTCCTTAGCAAGGCTGTCTCTGCTACATAACGTCAAGAGCCACAATTTAGTACGTGTGTATAGACTGTGAAAATACACGCTCCAAGAACAGCATGTTTTATATTTCAGACAAGGGATGGGTATGCGAAAAGACATATTCAGTCCTTAAAGCATCTTTTTTAAAAGTTAGGATGCCGTCTGACACTATTGCCAGGAAAAGTGGTCTCTTTTTGCAGGAATGCTTAACCATTTTTGGAATATCATTCTACCCGCTGCCAAAATCCCTTCCTCTTCTTTTTCACCATCTTTATACTCATTGTAAATGCTGCAATACCTTAAATGAACACCTCTTTGTTCAACACACTGTTAAGTAGTTGAGACATGGCAGTTGGGTATTCTATGCTGATATGTGCATATGTCTTGGTGCATGTGTGTCTTTTCTGTTTTGTTAGACTGGCAACAGACAGGCTGTCTCTTCTCATGACAGCTTGCTGGCATAAATGATGCAAGTATATTCACAATTTTAAAAAATGTAGCGTTTCCAATGCCACCTGGGGAGTGTTCAGACTGGACAGAATTTCTGCCAGACGCTCATGTGCAGGCACTGGGAGGTGCTGCTTGGACATGTGCACATGTATCTGCTTAGAATTTTTTTATTAAAACCTAATGACTTAATGGGAAATCCATGGGTGTCTTAGCAACCAATAGGTTTAAGAAAATTGTGGTGATGTACTCTTTTTCTATGCTCTATCTAAAGGTATGTTGGAGGACATCGGACGAGTAAGATCATGAGAATTGTGGATAAAATTACTAAGTCAAAATACTTTCAGAAAGCCACAGAGACTGAGTTTATTAAGAAGAAAATCGAAGAGGTCTCCAATACTCCGTTGCTGCTAACAGTTGAAGTACAAGAGTGCAGAGGAACACTAGTAATCAACATTCCACCTCCACCTACCGACAGGATATGGTAAGAGCCATTTACTGCAGAAGTGGGCAATGTTTCAGATGTGCGCCAGCTACCTAGAGGGATTGCAGCTAAGAGAAAAGGTGAAAGTGTAGCTGAAGTGGGTTCCAGAAGAGGTGCAATACAACCTAGTTATAAACGAGGTCGAACTGCTGTGAAGAGAACGCTGACAGTTAACACATCTAAGTATGTGCTTCGTTGGAGAGTTTGTAATAAAACCTGTTGTCTGTCCTCTCCTAAGGTACGGCTTTCGAAGACCTCCCTACCTGGAGTTAAAAGCTCGGCCAAAACTGGGTGAGAGAGAAGTGACTCTGGTTCATGTAACTGACTGGATAGAGAGGAAACTAGAACAAGAGTTTCAGGTATGTTTCCTTTACATTTTCATTTCATTAATGGTAGTTTTGGTCTACTAGAGGGGTGAGGTTTTAAATTCTCCTGTTTCATTCAAGGCTAGTCGGTGTCATCCGCCGCTCCTGTTCAATGAATGTCTTGATGTCTCAAGACCATGTGTAGATGTGGACGGAAATCTGTTTTAGCACTTGTCAGAATGATTTCTGAGCCAAAAATGATATTTCTTTGGAATAGGTACCATGTCAGAATTTGTAGTATTTAAATAAAAACATGATCCTAGGTGTTCTTCAATGATAGAGGGACAAACAGTCGTCTGGAACTAAAAGCAGATGCAGCAGTAAAGTGTCCTGTTACTACTTCCTTTAAAATAAAATAATTTTTAAAAATCATATTGACCTTAGTGGAAAACAGGGTAAAAAACCTCCAAATTTACAAATACTCATGGTATAGGAAAACAGTTTACTGACTGGATTCATTCCAGACCCCAACCTGTACAATCAACCAGAAATCAAACCCGCTTATTTCTTTAAAAATACAGTTTGAAGGTATGTGGGTAAGAGTGAGAAAGCAGCAGAGTTAAGAAACGTTGGTATGTTTCCTGTAGTGCTGTTTCAGTTTAACGGGAAGTGCGGAGATCATCGTATTTCTGAGCTTCATCCTCAGCTGCAACACAACTAAATGGCTTGAGCTGATGGACAGCGTAGGGCTTCAGTACGGACACCGACTCAATGCTGAACTCAAGAACCTTTATGTGGAAATTTTGTTGCATTTTTTAGCTAAACAAATCAGAAAACTAAGGTTTCAAATGGCATATGAAATGTAACTTGATTTAATTGCATCTTTTTCACAGAAAATCTTTGTCATGCCAAACATGGATGACGTTTATATCCCTTTAATGCACTCAGCCATGGATCCCCGCTCCTCTTCATGCCCTCCCCAAGATCTGATGACGGAGGCCCCCGATCAGCCATGACGTGTGAAGACTATTGCAGTTTACAGTATTATAAAAGTTATTCTCATGGTTTTATAAACTGTGCTGTAGTTCCCATCCTTAACGTGTGCCACTTCTGCCCCCAGGGACTGCCTATAACCGTACCTTTGTGCTCACTTGCCTGGTTATTGTTCCTGTGTACTTCAGCTACATGAAGTTTCATTCCATTAAGCAGTTGATTTATTTTTGTACTGGCTGCCATCAGGATTTTAACTCGGAGGCTAAGATGCCCTGTTCTTTGGGGGAGGGAGGAGGAACCTAACTGTAATAGATCAAGGAGCTTGTCGACACACCTTTTGTTCAGCTTATGTTTTCATGCTATTTTAATGTGCATTAAAGCATTGAAAGGTTGTTTGGCAGCAAAGGAACTGCGTGCCAAATGGAAAAAATCCTAAATAAGGAAAGAATTTATAAAACTGGAAGAATATTTTTATTTCTCAGGCAGTTGGAGGTGTAGAATGAACTGTTTTATGTTCTTTCACTTCTGCAGTCAATAGCTTGTGTCAAGCAATTGAAATATGAAATGCTTTCAGGATAAAAGAATGTAAATTGGATGTATAGGTAATATTGTGATTCAATGTGGTATATGCATATTACTTTTTTTCACACAGAACTTGTGCTTTTCTTGGGAAGCAAGTAGCCATAAAACACACAACTATCAGTGGAAGTAGGACTGTCAGATTTTTCTAAATGAGGAGAAAAAAGTTGGTAAAGCCATGAGACCAAACCATAGCAAGCCGCCTTATAGTGAGGTACAATCACCTTGGTTCATGATTAATTATGAATGTTTATAAAGACATGAGCACACACGTAAAACGTCAGTACTGCACATGACCAGAAGTACTTGGTCACCCTTCTGTGTGCAGAGCCTCTCGCCGCAGTGACACACACACACAGTTTTTTCTTATAGGAGCGTTTGTTGCTGTGATTGTTTTCCATTGCACTGTGTTTACACGCGAAGCATGGGACCGAACTCTCACGTTACAGCCTTGCAACTCCAGGCACCAAATCGCTTGATGTTTGTGAAAACAGCTGTGGCTGAAAGATGTGGACCCCCATGCAGTGGTTTCCTGGACTTTGTGGAATAGGAATTCAAACATTGCAGTTACTCAAGCTGATCGCGATGTAATTAAAGACTGTTTCTGCTAATTAATGGCCAAAACTTAGGGGGGGAGGGGGAACTGCCTTTTATTTCTATCTGGTATGATGATTCAAGACTCAATGTACGCAGTAAATTCAATATTTGAACACTACATATCCACTGTTTAACACATGTAATATTTTTCTGATACTTGGGTGTTGCCAACTGTTCATGGATGTCAGAAAACCTTTTAGTTTACAAAGAAAAGGTGAGTTTTGGCTCTCCTTTTATAACATGATTTGCTTTTTTTTTTTTTTAGAAGTAATTTTTAAGAACTTTTTTGTACGTTGTGTTGTCACATTTGATGTAAATCAAAATTTCCATATGTAACTTGATGATTTACCATCTCTAAATGAAGCTATTATATTGAAGGTTTTTTAAACAGCACCTTGCCTGAAACATAAAAGAAAACTAGCATTTAATATATTTAAAATTAATTCTATATTTGAACACTTATTTTGGTTACCTTTAATTGAGATATTAGTAGGTTATATTTGTTACCTGAACTCCTTGACCATTCCAGGCTGTGTATATTCTGGGGTTTGCTCTGACTACGTAGGCATTATTTGCCTTTCATGAAGTCTGCATGTCTTGTACGCAGGTCTTTTATATGATTTAATTTCTATGTGCAATAACTAAAGTCAAAGGACTAGATGCACTAATGTGTAAACAGATTTAGACTTATTATACAAGATTGTCATGTTGCACTCCATAAACTGTGGGTAACTACAATCTGCTTGCTTTGTTTTATTAAATAAATTTATCCCATGTCAAACAATTACTCAGTTAAAATTTTTTTCCACATCATGCTTAGCCAGTATCTTCAGCAAATTGTTTCAACAGCTTCATTAGAAAGGCGACTTGCTAAGATGGCATGGTGTGCTGTGTGCTCTTCAGATTATTTTTTTATATATACCCAAGTTGTACTTAGTGGTTATGGCATAGGATGATTTTAGGTTAACAAATACTGAGACCGCTCTAGCTCTAACAGGCAAAAGCTTAAATTCAATAGTTCTACTGTAGTAGAGGGAAACTAAATTTCATTGCGGCTGTTCGTATTCACATGTATTTTTTCATTTTACTCCTGTGAAAACCTTGAAACGACTACCAGGAATTACGGAACAGAGGTGTCCTCTATAGTGGGATTGCCGGTGAAAGCCCCTCTGAGCTTAAACGTCTTTCACTGTCACACTCGACAGCTCCTGTGCGTACACCCAACGCCCCTGTGCACAGGCACCGCCCGCAGGACAGCACGAGAGCGCAACGGTAGGGGCCGCGTCGCCGCAGCTTCGATCACTGGGGTCAAATTCACATTTTGCTTCACGTTCTCTTTACAGTGAGCATAAAGGATGAACACAGATGGATGCATTTCTCCCGCTGAACAGCCAGCTCACCTTCGCACAGGTGCTTTACTCCTGCAACACTGGGGCAGTAATTCCAGCACTCCTGCTACTTGTTAGTTTTAAGTCCCCTGAAGCACTAGACGCACTGCCCTGGGCTGGCTGCAAGTCCTGCCGAACCAAACCATGGAGCAGCAGTAACCTGGCTCCCCTTTCGCGCTGGTTTTACCCTCTCTCGACAGCCACGCCGAGCAGCAGAGCCGCAGGCTCCCCGTGCTGAGCAGGGGTGCACCCCGCAGCGGACGGCAGCGCCCCCGGCGCTCTCCTCGTCCAGGCCCCCGCCCCAGCTGCCGCCTCCCCGTCAGGCCGCGGCGCCATTTCCCGCGGCGGCGCGCTCCCCCAGACGAGCTGTCACTTGCTTTTAAAAGCACCACCCGGGTCGGGCCGAGCAGCACCAGTTATGAACAAGCGCTTCGCTCTAGCACTACAGCTTGGCCGGCGGCGCCGCGGGCAGGGCACTCCGCCGGGTCAAAGGCAGTGCGGGCAACAGGCGGACGCGCCTAAGAACCAGACGGAGACGTTCGCGGGGTGCACAGAGCTTTATTTGCCAGGCCGCTCCCCGCCGGTGCCCACAAGACGCGGACGGAGGAGGATAGTAGGCGTGCTTCATGCACGTCCGCACACCCACGTATAAGGAGAAACAGGCCCGGCCCTCCCCCGCCCGCGCTCACCTCCGCCCGCCGCCCAAACGGAAAGGCCCGACCTCCCCCCTCGCTGCGCTTTATAGAGCAGCGGCACCCCGCCCCTCCTTGTCTCGTCCAATAGAATTCTACCCCGGGGGGACACGTGCCGATCCGGCTCCGGCTGCGGCTGCGGCTGCGCGCGGGGGGTGGGCGGGGTTGGCGTCCGTAGCGGCCGGAGGTGGGGGCGGGCGGCCGTCTCTGAGGGAGGGTGGTCGGGCCGCGCTCCCCCGGCGCCCGGGGCAGCTCTGTTCGCCTGTTCAGCAACAATAGAACTCTTTTCGTTAGCTCTAGCACCTTGTTACCGTTAAGAAATGGGGCTTAGTACCGTTAAGAAATGCTGGGCCTCCGGGCTGCCCCCCGCGGAGGTGGTTCCTCAGCCTGAGGAGAGGTGCCGGGAGGGTGCGGGGCAGCGCTCCTCCTCCCGCCCCGGCAGGCCTCCTGCTGCCTCAGCCCGCTGGTAACGGCGACCCTGCCGCCCGCGAGGCCATGTGGAGCGATTTGGATGAAATAACTGCAATTTGGTGGTGGCCTGTGCTGTGTTGGCACAACTGTTGCCATAGTGGTCGCAAAGCCTCACGGCCGGCGGTCTGCTTGTTCTCAAATCCAAGGCCACCGTAAGGGAACATGCCTTGGCACCGCAGAACGGGAGTCTCGGTGTGGTTTGTAGCGCCAGGATGTTTTTATGTATTCCGGCTTGTGGGTTAGATCATGTCTCCTGCCCATGTAACCAAAGNCGTCCGCACACCCACGTATAAGGAGAAACAGGCCCGGCCCTCCCCCGCCAGCGCTCCCCTCCGCCCGCCGCCCAAACGGAAAGGCCCGACCTCCCCCCTCGCTGCGCTTTATAGAGCAGCGGCACCCCGCCCCTCCTTGTCTCGTCCAATAGAATTCTACCCCGGGGGGACACGTGCCGATCCGGCTCCGGCTGCGGCTGCGGCTGCGCGCGGGGGGTGGGCGGGGTTGGCGTCCGTAGCGGCCGGAGGTGGGGGCGGGCGGCCGTCTCTGAGGGAGGGTGGTCGGGCCGCGCTCCCCCGGCGCCCGGGGCAGCTCTGTTCGCCTGTTCAGCAACAATAGAACTCTTTTCGTTAGCTCTAGCACCTTGTTACCGTTAAGAAATGGGGCTTAGTACCGTTAAGAAATGCTGGGCCTCCGGGCTGCCCCCCGCGGAGGTGGTTCCTCAGCCTGAGGAGAGGTGCCGGGAGGGTGCGGGGCAGCGCTCCTCCTCCCGCCCCGGCAGGCCTCCTGCTGCCTCAGCCCGCTGGTAACGGCGACCCTGCCGCCCGCGAGGCCATGTGGAGCGATTTGGATGAAATAACTGCAATTTGGTGGTGGCCTGTGCTGTGTTGGCACAACTGTTGCCATAGTGGTCGCAAAGCCTCACGGCCGGCGGTCTGCTTGTTCTCAAATCCAAGGCCACCGTAAGGGAACATGCCTTGGCACCGCAGAACGGGAGTCTCGGTGTGGTTTGTAGCGCCAGGATGTTTTTATGTATTCCGGCTTGTGGGTTAGATCATGTCTCCTGCCCATGTAACCAAAGGCACGCGCGTTAGCAGAGGGCGCTGCCAGGGCGGATCTGTTGTGTGTCTGCTGCGGGCTGGGTACTCGGGGTGCGCTGCAGCTCCACTAACATACCGGTATTTGAAAGCAAACAATATGTAGCAAGGACAAAGTGGCTTTGTTATATAAACAGGTGCCTGAAAGCTAGGCCTTTGCCAAGCCGTGTGAATTCACTCTCTTCTTTTTAAAGCTTCCTCCATTTCATTCAGTATTTTTTGTGTTTATCTGTTCAGAGGAGTTTAGACCCAGCTTATGGTTCAGAGCGGCACGGTCTTTGTTTTTGCATTTATTCAGGGCATTGCGAGGCACATCAGGGTCAACAGTGACTTTCTCAAAAACAGGAACGATGCCAAAAAAATTTGGCCCAATCTGCTTGGAAACCAAAAAATCAATAGGGAAATTGTACCAGGGTAGGGCAGTGCTGGAGGAGGGAGGCTATTTGTTAAGCCTGAATTTACCCACAAGTATTTAAAAAAAGAAACTCCAAAACCCCCAAAATAATAATAGTAAAAAAACCCACCAAAGCAAACAAACCAACAACCCCAACAGCAGCAGCCAGCTCGTGGTTTAAAATGTCGAGGGCTCTTGGCCGAGCCCCTGCACGGGCCGCGGTTTCGTCGGGGCTGAGCACAAACGCGGAGGCTCCGGCAGCAGGACGAGGCCGCGGCGCCTGTGTGCCGGAGGCCTCCCCGCTCCCGGGCCGCGGCCCCGCAGCCCCCGGGCAGGGGGTGTCCCGGGCGGGCCCGGCGGCCGAGGGCGGTCCGGTCAACGCTTCGTGAACCGGCGGCTGAAGGCGGCCCGGTCAGCCCTTCCCGGCCCGGTGAACCGGCGGCCGGGTCGGTCCGGTCAGCGCTTCGTGAACCGTCGGCCAAAGGCGGCCCTGTCAGCGCTTCCCGCCCCGGCGGCCGAGGGCGGCCCAGCCAGCGCTGGCGGCCCCGGCGAACCGGAGGCCGGGGCGGTGCAGTCAGCGCCTCCCGCCCTCATCGGCGGCGGCTCCGCCCCACCGGGCGGGGATCACCGGGCACGCTGCGGCCGGCAGCCAGCGCCACGCGTGGGGAGGGGGTGAGCCGGCCGGGCCCCCCGCGGGTGGCAGCCATGGAGTC